>PVLA01001504.1:0-58237 GCA_004027455.1 Hydrochoerus hydrochaeris
CTGGCCCTGGGCCTGGGGCGTTTCCTGCTTGGGGCTGGGGGTTGTTGCCAGGGTTGGCAAATATATATTCCAGCTTCTAAAAAATAAAGCGGATTCAGATTCACTCACAGACTGGTGTGCAGTGTTTTCTGTCTCTCAATCGCCGACTCCCTGACCACCTTTGGGAAACCCTAGCCCTGCCGCAGCTGGACTCCGGCATAGAATTTTTCATTGCTTGAAAAATTTTTACCTAAGTTCATGTTTTGGCATTAGACACTATAAAGATTGACTTTGATTGAATGATCTCATACATGAATGTATTTTCTAATTCATTGACCGAAAAACAGTCTGCCAGTATGGTAATTCAGGAAAAGGACTGAATCTACTCCCAATATAAAATTGCCCTATGTGTTACCTTATAATATATTGCTGGCAATGGAACTGGGGTGTAGGGAGTTAATATGCATTTTTTATTTCAGAGATCATTTGTCATAACTTTCAGTTAATTCATCTTGCACAGTGCCAGCCAGCATGTGATTCACATAATAAACACTTGGTGAACATTTATTCTATGAATAAACAGAATTTGAAATCTCATTTTATAATTGAAACATCAAAAACCCATTGTGTGTGTTTCCTTCTCCCATTTGTAGGTTTTTCTGACCTGTTGTTTTATTCTTCACAGACAAGACAAGATTATGAATTCTTCATTCTTAAAATGACTTGAAATTTTATTTTTTAAAAGTAATATTTACTGGACACTCCCTCTGATTGAAATAATGAAAGGTGACAGTCTAGTGCACCTCCCTCTAGCTGCTGTTTAAGAATGAACTCATGAGATGATTTTCCCACTGGGAAGGCTCTGTGCAAAGGTGCTCTGCCCTGTCTCACTTCTCTTTGCTTCAGCTGGCCAATGTGACGTGGTCTCATTTCCTCAGGTTGTTCTTATTCCGGATCTTCTTACAGGGACCACTGTGGGCCAATTGTTTTCAATCATTTTACTTATTCTGTCACAAAATTCTTTGTTACTCATATAAGCTGGATTAGTTCTGAATAAGCAATGGTTTCACTGCCAGTCTAATATGATGGGAACAACCTTTGCAAATACATGTTGTCTTTCTCACAGAGGAGAGATTACTGGGAAAATACTGAAACCAAAAGACTTTGTTTGGTTTCATAGTGATTAATTTATGAGTCCAAAAGATGGAGAATATGTACATAAAATGTAAGGTAGAATTTTTCACCCTCATTTGCAAGTTATATTTTGAGTCTGTAGTTTATTCACTTTATTTGGGGAAGCTAGTTGTTAACAGCTTAAAACTACCAGCTATCATTGTTAAATAAGCACTGCTCCCTAGTACTGTCCTAACTATTTTAAGTAAGTCTTCATTTTAGAGTAGTTTCAGGACTATTTTTTACTGAAAGTGTCATAATTTCTGTGTGATGTTGGTGAATTTATATTGAAGTTTTATAGTCAATTTTTATTGCTTCTCATAACCTTTTCATATAGTTAAATTGTCCATTTGTGTATGTAGATACACATATCTTCCCTTTTGCTCAATGGCCTGATGGTCCCATCACACAGCCTGGCAACCAGCAGGTGGTGAAGAAGCAAGCAGTACTTTCCACCCTTCATTCACATGGTTTTGTTTTTTTTTTTTCTATGCAATTTTTTGTTTACATTTTTAAAAAATCTTTTTTATGCAAACCAGAAAAAACTTAAAAATGTGTATGGTTTAATGGGATTCCATGTACAGCTTCCACACAGGAATACATCATACAGGGTTTAAATCAGGTGAAATGCATCAAGCATAGCTACATCTTAAGATGCTTATCATTTATGGTGAAAAGTTTCAAACCTTTTTCTTCAAGCTTTTTGAAATATTTATTACATTGTTGTTATTTATAAATTCTGAACTTGCAGTAGCACACAAGAACATCTAGCTTCTCATTGCAACTTAGGGTCCATTGATCTGTTTTTACTTATCTCTTCCTCCTCCCCTTCCCTTCCTGGTCTTAGGTAGCCACCAGTGTGGGTTCAACTTCTAGAAGCCAAATTTTTGTATTCTGTATATGAGTGAGAACATATAGCGCTTTCTGCTCCTGGTTCATTTTGCTTAATACAATGATCTCCACTTCCATTCACATTGTTATGAATGAAGGAATTTCATTTCCTTCAACAGGAAATAGAAGACTGGGGTGCAAATGTCTCACATTTTCTTTTTTCATGTCAGTAGCCTCTTAGGTTGGTTCTGGCTCAGTCTATTATAAATAGTGCTGGAGTGCACATGGGATTCCCTTCTGTCTTTGACAACCTGATTTCATTTCCTTTGGGTATATACCCAGTACTGGGATTGCTGTGCCATGCAGTAGTTTAATTGTTAATATTTAGAGGCTTTCATACTGTTTTCCATAATGCCTATACTAATTTACATTCCCATCACTAACATAAAACTTTGATTTTCCTCACCTCCCCATCAACAATTGTTATCCTAAAAGATGACATGTATTCATATGATCCTACATAAAGCATATGAAAATTTCATATATAAATACTCAGAGTATTTTAAAAATTTACATGTCAGGGAGAAAATATTAGATTTTAAATATTATCTAATAAAAACACAGTTCTTGCTCAAAGCTGGTAATACACAAGTTAAATATTATCTCATACCACCAATCTGGGTTTAATTATTTTTTTGTAGGACAAAAATAATAATCAATGTCTTTTAAATTTTCTTTTTTGGAATGTGAATTGCCTTTGTTTTAAGCTATTAAGACAAGGCATTTAATTTTTATTTTGAGGAATGAGATTCTGTCTCTGTCTCAGTCTCTCTCTGCTTCTCTGTCTCTCTGTCTGTCTCTGTCTCTGTCTGGCTGTCTGTCTCTCTCCCCCTTAATTTGTAAAGAACAAGGTCAGCTCTGATTTCATTTAATTTTGGATCAATGAATTTTGGCAAGAAAATTACTTCAACTACAAACTGCCTGGAATCCCAAATCACTCAACTCACTTAGCAGAATAACTATTTTGATATAGGTTCACATACGGTTCCACGAATTTCTCCATATACTTAAGACTGAAGATGATTTGTCATAGCCAGAATGTAAAACCATGTTAAAAATTTTAAACTGAGCTTAACACTGGCAAGCTAGAAGTTTACTTATTTCAAAAATAAAGTAATGAAATAATTTTAGGGGAGAATTCCACTTTTCTTGCTACCCACTCCACCACTGCCAAATATGATATTCAGAGGTATAAATTTGGTAAGAAGATATGAGAAGTAATCTTCTATGTGACTTTTTCATTACCTTAAGTGAAAACTCTATATAATTTCCTATATATATTCCCATACAAATTAATGTGTATATTATAAACTATTTTTTTCTTTCTCTCTTTTCTTTTCTCTCTTTAACTGGAAATGGAGGCCAGGACCTTCACACTCTGCTATATTCCTAACCATTTTTTTACTTTTTATTCTGAGTCAGGGTCTGGCTAAGTCACTAAATTTCCAAGGCTGAACTTCAGATACTCTTGCTACAGTGTCCCGGAGTGCAAGGCTGAGAAACATTCATCACCTTCTGTTAAACTTCAACTTAATTTTGAAATGTTTTATTTGTGGATCTAGCCACCACCTCGAACTAGCATGGTTAAATGTGTTGTAGAATCTGTTTATGATGTTCAGTGTGAGGCCAGTTTCAGAACTTTGCCAGTACATCCCACACTGGATAATTTTCCTTCTATTTTTTTGTTTCGATGTCTCCTTCTCCTTCAGAGTCCTTACTACTGAATTCATTCATCTTTTAAATAAGCAACTATCATGATAATTTTTGGTCATTTTACATTACATGCCTTCCTGTCTACTATTTTCTAGATGCACACCCTATTGCTTTGGGTAACTAATGTTCACTCAGGAGTGTTTCTACACACTGTTATTCACAGTCCCATAAGTATTTACAAATGCCACACACACACACACACACACACACACACACGTTCAATCACATGTGTATGCATTTTTGCTTTTTATTTTACAAAAATGGTACTACATTACACACACATTACTTTGATTTGTCACTTTGCATTATGTCATGAAGATTCTCCAATTTTATCATTTCTGCATCTAACTTACATAGTTATGGTTAGTATAGTGTTCTGTAGCACAGATACTGGTATATCATGGTTTATTCAACCTCCACTTGAGATTTAATTTGTTTCTATAATAGCATTGTTTTTAATAAGCATTCTAATAGCATTTCAATAAAAACATCTCTTTGTTTGGTTATTTTGATAGGCATGTAAAGAATTCTTAGGTATGGATTCAGGAGTCAAAGGATATGGGCATTTTATTAATTTGAATACTGATTCTCTAAAAAGCACACAATTACTACACAAAGCAGATATAAGCTTGTCTCATATGAGGCAATAACAGAAGAATATATATCCCCTGCCTTTCCCATTGCCATCAGTGATTTCAATAGTTACCCTTAAAAATGTTTAATTCAAACTGCATAATACCGGGAACATCGTGGAAGCCTGCCCCAGGCCTGGACTGCCCCAGACTGCTTCTGCTTGGCCTGCCCTTCTAGCAGGAACATTGTGGAAGCCCGCACCAGGCCTAGACTGCCCAGGCTGCTTCTGCTGGCCCGGCCTTCCACCAGGAACATCGCAGAAGTCCACCTCAGCCCTAGACTGCCCCAGACTGCTTCTGCTGGGTCTTCCCTTCTACCAGGAACATTGTGGAAGCCCGGCCCCCCCAGGCCTAAACTTCCCTGGACTGTTTCTGCTGGCCCGCCCATCCAGCAGGAAAATTGGAACCTTGGACTACAGTGGATTGCTGTGCTGGCTGGATGAGAGCCTCAGGAGCCCCTGACCCAAACAGAAGACCTCAGCAGGCTCCAGTCAGTGTGGTATTGGTCATTGTATCTTGGTGTAAAAAATAACTAAAATAGCCTCAGGCCCAGACCAGCACTCTGACAAAAATCCCAGCACAGAAAAAGAGACTTTGAGCTTGCTCCCAGACAGCAAGACCATGCCCTGCAGTCAAGACCACACAAAGGTGCACATAGGGACATGGGCCTAACTGGGCCACACCCAGTGAACACCATTGAGTGAGCAGGACATGGAATCCAGGCTTGGACCCTGATCACATGTTCTGTGGAATCCCAGCACATGGAAAAAACTTGGAACTTCACTCCCAGGCTGCAAAACTTGGACTATAGCAGATTAACTGTGTCAGTGTGAAAACACCAGGCAGAGTGAAAATGGCAAAATGAAAAAGCAAAGTGCAGTCTCAAACATCTAGACCACCAAGAGCAAGTATAGGAGACATTGAAATAGAGGACCCCAAAAGTAACACAAAAAAAATCTTTAAAAAGATAGTGAGTGAAATAAAAAAACAACTGCATGAGGCTATAGAGGAAATCAAATTAGAAGTACTTTCCCACATAAAGACAGAAATAATAACCTTAGTAAAGGAGTTGCTGAGCACAGTTAAGAAGAAAGAGAGAAAAAAGTATAGGAGCATGGGAAACTGATTGAAATATTGAATGAACAATATATAAAAAATGCAGAATTCATGAAACAAACTCAAACAGACATCCAAGAAACAAAAAATTCTATTCAAAATATGAAAAAAACATTTAAATGAAGCTGAGGATAGGATTTTGGACCTTGAGGACAGGATCGCAATTAGTGATCATGAAAGGATAGAACTTTTAAAAATAAGAAAGCAGCATGAAGTGACAATCCAAGAGCTTCAAGATGATGTGAAGATAAAAATATATAAGATTAATAGGCATCAGTGAAGAGGCAGGAGTCAATGCAAAGGACATAGCCAAAATATTTACAGAAGTAATAGAAGAAAATTTCCCAAACATGGGGAAAAAAAGCCAATATGGAGATAAGTGAAGCATATAGGACACCAAACAGTCACAATCAACATAAATCCATAAGCAGACACATAATAATTAAGATCTCAGACATACAGCATAAAAACAGAATACTAAAAGCTATTAGAGAAAAGACACAACTCACCTATCAAGGAAAGCCCATTACAGTCACAGCAGACTTTTCAGTAAAAACTCTCAAGTCAAGAAGAGATTGGAGTGAGGTATTTCAAGCCCTGAAAGAAAACAACTTTCAACCCAGACTGATGCACCCAGCAAAACTTTCATTCAAATTTAATGGAGAAATAAGATGCTTCCATGACAAAGAACAACTGAAGAAATTCACACCCACAAAACCAACCCTAGAAAGAGTATTGAAAGACATACTAGACAGAGATAAAAATGACCACAATCCCCAGAACAACAACAGAAAAAACCACCAGGTAGGACAAGCAATTAAACAAGGGGAAAAGCAGAAAGCAAACAACTGGAACAAAACATGGCAAAGTTGAGCCAGTACATATCAGTGATATCCATAAATGTAAATGGCTTCAATTCACCTATAAACAGAAATGGACTGATAGAATGGATCAAGGAACATGATCCTACAATATGCTGCATACAACAAACACATCTGACCCAAAAGGAAACTCACAGATTAAAAGTCAAAGGATGGAAAACAGTATTCCATGCAACAGGAACCCAGAAAAAAGCAGGGGGTAACTATTCTACTTGCAGACAATATGAACTTAAAACCTAAAATGATTAAAAGAGATAAAGAAGGTCACAACATATTCATTAGTGGAAAAATTCAAGAGAAAGAACTAACAATTATAAATATATATGCACCAAATACAAAAGCACCCAACTATATAAGACAGATACTAATGGACATACACAAGAATACAGATATAACAGGGGATCTTAACAGCCCATTGTCACAAAGATATAGATCAACTAGACAAAAAGTCAGCAAAGAAATAACAGAACTGAATCATACCTGTGAACAATTGGACTTAGTAGTAGATGTTTACAGTGTTCCGCCCAACCACATCAGAATACATATTCTTCCCAGCTGCACATGGGACATTCTCCAAAATAGAACAAATATTATCCCATAAAATATTCTTAAGTAAAAGCAAAGGTATTGAAATCATCCCATGCATAATATATGACCATAGTGCACTGAAGCTGGAAATTAATAGCAACAGAAATTGCAAAACCTGCATAAATTCATGGCAATTTAATATCAAGCTTTTGAACAACCAGTGGGCTAGAGATGAAATTAAAGAAGAAATAAAGCAATATCGACAATTTAATGAAAATACAGAAACAACATACTGTAATCTGTGGGATGCAATGAAAATGGTCATAAGAGGGAAATATATAGCATTAAATTGTCATATCAAGAAAACAGAATGAGCATAAATACACAATCTAATGCTCCATCTCAAACTTCTAGAAAAAAGAAGAGCATGCTAAACCCAAAGCTCACAGAGGAGAGGAAATTGTAAAGATTAGAGCAAAACCAATGCAATTGAAACTAGAAAAACAATACAAAGAATTAATGAATCGAAAAGTTGGTTTTTTGAGAAATAAACAAAACTGACAAATCCCTAGCTAACCTTATCAAGAAAAAGAAAGAAAAAAACCCCCAAATTCACACAATAAGAACTTAAAAGAGGGAAATTACTACAGATCCCATGGAAATTCAAAAGATCATGAATACTTACTTTGAAAATCTCTACTCACATAGAGTGGAAAACACAGAAGAAATGGACAGATTTTTGGAAACATATGAACTACCAAAGTTCAAGCAAGAAAATATAGCAATTTTGAAAAAACCAATATCAGCTACTGAAATTGAAAACATAATTAAAAACTTACCAACAAAGAAAAGCCCAGGTCCTGATGGATTCACAGCTGAATTCTACAAGAAATTTAGCGAAGATTTGATGCCAATACTCCTTAAACTCTTCGATGAAATTGAGAAGAAAGCAATCCTCCCTACATCATTCCTGGAGGCAAGTATTACTCTGATACCAAAACCAGAGGAAGACCCAACCAAAAAGGAGAACTATAGGCCAATCTCACTTATGAACAATGATGCAAAGGTTCTCAATAAAATACTGGCAAATATAATGCAGCAAATCATCAAGAAGATTATACATCATGACCAAGTGGGGTTCATTCCAGGAATGCAGGGATGGTTTAACATATGCAAATCAATAAATGTAATACACCACATCAACAAAGCCAAAAACAAAAACCACATGGTCGCCTCAATAGATGCAGAAAAAGCTTTTGATAAATCCAACACATGTTCATGATAAAAACCCTTCAGAAACTTTGAATACACAGCATCTACCTCAACCTTATAAAGGCCGTCTAAGACAAACCAACAACCGACATGATGCTAAATGGACAAAAACTGAAAGTTTTCACTTTAAAATCAGGAACAAGACAAGGATGTCCACTATCACCACTCCTTTTCAATATAGTTCTGGAAACACTAGCCAGGGCAATCAGACAAGTGAGAGAAATAAAAGGAATAAAGATAGGAAAGGAAGAAGTTAAATTATCACTATTTGCAGATGACATGATACTCTATGTAGAAGACCCAAAAAACTTCATTAAAAGACTACTAGAGGTAATAAACAAGTCCTGCAATGTTGCTGGATACAAAGTCAATGCTTAAAAATCAATAGCATTCTACACAGAAACAAAAAAAAACTCACTGAGAGAGAAATTATGGAAATATCACCCTTTATAATAACATCTAAAAAAATGAAATACTTAGGAATAAACCTAGCTAAAAATGTAAAAGACCTATATGCTGAAAATTATACTACACTGAAAAAGAAGATTGAAGTGGATATCAGAAAATGGAAAATATTCTCTGCTCTTGGTTAGGAAGAACCAACATTGAGAAAATGGCCATACTCCCAAAACTGTTATACAGATTTAATGCAATCCCAATCAAAATACCATTGACATACCTCACAGATCCAGAGAAAACACTCCTAAAATTCATTTGGAAACAGAAGAAACTTTGAATAGCAAAGGCAAATTCTGGGCAACACAGACAAGGCAGGAGGCATCTCAATTCCTGACTTGAAACTATACTATAAAGCCACAGTGATAAAATCAGCATGGTACTGGCAAAGAAATAGACCTGAGGATCAGTGGAACAGATTAGAAGATGCAAGCACAACTACAAAGACACTCAGCCACTTGATAGTTGACAAAAGGGCTAAATATGTCCACTGGAAGAAGGATAGTCTCTTCAATAAATGGTGTTGAAAAAATTGGCTCTCCACATGTTGAAGACTGAAACTAGATCCATGCCTATCACCATGCACAAAACTAAAATCTAAATGGATCAATAACCTAAATATTAAAACAGAAACACTATATCTACTGGAAGACAAGCTGGGTGGAAGTCTTGGAGACATAGGGGTAGGTGGAGAATTCATGAACAAAATGCAAACTTCATAGGAAACACTTCAAAGAATCAACAACTTGGATCTCATATTATTGAAAAGTTTCTGCACTTCAAAAGAAAACACCAACAGAGTGAAAAAAAACCCCACAGAGTGCGAAAGAATTTTAGCCAGTAGTCCCTCAGACAAAGGACTTATATCCAAAACATATAAAGAATTGAAAAACATCAAGGCCCCCAAATTCAAAGACCCTCTCCAAAAATGGGCATCTGAGATGAACACATAGTTCTCAGAGAAAGATATACAAATGGCAAATAAATACATGATGAAATGTTTGCCATCACTGGTCATTTGAGAAATGCAAATTAAAACAACATTGAGATTCCACCTCACTCTGGAAAGAATAGCTGCCATCAAGAAATCAACTGATAGTGAATGTTTGCAAGGCTGTGGGGGAAAAAGGAACACTGCTCCACTGTTGGTGGGAATGTAGATTGGTGCAACCACTATGGAAATCCATATGGAGAATTCTCAGAGGACTAGGATTGGAAGCCTCATTCAACCCAGCAATTCCTCTCTCATTTATTTTCCCAGAAAAACTGAAAAGTTCATATCACAGAGAAATATGTGCACCCATGTTCACAGCAGCAAAATTTGTAATAGCTAAATCTTGGAAACAAGCAAGATGCCCTTCAACTGCTGAGCAGATAAAAATGATTTGGTATTTTTATACAATGGAATATTACTCGTCAATAAAAAGGGATGATATCGAGGCCTTCATAGGTAAATAGAGACAACTTGAGAGACTATCCTCATTAGTGAAAAAAATAAGAATCATATTTATAAATATCACATTGTATTTTCAGTGTAAAAAGTAATAAGAACTATAAGAGTAATAAAACCAAAAAATGTATAATTGTTATTGTAAAAAGAGAGGAAAAGAAAGAGACTCTAAGAGATATAACTGCATGTATGTTTGAGTGTGTAAAATAGATGACCATATTGCTGACTCTTTGTTGGATCTTTGAGCAGAACTGTTTGCAGTCTCACTGTTTTAATGTGTACTATGTATCCTTTAATTTTGTAACTTGAACAATGATATTCAAGATGATGGTGTGTAATTTATAAACTAGTGATTTCTTAGTGGTTTTTTTTCTTTTTTTCTTGTGGAATTCTGTATTGTTGCTACCCTTTTTTCTGTTTTTATTTCTTCTTCTTTTTTTCTGTTTAAGTGAAATTAATAAAATGTGTAATTAATAAAATTTGTAATTGAGGGGAAATAGGAAGTGCTATAAGGGATATAATTGAACTGCATGTATATTTAAGTGAGTAGGATTGATGCCCATGTTTCTGAGTTATTGTTGGATTGTTGAACAGATCTGTTTGCAGTCTCACTGCTTGAATGTCCATTTTGTATGCTTTAATTTTGTAACTTGACCAACTATTTCTAAAAGGACAATATGTAATTTATCAACTAGTGATTTCTTACTATTTATCTTTTTTTGAAATTCTGTAATATCTCTACCCTTTTTCTGTTTTTTTCCTCTTTAAATAAAAAAAAACTGCATAATATGATTATTCATTATCATTTAATTGATATCTTTCTGATTGGGAAGTTTAGAATGTTATCCTATAGTTAGTAGCATTTGAATTTGCCTTCTCTTGAATCATCTATTCATATTTCTTCCCTTGTTTTGTCAACTGTTGTTTTGTCTATCCGTTTGCAATGTTAACCTTATCTTTATCTAAAGGTGTGATATCAGAACTGTTACTCTTGTTTTGCATATATTTTCAAAATTAATACTCAGAGATCTCATAATATGAGTATGGAATTTATTAAAATGTGGATGCTTACAGTACAGTAGAGTCAGTATACTTAATAGTGATGAATTGTTTATGTCAAAATAGAAGAGAGGATTTGCATGTACTCACTATAAGTAAATGATGAACTTTTAAGGGGATTGGTATAATTTGAATATGGGGTGTCCCCCACAACTCCATGTGGTGAAGGTATGCTCCCCTATGCTGTGCCATTGGGAAGTGGTGGCACTTATAGGAGGTGTGTTCTAGTGAGAGGACTTTAGATTCCAGAGAGTCTGGCCTCAGACAGGATTTGGGGGCCCCAGTCATAAGGTAAGCAGTTTTGCTCCACTCTGTTGAATCAAGTTGGACAAGCAGCAGGGCCAAATGTGTCAGAGCAAAATTTTGGGGGACCAGCCAAACAGCATATTTCCTAAAAAAGAGAGGATATGGGCAGATTAGGGACCTGAAGTAACTCCAGGATTAGGTTTCTAAGCACGATTTACAGAGCCAGTCAGGAAGAGCTGTCCTTGATCCTGCACTTGAATCTGCATTGTTCCTGGGCCCAGTGGGAAGCTGCTGTTCCTAATCCTTTATCCACAGATGGGTATGAGCAGTCGGAAGGCACCATTCCTGATGCTTTATGTACACTTGACTGGAGCTGAAATGAGATTTTTCTGTAGCACAATTTATATCTGATATGAGATCAAGTGAGTTTTTGATAGGACAATTTTTTCAGCGCCATATTTACAAGAGGTGGAGCCAATAGAAGTATTTTTGATATGAAAGGCCCCTTTCCTTTATCCTTGGAGCTACTGGGAGCCTTCTTTACCAGTCAGTTTCTGCCTTTCTTCCTTATCAGTTGATTATCTCAGGTGTTTGTTACAGTGATGGAAAGTTGGATAACTCAGTGAGAAATATGGTAATTACCCTACTTGTTTAGTAAGTGTCCAATGTACACATTCAACCAAAACACCATGTTTTAACTAATATATATATATATATATATATATATATATATATATTCTTTTAGAATATATTTTGGCATTATTTGTCAATCCAAAAATAAAATTAATTTAAGAAGAGAAATGAATAATATCACAATAAAAATGTTGCCTGCCTTTAAGAGAGCTATAAAAATAATATATGTACTTTATTCTCTCTTTCTCTTGCTCTTTCATTTCCCAGAAATAATGACTGGTAAATATTGGGTGTTTAAAGCGTTTCCTTTAGACATTTCTTAGAGCAGAACTGCAGGTGACAAGTTCTTTCAAACTTTTTTTTCATCTGGGAATTATTGTATTTCACTTTTATTTCTGAAAGATATTTTTACTGAACATAGAAATCTTCTCAGAGAGTTCCTTTCTGTAGCCCTTAAAAAATATGCTTCTTCTGAAAGTCTCCTTGGTTTCAGATGGAAAGACTGTTGCCATTAAAATTGTAACCTGTCATTTCTATGCACTTCATAACTTATTTTCTCTTTAATTTTTGTGTATTTGGTCAAAAACTCTGTAGGCACAGATTTATTTCATGTTATCCTACTTGCAGTTCACTTAATATATTGAATGTGTAGAATTGATTTAAGTTTTGTTTACAAGCATTTGGAGAGCTTTCAGACATTACATTTTTTTCTTCAAATACTTTTTTATCTCCATATTCTATTTTCTTCTTTTTCCAGGAATGTAATGAACAAGACTTTTGTTATTGTCCCACAACTCTTATAAGTTCAATTTTTTATTTTTCAGAATATTTTATCTTTGTGTTTCAGATTGCTTCCATTGTCATGTCTTCAAGTTTTTTTGTCTACTATCCCCATTATATTTTTGAGATATTCAATGATTTTTTAAAAAAAGTTAAGCCATTGTATTTTTAACTCTGTAACTTTCATTTGGTTCTTCTTTATGTCCTCTGTTTCTTTGCTGCAATTTTTGATATTTTCAAATTTTCCCACAATATTTGTAATTGTTCCTTAAGGTATTTTATGGTGTCGAAATTTGAAATTATTGCCAAGTTATTCCTATACCTATTTCATTTTTAGTGGGTTCTGGGGGTGTTACTCAAATTTAGTTGATTTTATTTGTATAATAATGATTATGATGTATTAATTTGATTGCTTTGTGGTAATTATTTAACCAGTCTTTCATTTAGGTTTTGTGAATATATTTTATAAATGTGGTTAAAGTTTACCATCAATTGATGTTAAGTAAGGTATATTATTTTAGTAACTCGGTGGGCCTGATTTAATAATTCAAAAGGCCAGAAAAGCATAGTTGAGTATTCCCCTTGGGGATGGCTTTATCTCTGACAGCAACCTCAATAGACTGGATTCATCTCATCCAGGGAGCCTGCCATGTAAATACTAGATTCGCTCAGCAGGCTTCTATGATGAGGTAAACCAATTCCATACAGTAAATCTTTTGAATCCACATTTCCTGTGAATTTTGCTTCACTGGTTGAAACTCAACTAGTATGATTGATTCTTGGAATAACGATTCTGTATTACATTTTCAACATTCTTTGTATTATACCTAAGATTGTTTCTTTATGAATTTTCTATCTTGTGTAGCTAACTATTTAGGTATGGGATGAATTTCCCGACTTAGTGGGTTACAGTTCAAGTTTGCGAGGGTTGCCATTCCTAAGTACTAGGGAGGAGAGAAGACAATGTTAATTCCTAGGGTCTTCCTTAAGGAGCACACAGAAAGTTAATTATATGGGAATGTAGTTTGAAACATCAAGAATGGAGAGTGAGGGAAACGATAAATACATAAGTACATAATTGACTGTCCTCTTGATATTTTAAGATTGTGTTTGCAGTTGAAAGCAAAAATTGTAATATGATCCAATGTTCTCAGTGTATGCAAAGGCAATATTTCAGACTATATTATAAAATAGAGAAAGTAAAAGAATGCAAATATAAGGTACTTGTGTTCCACTTGAAATTGTAATACCCTACAATCTTCACAATTTTATTCCTAGGTAGTTGCATAAGTGAATTTAAACCTTGTGTTTACACAAAACTTATACTTGGATGAGTATGTAGTTTTATTTAAAATCTCTAAAATTTGGAAATAACCAAAATTTCCTCAAGATGTGAGCAGTGTGTGGAATAATGTTGCGTTTTGCAATAGTAAAAGGAAATGGACCATTGATGTAGATTATAGTATGGGTGAATTGTAAGCACATTTTACTAAAAAAGCCAGATCTAAAAAGCTGCATGTTGCCAGGTTCCATAGACATAATGTTCTGGAGAACAGCTGTTGGAAAGGAAAACAGTGCAATTTTTTACAATGTTATTTTGCACAAAGCTTTTACTACAAAAGAAATGAACAGGGAATTGGTTTGGGTTACTTACCTCTTCTGTGCCGCATGAGGTTGGTGAATGCATAGCTGCCATCATTTGATCCTGATGTCTCCCCCAAGCTCATGTGTGTAAGGCTTAGTCTCCAGTGCATGGCACCAACGGGCACGGGGAAACCTTTAGCAGCTGGAGCATAGCGGCGGAAGTTATATAACCGGATATAGACTCTTGGAGGGGATACTGGAGTCCTGAACCTTTTCTGTCTTTTCCATTGCTTCTCAGTAGCCAGAAGGTGAATGGGCTTCCTTGGCTGTGTCCTCCCATCATGACAGGTCGTACTGCATTGAGACCAAAGCAACACAGAAAAGCAATCATGGACTGAGACTAAATGGACTTTTCTTCTCTTGAAATTAATAATTTTGGATATTTTGCATGAACATATTTTATCAAAAGGAAAATAAGCCAGATCTAAGGATGCAAAGCTTACAGACACAGTGACTTTGTCAACAACCATGGAACTTGATAGCAAGATAGTGAGATGTAAAGTAAGAAAATATAAAAATCAATCAAAGTATTGGGAGATCCTAGGATTCCCATACAAATGTGGAATTTCCAGAGGAACTAGAAACAGTGACTTTGTAGAAACAGGCACACTCAGGCTTCAGGTTTTAGGTTATTTTCCTCCAAATGAGAACCCAGAGTTTGAGAAGAAACTCCTGATGTTATAAAGGGCATTTGTCTGTGGTGAGAGTAAAGGAGCATTTTATAGTCCTAGAGATTAATGAGTATTAATATGGATAAAAACTGAGAAGGATGCATCAAAAGAACATAGATGTCAATAAGACAAGGTTCCCAATGAGTCGGGCAACCATGATTTGAATAACAAAATAAGTAACACAGACCTGGATCATAAAAAAAAAAGGATGAAATAAATGCATATAAATCTAGCCTGATATGTATAATTATGTAAACAAAAATAGAAAAGGAACAAATCTTCCTTGCAGAAAAATGTTCAGCAATCCATATATATATACTATTCCCACAAAGAGATAAAATTAATTCTCCACCCTATAAATATGTGTTGGACTTAGTAATTTCCTAAGAAAACTCTGTATGGGGAAGTAATAGTAACTTTGCATGATTTCAGTTCTGCAGCTGTAAGCGATCATGACTGTTAATGAATCACATTGATATCATTTGAGGCAAGAAGGGCAGCTCATTGCTGTATTTTTTTCCCTGAATATTCACAAATTCAGTCCAGCCCCAGGAAAATATCACAGAAAATCAAATTAAGACAAATTCTATAAAATACCAACAAATATTTTTTTTCAAAAGTAGCAAGGTTTTGAAAAACAAGTAATGAGTGAGAAACTGCCTAAGACTAGGAGACATGCTGGCTAAACACAATGCAGTATGGTGTAGTAGTTATGAAAGAACAAATTAATGGAAAAAAACAAATGAAATTGGAGCATAGACAGTAATATAGGGTAATGATGTTGCACTGCTATTATTATTATTTTTTTTTTAGTTTTGAAAAGTGTGTAATGAATCCCCCACCATGGGGAGAAGATGGATAAAGTTATGCAGGAACTTGCAAATATCTTTGTAAATTTCAATACATTTCTCATCATTACAAAGTAAAATGAAATTGAAGATTACAGAGTGAAAAATTCCTGCAAACCTTCAATTGCTTCAGTATTTCTTTTCTCAATTTCCATTAATGAAAAATATTTTTACCCATTGTCTTTCAGGCAATCCCCCCAAAAATTAATAATTTCTATGATGATTTTATTAACACTGAATATTCTACATTCTTTTATTGATAAGAATATAAACCTTAAATGAGAATTACAGAGAAAGAACACACATACAAGCTGTCTATACAAAATACAAGGGAATTTTATCTAGCTATGTATCATAGTTGTGGTGTACCACAACCAAGTCGGGTTAATCTGAGGAATGATTCATCATTCAAAAATCAATCTATGTAATTTACCACATTTGCAGACTACAGAAAAAAATTTTATCATTCCAGAAGATGAAGGAAAAGTACTGATTCATGATAAAAACTCTCAAACTGTGAACAAATAGAAAAATTTGCAATAAAATAAATAATACTTAGAAGATTTTACTCTGGGAAAAATACTTAACAAAAACTGTACTCAATAAGAAAATATTGTAAATATTCTGATTTAACAAATGAACAACAGGTGACTTATCATTTATATTCCATTTTTACTAGAAATTTATTTAAATAGATGAGGAAATAATTTTAAGTCACTAATTTGTATGACTTTACATGTGAAATAGGCAAAAAAATAAAGCCATATAAACCAAATTGTTATACATTTTTATGTGGATATAAAATTTGATTACAAAAAATATTTTCAATATATCAGTGATAATTGGTATACGTGACTTTAATGTCATTCTACAGAGAAAAATCACTAAATTCCTAAAAATGTCTAGACATTCAAGTTCTTTTATAGCACACCATAAAGCTTTACTGACATAAGTGAAAGAACAAATAAATTAATTACAAATGCATCATGTGTATAGATTGAGAGAACTGAATTAATTACATATGCATTAATTATATATCCAATGTGTGTACATTAAGAGAACCGATATAGAAAATATGACTGTTTCCTACTATTGATCTATATATTCTGTATTGTTTCAAATCAATGCCATATAAATAGAGTATTTCACTAAAATTTACATTATTATATTGACTTGTCAAGCTGATTAGGCCATTGAGGCTCCACTCCCAAAGAGGATTAATGCCCATCTCCTGAGATGAGTTAGCTCCCACAGGACTGGTTTGGTTACCATGAGCAGGAGTTGTTTTGTTTTATCCCATACAAGGGACAAAGCTTCCTTCATATTCTGGCCTAGGACACTATGTCCATTTACATAGTTTATTTCTCAACACACATTTCATTTCCATTTTAAAGATTTCTTCTGTTCTCCTTATCAGTGTCTTTCATATCCTCCAAGACTCAGCTCAGAATTTCCTTTCAAAACACAGTCTTTGGAGGCTGAGAGAAGGGGATCACAAATTCAACCCAGTCAGGGCAACATAATAACTTAGCAGGAATTGAGAAAGAAAGAAGAAAGAAAGAAAGAAAGAAAGAAAGAAAGAAAGAAAGAAAGAAAGAAAGAGAAAGAATTAAACCCAATTAGAAAAAGTGTTGGAGGCTGGACACACAGCTTAGTGGGAAGTCTATGAGCTCCATAGCCAGTACTAGCAAAACTTTTAAAATGCAGACAGGCCAAACATTCAGACCTTGTTTCTTTGGTCAAGGAGTTTTGTAGTCTTATCACTACATTGTCATAGTGGAGAACTCTGCCAGAACTGAATTAATTTTATCAGAAAACACATTAGGTTGCAAAATATACATATATATTTTGCAATGCTTAGGAAAATTATTTTCATCTGTTTTATGTTTAAATTATTATATTAATCATTTTTATAAAATTTACACATTTGTTTCAATCAGCTCCTGTATATTTTTTTCTCTACATCTGTCACAATTGTCATTCATTGTATGACTTGAAATTCTGTGGCCTGGTACTGTGTTTCTTTCAACATGATCTAAAGTTATCCTGGCTAAATATTTTAAAGAATAGAGTAATGAGATATGCAAGAAACAACATGTTGATTTTCTTCCTTTTCTACTTTCATCACCAGGTTTTGACAATTACCTTAAGGCAGAATCGCTTGAGTGCCTCGGGCATCTGCATATAGACTGTCCTTCACTTTCCCCTATTATTCCAATTAATCACTTCTAGACATCTCTGCTAATCCCTAGTCCTCATTGCCTGTAGGCTTTTATGACCCCTTAGATTCATTTCTGTTTTGATAATTTAATTTAGAAATGCAGAATATAAGTTACTCTATGTTTCAAAAAATTGACAGGGTAACATAATATAAAATAATGAATATTTTTCCTGGAAAAGATTGATGTCAAAACCCTTCTTTTTTTGGGATGCTTTTTGTAATTTATTGAAATATGTGACAAAAATATTTACTTAAGTTTATATTAACCAGTTTCATGGTGGTAAACCAGCTTAAACATAAAAGAAAATAAATGATGTGCATTCATTAATGCACACTTTCCCCTTGGGGAAAGTGCATTTATTAATGTCATGGTATAAATATTGTATAATCAGTTCCAAACAACAAATATGGTACCACTGAATTAAGAAGAAATGCAAAAAGAAAATGGCTATGAATAGTACGCTATTGTATCATGCCTTACATTGTCTTGACTTCAGAGAAATAAATGTCATTTTTCATGTCTTCTGAGAATCTAGAAGACTGTGATTGAGCATGTGAAAGAATCTCATACCTTGTGTTCTACCAATTAGGAAAAAGTTTGGCCTTCAATAAAACTGAAGCCAGGTACTATTGAGCAAGTGGATTTGCCTATTACAAGTTCTAAGTGAAAACATTAAATGGTAAATTTAACATAACTACAATTAAGTTTGCAAAATTAATTTCAAAATGCTGCATACTGATTGGAGACGAAATCAGGTTTTGCAAGATTTTTATTCATGAACTTATTTTCTTTTGAGTACTTTCAGATTATCAGATAAGGTGAGTAGAAAATATGGTGTCATTATACCCTCATCCACGACCATTAGCCCTCCTCACTCACATATGCAGATTCTTCTATTATGTCAATTTGTACAATATAGTACATTTGTTGCAACTCATAAACCCATTATATTTTTAACCAAAATCTATTTTTTATGGTAGATTACAATTTTTATGCTGTATTTTGACGCATTACATGGAGCCATTATGGCATCGCACAGAATAGGTTTTGTGCATAAAATTCCTGTGTTCTCTCTGTTTATTCTTTTCTTTTTGCCCAGGAATCAATAATAGATCCTTTTATTGTCTTTATTATTTTACCTGTCCCAGAAACCTTCATAGATGGGATCATGCAATGTGTAGCCTTTTCAAATTAGGCTTTTTAAAGTTAATAGCATAGATTATTTTTTCTTCTGTGGTTTTTAAGTTTGTGTTCATTACTTTTTTAAAATTTTTTAAAAATTTTATTTAAAGAGGGGGGAAGCAAAGCAGAAAAAAGGGTAGAAACAATACAGAATTTCAAAAAAAATAAACAGTAAGAAATCACTATTTGATACATTATCTATTGTCTTCTTGGATATTACAAGAAGTTACAAAATTAGAGCATACAAAGCGGACATTCAAACAGTGCAGCTGCAAACAGTTCTGTTCACTGATCCAACAAAACTTAGTAACATGGTTGTCAATCCTACACACTTAAGTATACATACAGTTATCTCTTTTAGAGCACTTTCTTTTCCTCCTCTTGCTTTTTTTAAAAAAATTTTTTATTTAAAGAAAAAATTTTGAAACAGAAAGAGGGTAGAAACAATACAAAATCTCAATAACAAAACAAAACAAAACAAAACAAAACAAAAGTAACCAGTAAGAAATCACTAGTTGATAATTACATACTTTCCTCTTAGATGCAGTTGTTCAAGTTACAAAAGTAAAGTCCACAAAGTGGACATCCAAACAGTGAGACTGCACTCAGTTTTGTTCATCCATCCAACTAAAACTTTAGCAACATAGTTATTAATTCCACACACTCAAATATGCATGCAGTTATATCCTTTGGAATACTCTTTTCTTTTTTTCTTTACAATAACTATAATCCATTTTTGTAAACTACTTAGAAGTTCTACACATGTATAAGTTTCTACACATATACCTAGCCTTTCTGTATTAGAGAAACAAATCAAAACAAGTCAGCAATACAAATTCCTAGAGAAACCCAAAATGAAAAGAGCATATAAAAACGCAACACTAGGTGATCTACGGTAGTCACTGTGATGTCTCTAGTTATTTTCAATAAAATTGTTTATATCATCAAATATAACATAAACTTAGCATTGCATTACACGATTAATAAAATCTAAACATTGGAGACACTGTAGGACTTCAAAGGCAGTTAACAATCAAACCAGAATGGGTATCCTATTGAATCCTGTCATCTTCAGAGTAGTTGCCCCTACTCTCAGACTCAACACCCTCAAGCATATCAGATTCAAATAAAATCAGTCAAGATAAAACAGTGATATAACCAATTTTCTCTGTCTTATCTCTGCCATGCTATTTTTATGTCGTTATTTGTTTACTTTTCTCCTTGATTCCACTGTCTGCCCCTTTCTTTGAGGCCTTTCTGCCATTATTCCTGGAACCCTGGTGATTTTCTTCTCTCTCTCTAGAATGTCCTTCAGTATTCTTTGCAGGGTTGGATTGGTGGTCACAAACTCCCCCAGTTCCCCTTTGTCCTGGAAATACCTTCTCTCCATTAATTTTGAGAGACAGTTTTGCAGGGTACATCATTCTTGATTGGAGATTATTTGCTTTCAGGGCTTGGAATATTTCATTCCAATCTCTTCTTGATTTGATGGTTTGCATTGAGAAGTCTGCTGTGATTTTGATAAGTCTTCCTTTATAGGTAATCTGTTTCTATTCTCTGACCACTTTTAATATTCTGCTCTTCTGATGGATTTCTGGGATCCTGATTATTATATGTCTGGGTGTAGATCTATTTTGGTTGTAGCTGGCTGGAGTTCTGTATGCCTCATTTATCTGAACTTTACTTCCGTTACCTATGTTTCTGTGAATAGACTTTTTATTTCATTTGTATTTGTTGCTGCATCTTCATTCACGTATTTTATTCTTAGGTTATAAATCCTCTTGTCATCTTCTAGCCTTTGTATCATTGCTTCCTGGTTCCTTGTTATTTTTAAGAGATCCTTCCTTTCACGATCATACTTTGCAAATCTATCTTCAAGTTTTAAAAGTTTGCCTTCAGTTTCTGTTAAAAGGTTTTGCCAGGTTTCAATGGAGTTTTAAATTTTGTGGTATTCTCTTTGGATCTGTTTCATATATTCTAGGTTTTGTTTATATTCTTCATCAAAGGCTTCTTTCCTTTTTCTGGGTTCCTCTATTCTTTTCTTTGTGTCTACTTGAGGATTACCCAGGACTTCTTTTATTAATCTTCTTATATCTTGCTTCACCTGAGTTAGAATTTCAGATTTAAATTTGATGATGAGGTCATGGATGTATTTCTTTATTTCTGATGAGGCTGTCTCTGACATTACAGGTTTGCTGCTTTCAACCTCCTCTGCATTTACCTCTGTTGGACTCACTTTCCCTGGTTCCACAGTTGGGGACCTTTTGCTCTTTCTCTGTCTTGTCATGTTTGTTGCCCCCTTCAGACAGGTGGGTGGTGGAGGTCTCTGGGCCTTTCATATTGCTTACAGTTTTTCTGCAGTGCACTTGCTAGGGAAGTACCGCCCCATAGTCCACTGTGGATATGCAAGTTGCATGCTGAGCGCTGGCTCCTCCCCCTATACCAGTCAACCAGCTTATGCTTCAACAGGTTTGTGTGTTCCCTGGGGATGCCACTGGCCCAGAAAAGCCTCCTCCCTGGCTATTGGGTTTCCACCAGGGGCGTGGCCCTGCCCGAGCCCATCCCACCAATCTGCTTTGGACTAGGAGTCATCAGGGGATGCTGCTTCGGGTTTTGAATCAAGCCAGCCCTGCCAGACTCCAAAATGTCTCCCAGCCAGTCCTCCCGACTTGGGGAATCCAGTTCCCATCACTCACCAAAATTCATGCAGCTCGACTGGCTGTTTCCACTCCCTGTCTCAGCGCCTCCTCCAGCCCCCGCTCTCAGCAGGGCCGTGATCTCAGCTCGAGATCGTGAGTCACCTGACTCTAAGACATGCCTGTACAGTGATAGGGACTCGCCCAGCTCCAGCCCTCTGTCTGTGCTTTTTCTTCTTCTTTCTTTTTTCTCTGTTTTTTCTTCTTCTTTTTCCTCAGTTTCTTCCTGGGTCGTGAGAATTCCTCTCCCTTTGTCTGGCTTTCTCCATGTTGCCAGATTGTAGTGTCTGAGTTGTTTTTATTTTTTATTTTTCCCTCAGAGGGGCTCTCTTATTGTGCCACCACTCAGTCAGCCATCTTGCAATCGCTTATTCATTACTTTTTAACACTAGTAGTATTCCATTGTATGAATGTACCACAATTTATCCATGTAGATATTAGAGAATATCTTGGTTGCTTCAATTTGTTTGCAACTACAAATACAGTTGCTGTAAATACATGTTTTCTAGTTTTCATGTTGACAGACATTTCTAATTCATTTGGATCAATTCCCCAGATCTCAACTTCTGAATCATTTAGTAGGAGGATGTATAGTTTATTAAGCACTGCTAAGTTACTTTTTGGTGTCTGTACCATTTCCTTCTTGCATTGGTAATGAATGAGAGGTCTTGTTGCTCTATGTGTTTGTAAGCATTTGATGTTGTCTGTGGTTTGGATTTTGGCTGTTCTAATATCTTATTTGTAATTTCCCATGATGCATATGGTTCTATTCACCTTTTCTTATGCTTATTTTCTGCATGTCTTTATATATTTTAAACCATGCTTTAAAACAGAACCATCTATTGAATTAGCTTAATCTAAGAGTTGTAAGTGAAAAGCAAGTTTAAAAAAAAATTTTTTTTGGAATTAGTATGATGGAGCAAGTACAACTTACATGAAGGACACTTAAGCATTTTATGAACCCAGGATGGAGTTGTGAGAGTGAAAAAGTTGTAATGCTATAATTAATATAGATCTCCTCATATTATGGTCATTTATATGATGTTTATGCAAAAGATATCTCAAGTGATTCCCAATTCAGACTTAAGGACTTTCACATCTTTGATTTTTCTAATTTCTAACTCCACAGATATGTTTGGAATTCATACAGAAAATTCCTAATAGTGGTATTTTCATATTTGTAAATTTGTGAAGTTAATCCAGTCAGATACTTATAGAAAAAAAAAACAGAATTAGTTTTAAAAATTTGTTGTAGCAACAGAAAATAAGGGGTAAAAATAATAAAGCCACCATTTGACTTTCATAACCACTGTGGATATCAGAATGTGAGTATTGGAGTTCTCTAAAATTCGCCTTGCCCCTCTTGTTCAATTTGAATAATTAGTTTCTAGGATGACTTTGGTTAAACTTTTGAAAACCATAATTTATTCAAATGAGTATTTACATTCTGTCCTAAAAGTTCTAAATGTTGTGTGACATTAGAATAGATATTAGGAGCATGTAAACCTGAAAATTAAATACTAAATAAGTTCAGTAAACAGCGCAGATGTTGTGAAAGAGAAGACACAGCATAGGTTTCCCAGGAGACAAAGTCCAACAAGTGAGAGACCTCGTAAAAGTTACGGAAGCATCAGCTTCCTTATAACATCTATACAGAGAAAAGATGTGGGTTGCTCAGAAAGCCTGGAGCAAATCACTAGGAAAAGCTGTCAAAAACACTTTATCATTATTCAGTCTGCTTAACAAGACAGGTATTTGCTCAGGTACACAGAAATCAAAGTATAACTATTGATCCAATTATAGAAGGATTAACACAGCATTCCAAATTGAAGCAAGCATTTCAGGATCACAGGTTTGCTAAAAGTCTAATGGAAGGGGAAAATGGATAGTTGAACACTTGTTTCACATGGGTGACACTCAGGGTTCAGTCCCCAGCACTGGAGATAAAGAAAAAAGAAAATGAATGGAGCAGTTAAGTATGTTTTCAAATACATTAAAATCATAGCCATGTGGAGGGAAACTCTCTGCTTGTTAGTTATTCACGGTTAAGTGAAAAAATTGAAAATAAGATGTTGCATGTAACATATTCCCAAATTACAATTTTGGGATAAAAGATCAGCAACTATAACATAGAGGGAAAATTATTTTTTAAAGTACATAATACCCAATGTTTCCCTGAGCACAGAATTATAAATATTTCACAAGCAAACAGAATGGTAAGATGATGGGATGCAAAATTTTCAGAATGGACTTAGGAACACAGAATCTTTACATCCTGATGTATTTTATATCCATGTACTGGAGCAATACCAATGGAATTTCTGATGGAAAACAATTTTGTGGACCATTATACGTTTTCTTTTTAAGCAAATTTATCAAAATAGACATAAAGTCATACTGGGTTCTGACCTAATTCTTCTCTTTTAAAGAAGATATTCTTTTTTTATTAATTTAAAATATTTATAATGCCACAACTATAGAGGATTGGAGAAAGGATTTTATGAATCATGTATTAACTCTTCAAATGTAAGTCTAGAGAACATGTGATGAGATAATCTATTCTATCACATGTGATCACAAGTTAGAATAAGTGAGATCATACTTGAGACACCTGAAGTCAAACTTTGCCTGGAATGTGTTTTTTTGGTTGATCTTTACTGTTTAGACTTTTTTCCTTCATACTGATTTAGTAAAGACTGCTCTTTCCTCTGGTAAACATTTTCTGATTCTTGATGCTGGTCAGTTGCATTCATCTGTTAAGACCAAAATATGAATTTCAGATAATTCAAACTCTGTTTCTAAATCTTCAGATTTTGCATATGATTTAAAGAGCTTTTTTTTCATGATAAGTTTTAAGCACAGTGGTTAAGCTTTTAAGTCAGTCTTACGGCTATTAGAAACAGGGAATAGTACCACTTAGCATATCTTCGAGTTGAGATTCGTGGGGATGCTCTTGAAGAAGATTCAAAAGGAAAAGAAGAGGACGTGTGTATGTAACAGAAAAGAGGTTCTAGGTCTTCGATATTATGTCTTGGTTGTCTATGAAAAGCAGAAAAGGAAAGAAGGAAGGGAGGGAGAGTGGAAGAGATGGAGTGAGGAAGGAAGGAAGGAAGGAAGGAAGGAAGGAAAGAAGGAAGGAAGGAAATGGAGGGAAGGAGAGAGACAAAGAGAAGAAAAGAAGTGGGGAGAAGAAAGAGGAGGAGTTGAGGGAATTTCTATTGAAAAGAACTATTAGCAAGAGCTTGGAAATTATCAAAGTAGACTGCTATATGACACTTAATGTCTTTACTACTTGGCAACAATGACCAGGAATGATGGGGAAGACAGAATTTTGGTGTTAAGGAGTCATGAGTTCAGACCACCAGACACACCAAGAGGATAATCATGCAGTCCTGGAAAATCAAAAAATACATTAGGTTTTACACAACAAGGAAAATGTTTGAAAGAATCATGCACAAGATTTTAGTTTCACCTACGCTAGAATTATATGTTAAACATTATCACTTTTTGCCTATCTTGGAAATAGAGGTCAATTATTTCCCTAGAGGCATCTCCAAAGATTAACAGGGACCATTCGTTATTAAATTTTTCTTGTGGATTTTTTTTTTTGCACTGAGAACCAAACCCATCACTTGGTACTTGCCAGGCAGGCCATGTGTCCCTGAGCTACATTCCTGGCCCTGATGTTAAAATTCTATCTTCTTATTTTAAATAACTTAATAGACAAGTTACTTACATGTTTTAAAAAAGTAGTACATAGGGAATCTGTTTGAGGTAGGTCATCTAGACAAATTCATAAATTTTGGTGCTTTCACTGTGCAAAAGATACAAAAATAATATATACAGTGATATGATAAATATTTATTCTTATCAGCCATAGGTGCATACTTCTAGTTCTCTCCTAAATTGCATTTCTCATTTTCTATGTATTACCTGGGCATAGAACTTTCCAGGAAAAAAAAAGAGTTCTACTCCAAGCTTTCTTGCAGTCAGAGTCATAAGACCTAATAAATGCAAGATAAATAGCATTTGGAAAGGCCTCGGGTCCTCTATCTGGGAGTGGAGAATGGCTTGGAGTCACAACAATATTTTTTTTTCTTTTGGACCAGCAATTGAACTCACAACCTCATGCCTGCCAGGCAGGCATTTAAGCCACTGGGCAAATGCCCAGCCCCTATATTGTGAAGCTGATTGTTTAGCTATAAATATGGATCTCTCTACATTTATCCTTGTGATCTTGTTTAAGATTTCTGCAGGTTAGTTCCTTTATTTCTAAAATGGAGATATTTGCACTAGTTATCTCCTAGTGTTATCACAAGGAAAAATGAGATAACAAATGTACATTCCTCGTAAAATGGCGTACACATTAACACTTAGCAAATTCATTTGTTATGCCATAAGGCATACCTTTGCACTTTGACGAATTTGATATTTAAAAACCTTTAAGTAGTGCAGCCTTTGAAAGAGCTGTGTGACATTATTATCTGTAGAAGGCCATTATATAAATTACAGTCAGGTCAGTTGAAGCCTTTCTTCTGCAGTTCTACCTGAAATCTTCAGAACAGAATGATAATGAACACATACAAGTCTGTATAATGCCATTCCTTTTAGATTTTCAATTCCAACAATTTGAATATCTAAGTTAAACAAATAAACAAAAGCTGAACTAAACAGAAACAAAGCAAAGAAAGCAAAAGAAAAATCAGAAAGAAAAAGAACAACTCACATCTAGACATTCTATCATTAGCTTGATTATATTAAAAAAAATCTGTCCTTGGTTTACTTGGTAAAAGTAAAGAATTTCTCAATAGAGAAACAGAATACACCAATCTGATGTACAGGTAAATAGAGCTTTTGAAATTTTAACATTCAGCAAGTACAACAAAAGCCCATGATCAAGTGTGATCCTCTAAAACTGAATTATTTTAAACTTACATCTATGAAAGCTGTCTTGATGTAAAGTGCTTTGATTGACTTCCTCTGTTTTCTTGATGGACAGCACTTACTTGAGCTTTCCATGGAGTTGATTCTCCTTTTATGGACCTCAGCTATCTGCAGTCTAGCTCTGATTACAATTTGGTGCCAGAATGGGTGGCTTCAAGGACAACTCCTGGCTTCTGTCAGAATCCCGTCTTGAGGTTTTTCACTAAAATGCCCCAGTGTCTGCCCTGGGACCTCCAATGCCAGTATCTGCTCTCCATCTTTTCTGTACCCAGAGGCATGAGCATATAGTACTGCTTCCTTGAGGTACTGCTAATCTCTTATCAAATTCACTTGGACACGGTAAACACCCATTGTTCATGGCAGCCACATTTTGTCTTCAGGGAATCAGCACAAGAGACAAAACAGTCTCACAATATGCAGGTTTTCACCAGAGACAGTTCCTCCCTCACGCAAGGAACAGAAAATATTCCAGTCTCTGTAGGAAGATTTCTCCGTATGCTTATATTTTGGGATATATAATTGTTGGTGGGGAAGAAGAGGTTGTCTGTAGGTTTTACCAGAGCCCTGGTTTCTACTTAGTAGATCTCAGCAACATCCAATCCCAGTTTTGTTGTTTGTTGTTTGACATTCAAAAGTCTCCAGATTTTGCCAACCATTTCTGGGAAGGGAGCAAAGATCACACCCACATAAAAATCAGTGCTCCAGAGTAAAGATGCATAATGCTCAATCCAAGTTATCCAAAATAACCAAATTATTTCAAAAAACTGAAAATTTTCAGTATTTCTGTTTTCCGTGGAATTCAGAGTATTTCTGTTTTCCGTGGAATTCAGAGTCTCCACTCTGAATGGATGCTTCGTAATCTGTTCACTTGAATGGGACAGTGGGAAACGGCAAGCAATTGCAATAATTTCAGAAATAAAGCATTGGTCAGTGTTTCATAAATAAGACTGTCACGTGGATCTATTCAGTTCTCTGTAGTAATGGGAAAGTCCAGAGTATTTAAAAAAATTTTGGAAGTAAAAAATCTAAATTGCTTTCCTCATCAATCTGTTTCTCTTGTAAACACAGTGTGCTACCCTAGAATATTATTGTGCAGGGGTTCATGCCTATTAACAAGGGGTCATAAATCCATCTCTTCTTTTTTCACTTCTTCTATTTTGGTAACTTGCCAGTCTCAAGGCTTATTTTCTAACTTGGCTCTTCCAACATTCTCACTGATCCTGGTTTACCAGCAACAGTGCCTGAATTTCAGCACGCTGGTTTCAAATCATTAAAACGCTGGTTAACACACATACCGTGTTGTATACACGAGACCATAGAGTAACTTCCTGCTATCATTGACCATAGGCTTTTTATGTTACCATTGATTTCCCTAATTGTGAGGCTTCTGTTTTAGTTTTTCCTGTCATTAGTGTGATCATCTTTTTCTTATTTTAAGGTAATTTTAAATCATAATACTCATTTCTCGTTTTTTTCTTTTTCTTTTTACTCATGGGATTCACCTGGGTTTTCTTCAAAATTATAATTTTTATGTTCTGTGGAAGATGGTTATCTTTTGTAATTCAAATTAAACTGGGGTTATAATGCTGGTTTTCGACCCTAATCACTGCTTTTTGTTTGCTTGTATTTTATTTATTTACTTATTTATTTTGGTACCAGGGATTAAAATTTAAACCTTGCATCAATAAGACAGGCACTTGTGCCACTGAACTAAATCCCCAGCCCCCAAATATAGAACCTTCAGATTTGCATGTCACTCTTGCACAGGGGTTATGCTAGTCTTCTATCATTCCAATTTTAGTATATGTGCTGCAGATGTGAGCACTTTTCTTATGCCACCATAGGACAATTTTTCCCCCCCGGGCAAACACTTTAAGTCATTCTCATCTCATTCTTCTCTCACAGACTGCATCCCATCAGTCAGGGATTTTACTGCATCTACCTTCAAAATACATCTTCAAGCCAACAACTATATTTTGTTATCTGACAGTTCCTGTTGCTTTACCAGTATCAGGAGATAGTTGGTTTTATATTATTTGTGGAGTGAATGAATAGATGGATAAAAATAAAGCTGTTATTTCCCATGATGCTAGTTAATCCACATACCTAATAATAGAATATATGTAAAACTAATTCCAAAGATAATTATATAAAATTTATTTTACCCTAAGGAATAACAAAAGTATGATTTATAATCATATTAGCCACCATTTTATTGTTTGGCAGTACCATCAATGAGTAATTAC
The DNA here is from genome assembly GCA_004027455.1 of Hydrochoerus hydrochaeris. Classification (NCBI taxonomy): domain Eukaryota; kingdom Metazoa; phylum Chordata; class Mammalia; order Rodentia; family Hydrochaeridae; genus Hydrochoerus; species Hydrochoerus hydrochaeris. The sequence continues at coordinate 29,263 of PVLA01001504.1, forward strand.
AATAATAAATTCAAATGTATCTTTATGTCTTACTGTAAAGCAACCTTAATTGTGTACCAATGAGTCCATCCCCTTGTTAAATGCTGTTAGAATTGTAAAATCCTCTCATGCTTCTAAAAGGGTTGCTTTTGATTACGTTAAATAGTAAAAAGACTTGGGTTTTTGAATATACATTTTTTCTTTGAATATAAAAATTGAACAATTAAGCTTCTAGTAGTTGTCTTGTGACGCCAGTTGGGTTACTCAAATTTTCCTATTGATTGTACTTACGAAATAAAAGTATGAATTGATCAGATGATTTTCTGAAAACTACATGAGTTGTATTAAGCATTTTTTCCTTTTTTAGCCTTTACTTCTAGAATACATACTGCCTAAAACTTAGAAGAAGAAGATGAAGAACATTTGTTGAATAAATTAAAGGATCGGAACAATATGTGGCTGAAGTCATAGTAAAATGCTCATGGAATGTGGGAGTCTTTGATTCTGCTTTTCCTTTGAGATACTCTGCATTAAACCTGGCACAGATTTTTTTTTAACCATGCAAAGCACATTTCTTCTACTAGGGTACCTTTTATTCCACATAATTTTGCTCCTTCTCATGTCATTATAGTTATTCCTTGGGTCGCTCCTCATCAGTTTCATTTGTCTAATAATCGTGTTCACAGTGTGATCCAGCTTGTTGGGTTACTTAACCTAGCCAACAAGAGTAATCAGGAGTCAGCTCGGTGAGTTTGCAGTAGCTGCATGAATGTCCTGCTAGGTGTGTAGGTAGATAGACTCTCAGTGAATTGAAGACAGAATGAATTTGGGTACGAATTGAGAGTTACATGGAACTTACTGTCTGTTTGCATCGTTCTGCTGAATGGCTATCAGATAGTCTTCTGCCTTATAACGCTGCCTTATTTTTTCTCTGCAAAATGAAAATTTGTCTGATTGGCTTTATTTGCTTAGAGAGTTAGACACATGGTAGATTTCCTTATTTTCCACTTCTGGTAGGAACAGATTTGACCTGAATGTGTATTGACTTCTATGAATCTTGTAAAAGTATTGTTGGTAGCCATAGCTTTACTTAAACCTTCAAGTAAATGGCAAGATAAATTCAAAACATAATTAAATTTCCATTAATAGTAAGATTTAATGAAAAATTATTTGATAAAAATATATGTATATAGTAATCATAAAAAGACAAAATGATCAAGTATCTTTTAACATTTTTAAAAGGTGCTAATATTAATGAGCTCTTAGGTAGCAAGGTAATTTAATCAACCAAGGCATTTAGAGAGAAATTTAACTGAAGTAATTGTCCTGTGTGATTTTGTAATTAGAAATCATTTAAATAAGAAGGTGTATTAAATGTAATCAAAGGAGTTTAAAGCATGCTTTAGTAGTATTGTGGAAATTAATGACTTACATGAAAACTGATTATCTAATTTGCCTTTTCAAATATTAAAATAAGGTTTTATTGTACATCCTTCAAAAATTAATTCTTATTAATTGCTTTGTTAATATTAATATTCAAAATAATGCAGCTTATATATGGTGATATATATACATAAATATATATTTCCTAACACAGAAATATAAACAAATAAAATAAAATGGACTTCAGTATTGTGCATGTTAAGCCAAAGTTAGTTCTTACCCAATTGTAGCATATGTTAATGTTTGTTGTTTTAAAATGGAATGAACTTTCAGAAGAAAAAGACTTAAGATATCATTGTTTACTTGAAGGTAAACAATATCACAGTATAGTAACCAAGCACAGAAAGAATAAAAAGTACATAATTATTTAATAATTTTTCTTTATTAAGATGCCAGCAGTGTCCAGTACTGACATTTCCCTTTTACATGCTGCAATGGTATTACATTTTGCTTGCAAAAGTATGTTGACTTAAACATATTCAGTATGGTTCTTAGTGAAATATGCATTTAGCCATCATTTCATGAATGAGATAGAGTTGTATTTTTAGAAAGTTCTTTTCATGTCTCATTTTCAGTGTCTTAAGCAACATTATTTTTCAAATGATTCAAGTTAACATGTTCCTAAATATATGACAGTTGTTTTTTCCTGACTGGAAAAATAGTTGATAGGAGATGTCTCATCTACATATAAAGGATAAATTAAAGAACCCAAATTCAACTGATATGAAACAGACTTTTCAGTGAAAGAGGAAATAAAAAGAAAACTTTTTTAACAAGAAGGACTATTATCAAAGGAAGGTTTGCTGTTATTGCTATTATTTATTTATTTTTAAACCAATTTACAGTTATTCTGTTAGTTTCTCACATGCAATGAGTGTGTCCTGGACATGAAGTCTAACCACTTCCCTTCTACACTCACAGCATGTCTTTCCAGAGTCTATTTTTTAAAATAATTAAATTTATTGATCTATTTTAGGTATGCATTCTAATCACATTCATCATAGCAAATTTGTACCTATTCATGAGCTATCTTAAATAATAGATCTGAAAATATTTCAGAAAGAAAGAGAAAATGTGTGATTAATATTCGATGCAATACAAAAAGAAAGAGAAAATAGGTAATTAATATTCTATACAGTCAAAAAATGATAGAAAAATCTTTCCTTTAATAAACCACTTAGAGTTTTTTTTAAATGTTCCACAAGACAAGCGTGGTGACACAGGTGTGTAACCCCACATTTGAAAGACTCCTGGAAGGTCACTGTGAGTGTGAGGCCGGTCTGGATTGCATAATTAGATTCTGTCTCGTAAATGTAAAAGATAGATACATGTACATAGATAGCTATGTACATGGGTAAGATACATTATGAAATCAGTTTTTGGGTTTTCTTATGCTTTTTATTTTTATGAAAGCCTTGCTTAAACCCTTAAAAGTAAATTATTCCCAGACAGTGTACTACTCTTCCAATAATTGCCTTAAATTACTTACATTTTATACCTATTTTTATAACACAAAGGCAATTTGCGATGGATTCTGGAGCCAGTAGTGAAAGGGAAAATGTATCATGTATTATTTCTGTGTCACATATCCTTGATATAATTCATCAAGAATATGTGACACAGAAATAATATATGATACATTTTATCATAAGAATCAGAAGAAAATTTAGATATGAGCTTTAAGACTGAAGAGGGATATATTTCACAGCATATATGTGTGTGTTTGAATTCATGTATATGCTGGTGAATTTAGCCCAAAATGATCCTGTATGATTTTGTATATGAAGATGAAAATTTAAAATTTGTCTGCAAGACTTAAAGCTGTATGATTTCAGTAAAGAAGAAAAGATAAAAGTTATGAATATCGGTGAATGAGGGCTTATTTATTTATTTATTTATGTACCCGGAATTGAACTCAGGATCTTTCATTTGTAAGGCAGGGGCTGTGCCTCTGAGCTATATTCCTGGCACAGGAGGACTTGCTTTAATTGCTGTTCTGTAAGTACAATATAGAAATGTTATAATATTTTACACATTTATCACACTAATTTATAAATTAATTTGTAACAAAGTTTAACAAGGTAAAATCATTTATAACTGCTAGAGTAATACAGGAAAGAAGAAAACTTACATGGTTATCATGCAGGTGTAGCGGAAGGAAATGGCAAAATGCTAAATAGTTCAGAAAAAAGGAAAGAATGAAGCCAAGTAGTATAAATAGTTATCTAATAGAAAAGTGATATATTTAAATCCAGGTTTATCAATTATTATGTCAAAGGTGTCTAATAATTTACAAGTAAAGGAAATTATTTTTCAGACGAAATAAGAATTATCAGTGTTTAAATTGCTTACAAAAGATATATATTTAATATAAATACTCAGAAAAGTTTAAAGTATAAATTTGATAAAAATAAGTATATTCAAAGAAGGAGGAAGATAATGCTATACTTACATTAGACAAATAAAAATAGTAGATATTACACCAAAATTACTATTATTAAAAAGGAGGTCATTATTAATAGTGATCAACGTCACAGGAAGATGTTTATAAATTTGTAAACATCAACTTTTAAGAAATTTCAAAAGATATATCATACACTCCATAATGAATTAGAAGCATTTAGATTAGTAACAAACTAGAACAGCAAACATTGTCAGTTCGAGGACTTTAAGAAATGTTGCTTTCCCTTATATGAGAACCCAAATTATAATTAAAATGCAAAATAAAAGCCAGATGATAAGAAATAGGAAGACAGGTCTTTCTCAAGTGGAAGGGGATGAAGAGATGGAGGGAGGGAAAAGGAAGGGGAAGGAAAGGAGATGAAAAGGCACTGAGGTATGTTACCTCCGTGCAACTCCACGCAAGGATAGCAGCATTACACACAGAAAACCTGCACTAATAAGAAAGAACCATTCCTATACAATCTGTGACCAAAATACAGAAGTTAGGCAAACATAAGCTGTATTACAATAAAAATATACAATTTTAAAATATGGGATATAACAGAAGCCACAACTATAAAAATTTATAGTCTTAAGCACAGGTAGTATAAGGGAGGAAATTAAAATCAGAATATAGCCCAGTAAATAAATATTTAAAGAAGCTGAATTAAGGCTGAAATCAATAGAAGTGGAATAATAAAGAGAAGAAAAAATTTAATGACATTTAGGACAAACTTATAAAGAAAAAAATCAACAGAGGTAAAGGAAAGGTATTTGAATAGCAGAATTCTCATAGGCATGGCAAGATTAATCAGTAAAAAACTGAATCAGGAAAAAAGTACTATTGATAATAAGGTCATAAAGTATATAACTGAGACACTATAGTTTCATTTATGACAGTGAATTTGCATGTTTTATAAAAAAAATACAAACTCTAGAAAAACCCATGTTACCAAATCTAATCCAAGGGGAGATAAAAATTCATTACACAATTTGATGTGATATATAAAAGTCTTCTCTTTGAGGTTTAGATACTTCACAACTCATTTCATTTTTCAAATTAAGGTCAAATTAATATCAATGTCACAAAAGCTCTGTGAAGGAAAAGAGGAAAAATGTCTCAACTTCCTTTTGTACTTTCAATGTAGCTTTGATATGAAAGCCTTAAAGAGACTTTTCAAGAACGGCAAATCATATGGTAACCTGCAATGTAAATGCACACCATAATTACTAGGAAATCGAATTCAGGGATCCATGTGGAGGGGTGGGGAAGGGACGGAAGAGAAGGAGAAGGAAAGAGAGACGAGGTAAGAGGCAGAAATCATGAGGAAAATGTTAGTAGTCAAATAATTAATTTGAAAAATCTTTTGCCAAGAAAGAAAAGATAACTTCCTTAGACTGGTAGCTATTAAAATTACTGGTGAATTTGTGTAAATAAGTGGGTACAGTAACAATATGCAAAAACAACTGTAGTTCAATGTCTTCAAAAGACAGAGCTAATCAGATTTTAAAATTGATATAATTTTATTTATTTATAATGCAATTATTTTGGTACTGGGAATCAAACCCCTGAATTCACACTTGCCAGGCAGGCACTGTGCCACTGAGTGATAACCCTGGCCTAAAAATTGATATAATTTTAGTCGTGTTGAAAATGACTTAATATTTTCAAATAAATCTCTGAATGATGTGAAGAATCCAGAAAAACTCCAAAGCATTACTAAAGCAAACTGACAAAAGCCAAAGTAAATAGATATATAATGTTTATGTATTAAAACACTTAATAATTTATGAGTAATTTGGGTATATACTATAGTTAAGGCTATTCCAGTCATAACTATCGGGAACCCGTCTGAGAATCCTGATTGTCTGTCACTGGAATGCCTCCAGAAAAATAAAAAACAGAGAAAAGTCTTGTATTTCAACAATGGCTGGGAAATCAAAGTCTCTGGACCCGAGGAACCCCATATTCCCAAAGCACTATTTATTAGCAATATCCAGTCATAAGGGGGGCTGGCAAAAAGATTATAATTTATCAAGGCTCCAGAGAGCATAGATAATCTTTTGTTTGAGGTATCGAGCTGAGCATAATCCTGTGATTTAAGAAGATGTAGATGATCATATGATATAAGGTAGAAGTTTAGCTTTATTCTTTTCCATGTTGATATCAAATTTTCCTGTCACCACTTATTGAAGAGACACACAAAAAATAAAACTAAAGGTCAGTGCCCTTGCCCTTTTACCAATATATGTGTTTAGTGCCTTTTCGGCTGTGGATGGATGGATTTATTTATGTATTTTTTGATCCTATTCCATTGGCCCATGTGTCTGTTTTAGTTATTATATATTTGTAGTAGATTTTAAAATCAAATAGCATTTTTTCAGTTTTACTGTTCTTACTCAAGATTGTTTTGGCTCTTCTAGGTCTTTTGTGATTTGATACAAATTTTAGGCCATTTTTTCCTAGTTCTGTGAAGAATACAATGGTATTTACCAATTGCATGAATATGAAGATCACAGAGATTATGGCAATATTGTTTCTCCAGTCTATGAACCTCAGATATTGTCCCATTTTTAATTCCTCTTTAGCATCTTTAATTAGCATTTCAGAGTTTTCATTATATGTTGTATCTATGTAGTTAAATTTATTTTTAGGGTTTTTTTGTTCTGTTTTATAGCTATTATAAATAGGACTGATATCTTGATTTATTTTTTAGATGATTCTTTATTAATAAATAAAAACTCCACTGATATTTGTTCCTATAAATATCCTAAAACTCTACTGATTTCATGTATTGGTTCTAATAGGTTTGGGTGGAGTTTTTCAGGTCTTCTATGTACAAGATTGCATCACCTGTAAATGATAACAATTTGACTTCCTCCATTCTAATTTGAATGTTCTTTCTTTCTATTACCAAATGGCTTTGTGTGAAATTCCCACCAGTACATTGACTAAAAGTGGTAAAACTAGAGATCTTTGTCTTGTTCCAGATCTTAGAGGGAAAGCATTTAGCTTTTTCCCATCTGAAATAATATTGACTATTGGATTGTTATGTGTGGCCTTATCATATTGAGACATATTCCTTCTGTAATAATTTTATTGTCTTCTGATCAGCTTTGTTCTGTTTTGTTATGTTTAGTTTTACCCTATTTAAAATAAAATTTAAAAAATAATAATTTTTTCAGTTTTTATCAAAAAAGGGTTAAATTCTTTGCTGCATTGATTGAGATAGTCATATATTTTTCTTTCACTCTGTTGATAGAGTCTATCATATTTATTGACATATATGCCATGCTTATTGAATGAAATGTCCAGATATCCATGGGTAAATCCCATTTGGTTATGGTGAACAACCTTTCATATTTCCTGGTGGACTTGATCTACTAGAATTCTTTTTGAGGATATTTGAAACTGTGTTCATTAATAATAATGATCTTTTCTTTTAATGATCTTTTAATTTGATGCCAGGGTGTAGTAATTGTAGTCCCCCACAATTCTTAGATAGTCTATTTCATTTTGGTGTGTTCATGGGGTCTTTTCCTTTTTCCTTTTTAGTTTTGAACATTTCTGTTGATTTATCCTCAAGTTTATAGATAATTTTCTCCACCATGTCCATTCTCTCAATCAGCTCATCAAGAGCGCTCTTCGTGTCCTTGACAATTTTGGAAACTGTAGCATTTCCTCGTTAATCAGTCTCACAATTTTTAGCTTCCTGCTTGCGCTGTCTATCTGTTATGGCTTGTGTTTAGATGTCCCCCTAAAAACCTCATGCAGTCATAGGGCCTTTTTCAGAGGTGGTTTTCTGTAGAGTGTGTGATTGATTCATCATGCAATGCTGAGATTAAGTGTGTGTGATTATTAAATAGGTCCACTGATTGCTTTGGTACCACCATAATCCTAGATAGAATATAAGAGAGGCAGAAAGACTCTGTTACTGCCCTCCTTTGTTGCTTTTGGCACTTTTTGGTGCTATGAACTTTCTTGTTTGTGGTGGCTCCTGCTGTGTCACTCTGCCTTGGAATCAACCGATTATGGACTGCAAACTCTATAGACTGTGAGCTAAATAAATCTCTTTCCATTTAACTTTGGGTATTGGGTGTTTTGTCTCAGCAATGAGAAAAATGTAAGGCACTATCTATTCTTTCCTCTTGTCTACTTTTTTTTTCATCAAAGCCCTTAGCATATTAACCACAGTTGTTTTAAATTCCCAGTCTGATAATTCCAACATCAATGCTGTCTCTGAGTCTTGTTCTGATGGTCTTCCTTTCAAACTTTAGATTTTTCCCCATTTTTCCTTATATTTCTTTTTTAACTGGAAACTAGATGTAGTACACTGGGGAAAAAGAACAATGGTGAATAGATCTTCAATGGTGTGATGATAAAGTGTAGTGGGAGGAGAAGCATTCTATGATCCTATGACTGGATCTCAATCTTCTACCAAGCCTGTGTTCCAGGGCTGGGATTTCAAAAAGCTTCCCTGTTTATTTCTCACTCTTTTAGGTGAGCCAGCATAGCTAGACGGAGACAGAGTCGTCTGTTTTGTTCCCAGCTCCTCTATGATCTAATAATGGTAAGTTAGACTCTAGTAAGATAGTTTCTATTGAAGGAAATCTAACTGACAAGAATAGAATGCTCCCATATTTATATGTGTTTCGTCTTCCCTCCTAGAAGATAGAATGAATTATTCACCAATGTTTCCTGTGGGAACCTGTAAGTAAAACTCATGAAAGTGTGTGTGTTGGTAGATCGGCTTCCTTGAAGTTTCTAAGTGTCAGATTGGTCTTTGTTGAGCCTGTAGGAATTTGTTAGAGACAGTTGAGGCTTTCCTACCACTGTAGCATTTCTCGTGTTGGTTTCTCTTAATGTGTTTGTCTTGAAGTAAACTCAGTGTCTCTGTGTCTGCTAATAAGAAACAGGAAGTCAATGTGTATTTAATAAATTCAAAGTCTGGTGTCTCAGAACAAACATCAGTAATACAGAAATCATCCTCTTCCCTTCTATGTTTACTTCCGTTTTTGTTTAAAGAATAACTACTTGTCTGTCATTCTAACTTTTTCAACTACAAATTTTTGGTAATTCCAGAAAGCTTAATGAAAAGAAATGATACATAGAAGACACTGAAATAATACCATAGTTTTCCTTTTTTCTGTTAAGTAATTAAGTAAAGATCTGTGAAAACTATCCATTATGTGGAGTCTGGGGGAGAGACACATATTTTAAGTGAAAGATTAGAAAGATTTTCATTCCCTGAAACAATGAAGAAGGGTGTCTTAGTTACTTTTTACTCATGGCTGAGACAAAATACCTGATGTCCAAAGTTGGGAAAGGAAAGGTTTATTTCTTATGATTTTTGGAGTTTTCTGTCCACACTTAGTTGGCTCCAAAGCAGGGTGGCATGTTGGGACTGCAGTTCATGCTGGCTGCAAATAGCAAGGCAGAAACCGACAAGAGAGAGACACATCTTCCTCCCCGCTATTACATTGTGTGCTGGCTCCACCCCTAGGCGGGTGTAGTATTGACACCATCAGTCTATGCACTGGATAATGAACCAATCACAAATGCACAATGCAAACGCATGAAGCCTGGGGGCCACTGACATAAGCCATGACAAAGGGTTATTTTTTTTTATTTTTATTTTTTTACCTATAACCTGGTCAGCATTTGTTGTTCTTCAACTTCATCATCACAGGCTTTCCTTGTGGAATAAGATAGAATCTTAGAGTTGTTTGAATTTGCATTTCTCTAGATGCCAGAGAAATTTTTCATTGTTTCATGTATTTATTTATTGTCCATTTGTACTTTTGAGGGGTGTGTATTTCAATTGCCATTTTTGAAATTTGTGTGGAGGTTCCTCAAAAAGAAAATTAGAAATTCCATTTGACACAGCTATTCCCATTCTAGGATCTCCCCAAAGGATTTACAGACATCACTTACAGTGGCACAGTATGCCCATGTTTATAGGAGCACAATTCATAATAACTAAATCTCAGAAATGACTTTATCTATCAACCGACAGATGAGTGGATAAAGCAAATATGGTATTTATACACAGTGCAGTACTACTCTGCCATTAAAAAAGAATAAACTTAAGTCATTTATAGAAAAATTAATGCAGTTTGGGATCATAATGTTAAGTAAAATAAATCAGATCTACAAGTTTAAGTATCACATTGTTTCTCTTATATGAGAAATCCAAAATGTAAATAAAGAATAAAATAAAGGATAGATAGTGGGAAATGGGGAGATAGATCTTGTATAAAAAGATGGTGGGAGGGTGGAGGGAAAAAGGGGTAAAGGGATTTAAACAGAATGAAGATAGCTGATGTCCAACTCCCCAGAAGGAATGCAATCACTATGGACTGCAAACATGTACTAATAAAAATTGTAAAACAAAAAAACTTTAAAGAAAACAAAGATGATGGAAGGGTTCTCAGTAGTTGCAGGGGCTGGAGTTACTGACTCCTTAGTTGTTCTTCCACATGTGTTATGGTTTAGATCAAAATGGCACCCAAATCAACTTGTTGGGAGGTGACTGGGTTATGCGGGCAGCACAGCTGGCTTGCTGTTGAGAGGTGGGTGTCTGACTATCTGAGTATGACTCAAATAACTAACCTCTAGTGATACAGACAAAAATTCATGAAAAACACATCCACGTGTTCATTGGAACAAATTATGAAACAACAGAGCAATAACTATGTTTCACTGAGCTTTTGCCTCATCGATATTCACTGAAAGGTTTATTTGTACTTCTGTTTCCTTTGTTTATTCAATAGATGTAAGTATAAGAATTTCATTTGAATTTTTCTCCTTTATTAAAGTTCTTCTCTTGCTACCTTTCAAAACTCAGTTGATAGAAAAATATGTCACAACTTGCTCACTCCAGCATTTCTCTAAATAGAAAGTGAAGTTTATGCATTCTGTTTTACTCTTTCAAGTTAGTAATTTATCTCTTCAAGGGCAAGGGCACATTTACTGAAGTGCTGACTTAAATTAAATATTAATTTTGACATTCCAGAAAAAGGAAGTGTGCCCCAGTTTATAAGGAAGGAGCAGTATTTAAAACCTTTATAGAACTTTCAAGTTCTCAATGTAAATTTATAAATTGAAAAATGTGGGATTTTATGTCAAAGTTTGTGTACTGTGCTATGAATTTAAATTTGAATGTAAATAATATGTATCATAGGGATTTATTTATTTATTTGTAAAATAGATTATGTTTTCATACTTTAGAAATTGCACCCTTTACTTTATAAATAATGAATATTCTTTCATTATCTAATGTCTTAATATAACTATTGAATATTCATATAAAAAATTAAACCATTACTTGTCTTACAGATGTCAACAATAAAGTTTAGTTATTTCATAGAAATACTGTGCCATTTTTTTCTTTCATGTATTTATAATTATATCAGGATAATTGGCAGAAACTTTTCCCAGAGTATAAGAAAAATTTCAAAAAAGAAGGCTTATTCTAAAATAAGCATCAACTCTTGACAACCAGTATTAGTGCAAATTTCATTTTTCAAAATAATAAGGTGATAAGAAAAAGAAAGTTTATTTTTATTAATGTTTAAACATTTTAAAAATGCTTTTAATATTTATTTTGTTAAATGAGAAATCCTATTTTCAATTCCCCAAAAGAACAAAGTGTAAAATATAAACAGAAAAAATATTAAGATAAAGTTTACTTGAGTACACATGTACCCTCCCAACCAAACTTTGTTATTGTATGGTCATTAAATGTGTAGTATAACTACCATGGCTGCATAATTAGCATATCAATCACTGAAGCATTTATCATTACCCAATGCATATATGTATGTACATATATAAGTATTTTACCCATAAATATCTACAACTATTTCATGTTAATTAAAATTAAAAATTAGAATTTATTTCAAAAAACATGTTTTACATAATTTACATCTATAATGTATCTGAGACAGATACTGCCTTGGATATTATCATGACAGAGGAGCATTAAATAATAATAATGAAAATAAAGGAAGTGAACATAAATCACAGTAAAGAATTAATTGAATTTATTAATAAAATCAAGTTTCACAAGGCAAAGACTATGAACAGATTTATGACTTTTCTATTAATAGTATATATCATTGTTCAGTACTTTATGTCATCTACAGAAATTAGCATTCTAATGTTTTTACAAATAGTATACTCTAGGTTAACTCATTGTGTATTATGCAATTTCATAATCTGTTTTAAGAATTAGGAACACTTTTGATTATGGCATGAACAGATGATACTAAATAGTAGTAAAAAATGATCAGTTTGCTTTGAACTTTGACCATTACAGTGCATATAAGGGCTGGTATTTTCAGACAAGTGTTCTGTGCTGGTGTAGCAAAAATTTCTGAACTGAGTGTTGAATCAACACACTGTATTGACTAGTGGTGAATGTGCCATACCCTTTGCATAATCTTCTTTGTGCTCCAGGATGAATTATATCAATTTGAAACCTAATCACACTTAATATGCTATCTAATATAAAGGAAAAAAAATTTCTGACTTTTCTCAGTTATGGAAGCATGAAGATACAGGGAAAAACAAGCACTTTTGATCAGAGAGCAGAGTTTGTTTGTGTGTCACTATATTTTGCTGTCTGCAACAAGGGGCGAGTAGAGAATGAAAGATTCCTCAGAGACCAGACTTGGTCTGAACACAGAGGCCCACAAGGGACCATCTCCACTGAGAGCACTAGACTTCCAGGAGTTGCCCCATAGCCCAGAGCTCCCTGACTTTTATTCAGTATATCAGTGCAAGAGTGAAAAGCCAGCTTGGCCAGGAACTGTCTCAAGGCTCTTGGGAAAAGACAATGCCCAGTCACACACAGAAATCTCATTAATTTACACTCCTTTCACTCCTTAAGAGGCTGTGTGCTTTTGTTCAGCAGTTCAATCATTCACTCTTCAGTTAAGTCTCACACAACTACAATTAATGAGGTTGTTTTGTTTTCTGTTGCTGCTGGTAGGTTTTCCACACATAATGGCTGATATCTGTAATTTCTCATCAGGAATTAGGTTCAATTGTTATATCCTACACTCGTGAACAGTAAAACATTTACAGAACACATTTAAAACATGTGAATTCACATATTATTGTGGAGATGAAAGGTGCTCATGTGTGAATTTTATCATAATTTATGTAACGAGTTAACATGAATCAGTAAATAAAGAACTAATTGAATTTACAAGTTATAGCTTCTATTTTTGATTAAGTTTTTGAATTGTGACAAAAGGGTTTAACTATTTATTATGAATTCATCTATTTATTTTTGCTATGGTAAAGAACACATGGGATGACTTATGATTCCAGCACTTGGGAGGTGAAGTCAGGGGGATTAACATGAGTTCCAGGCCAGCCCAGACTATATAGTGAATTCAAGTTTATCTTCATCCACACAGAGAGACTCTGCCTCAAAATTCCTCCAGATAAACAAAGCCAAGAACAAAAAAGAATGCATAGGAGGAATTTTGCATCTTAATCATTTCTATATTCATAACTCAGTGTTAAACATAGTCACGTTTTTACACAGATCTAGAGCTTGTTCCTCTAATTCATCTAGCAACATCTAATTCATTTAACAACATATTTTTTTTTTACCCATTGTTTTCTTTCCACAGCCCTTGGAAAGTGCTACCCTACTCTTGATGAAGTTGAATACTTTATATATCTCATGTCAGTGAAATCACACAGTACTTGTCTTTCTCTGTGGGGCTAATTGCATGTAATGTAATATCCTCAAGGTTCATTGGTGCAGTAGAACATGAATGGATTTCCTTCCTTCTTAACACCTAATAATATCATATGTATATACATTTTCTTTCTCCATTGTCCTTTGATGGATATTTGAGCTGTTTTGAATAGAGCTACTATGAACTTTGGCTATGCAAGTATTTCTGATATTGTGCTTCAGTTATGGATATACACTCAGAATGTTGGATCAAGTGGTCATTCTGCTTTTAAAAGTTTGAGGAAAAATTCATATTATTTTTATAGTTGTGATATTGATTTGCAGTAACCCTAGAAAAGTACAAATGCCCCAATTCCCCCTTTCTTTTCCAGCACTGGTTACAGTGTGTGTTTTGTTTTGTACAGTAGCCACATAATCAGTGCAAGGTAATAATTCTTTGTGTTTTTGATTTGCATTTCTTCATGTCTAATAACATTGAACACATTTTTATATATTCTCTGTTTATTATCTTTGAAGAAATGTCTATGCAGGTCATTCACCCATTGCTAAATCATGATCTTTGTTTTCTTGATGAACTGTAGGATTTCTTTTTATATTCCATGTATTCATTCTCATCAGAATAATGTTTTACAAATATTGTATCCCAATATGTTGATTACATCCTTTAATTTTACAAAATTTATTAGTTTCTTTTATGTCCCCAATTGATTCTCTATATTCTTTATGAAGAGACTACAAAACCTAAATGTGATGCCGTAAATTCTCAACTTGAGAGTTGCTTAGGCCTTATCAAAGCTCTCAGGGTGAAGTGTGAGATGCCTGACTCTGTGGTCTGTCCTTTGCCACCTGCTACCTTGCTGAAATCTTTGCCCAAGTCCTCCCTTACCTGCCTTCTCACTTTGCCTCCATGAACCACACTCCTTCTGGTCTCAGGCTTTTGCTGTGTTTTTGGCACGTTGCTTTCTCCTTATTCAGTGAAGAGTAACTACTATTGTTTATAAACTTCAGATTAAACATCATTTATTAAAGAAAACCTTCCCTTGTATTAGCTTAGAACAAGTTTCTGACTACATAATATGAATACTCTCTGAATTCACCCATAGTATGTAACAAAATCTTAATGGTATGAATTTGCAAATATTCATTTCATGCCTCTATCCCCAACTAGAGTGTAAAGTACAGAAATAAATAACCATTTGTTCTGAGTCACTGTTTTGTCTCTAAGTTTAGCAGAGTCCCCCTCTTATTTAACTGTTCATTAAAGCTTTTGAATTAAATAAAATAAGTGAATAAAAATCTTATTTCTATAAGGCAATATCAGTTAGAGAAACAGCCAGTGATGTCAGTTTGAGAAATACAAACACTGACTTGGGGTGGTGATGTTACATTTAGCTCATACCTTGGAGCAAAATGCTAAGTGAAAAACTGAAGGCTGTAGCCATTGACATACAGAGGGAAAACACAATAACATGCAATTTAGGAGTTAGGGAACAATAAAAAACTCAATACTGATTTAGGAGCAAAATGAGCTGAGAGAGAGAGAGAGGAGAGAAGGGAAGGGAAGGGAAGAGACGAGAAGAGAAAGAAGAGAAGAGAGGAGTGCAAAGGAGAAGAGAGGAAAGAAGCAGACAGGAGAGAAGAGGAAAATACAAGAAAGGGAAAGAAAGGAGGAAAGGGGAGAGATGAACAGCAAGGTCTTAGGAAATAGAGGTGGATGGAATTCGAGAGCTGTGTGCCTGACGCGTTGTCCACGGCACACCATCTACACAGGTGCCTTGTGTAGAGCATGGCCCAAGATACAGGCAAAACTACTCATTTTTTCTCTTTAAATTTTAAACTGTTGCTTTGAGTTATCACAGTTACATGTCACTGTGGTTTGGATATGGTTCAAGTATGTCCCCCAAGTGTTCACATGTTGAAACGTGGCCCCAGTGTGAGGTACTTACTGGCAACTTTCTCCCACTATGGTGTGGAGAGCTGGGGCCTCTGGGAAGCGGTTAGTGTTAGAAAAGGTCACCTCTGAGCGAAGCCTCTGTGATTAAACACTGGTGGCTTTCTAACAAGAGCGAAAGAGCCCAGAAGCAAGATACACACCTGACTCCATCTTTCCCTGAGTAGTGTCCTGTGCCCCTTGGAACTTTGTCAGCAGAAGAGCCTCAGCAGATGAAGCCCTCAAGCCTGGACCTCCAGAGCTGTGAGCTGAAATCAGCTTCTCTTCTTTCAGACACCCCCCAGTCTGTATATTGCAGTACTAGCAACAGAAAATAGATTACACTGCGTCATGATCTATTTTGACTCTTATGTTTCCCCCATTTGTTATTAGTTACACTGCTTTACAACAGTTATTCCTATCATCTTAAGAATGCATTAAAAGTAAATTATATAAAACGGGGGGAGTGGTTCAATAGAAAACTGCTTGCTTGGAGGTACAAGGCCCTGGTTTGGTCCCCAAACAAAAATCATGCAGGGTGCAACCATGTAGAATGCTTTCCATTGGACCAAGAGAATCCCTCTGGTTTTAATTAATGGTGCAGTTTTATCAAATAGAAATGCTTGTCTCTTCTTCTTCCTCCTCTTCTTCTTCTTCTCCTCCTCCTCCTCTTCCTCCTTCTTCTTCTTCCTTCTTTCTCTTCTTGCTTCTGTTTCTTCTTCTTTTTTCTTTGTTCTTTCAATACTCACTGGAGATTGAACAAAGGAATTTTTCACTAAGCTATTTCTCCAGCCCCTTCTTTATTTTTTTTATCTTTTTAGTTTGCTTGGTTGCCTAGGATGGGCTGAAACGTGCAATTCTCCTGCCTCAATCTCCCAGAAGACCAGGGTTGTAGCTATGTGGCACTATTCCTGGCTAAAAGTATTATTTAGTTTTGCCTGGCAGAAACCAAGTTTTCCTATTAAAAAGAAAGATATTTAAAAGATGTTTCTATTAAAAGAAAGAAAGATGTTATTTTTCTCTCCTTATAAAGTGAGATATAATTACAGTGTATTATTTGTTGATCTAATCTGAATAATTTCCTGCTCAGTATTTTGTGACCATTTGGAATATAAAGACATTAATTTCCAATGCCAGCCTTACTTTCTGAATGTGACTATTATTTTTATTTTTTATTACTTTATGATAGAAGGTTCTTTTTCACAAAGAGATATCAATAGACTTTTCTATGTAACATTCAATAAATTATTATATATGAAGAGATATATGCACTTATTATTTCATAAAGATATCTTTTACCTTTCAAAATGCCAGCAGCTGACAGCTGTGAACTGCATACTTTGTTGAACAAGCTCTAACTCTGGGAAAACACCAGGGTACACAAGCAGTTGACCTTTAAATAAGTTTCATCTTTGATTACAATTTTTAAGTCTCCATGGCTAAACTCACTAAAGGATTTTTTATTGCATATTATCATAAAGATAGTACTGCATTTATGACCTGACAAATGTTACATTTCGAGTGTATCAAAATATTAAAATTAAGCTGTAAATTCTTGAATGTCCTGACAGTTACATCATTACGTAATTATCACTCAGAAACTATAGGTTTTCTTTTCTTTCCCACATTGCTTCTTGCTTTGATTAATATTATTATAGATAAAAGCAAACCAACCAAATTCTATGCCTTACATTTCTTTTGCTTTCTCCATTATGCGTATTAAGAATGCATCCTTCCAGACAAACTCATTATTTTCCTTCTCTACCTCCCAGGTTCCTTGTCAGCAAAAAGAAGTGTCTGAGTAACAGCCTTTTGAGTTTCCTCCCTTTGCTTTCTGTTGGGGGTTCTCAGTGGGGTGATATTATCCCTGAGAATGTGCAAATTGTTTCCTTAGGAGGTGGCATCACATTTTACAGTAGTTTGTGGCCCTCCAAAGACCCCCCCATACATAAACAGATACAGAATGATCTGTGTTATTAACATTTCATGAGCCCAGGGGATTGATTCAAGAAAGTATATTCTTTAGAGGGCATTAATATTTTGAACTTAGAGGGCAATAATTTTTTTAACTTAGGAGACATTAATGTTTTTAAAGTTGGGAACACTACTGTATATGCCTGTATACTTCAATGCATGAATCCTGCCGAAATCATTTTTACAACTCCTTTCAATTCTTTGTTTATGGATAGCATGTCATTATATGGTCATATACCCAGGCGTCCAGGATGACATTTATTTTCAATATTTGCTTACATGTAGATATTGTATTTTTCAGGCTGGTATAGCTGAATTTTAAGGCATCATTTAAAAATAGAACAAAAATATAAGCCTGATTTGAGTGACTGTTTATATAAAATCAAGGAATAGTTTCTCCCATATCAAATATTAGACACGACTTACACAAATACCATGCATGTTTTTTTCTTATCATGTTTGAATCTAATATTTTGGAGGGAAAAACAAGCTTGTGTATGCTTAACTTATTTTATCCCAGAGAATTTTTAAACATTACATAGCTTTCTATGAGGCAAATCAAAACAGAAGGCAACAATGAAAGCTAGTGACCCCAAATAATAGCAAACTTGTCATCAAAATGTAATCGGTTTTCGTAAAGACTTATAGAGATCCTATTCTTAAAGATTTTATACTTTTGACCAAAGAAGTACTGTAATTATTCAGATTACAAAGTTATCAGTGTGGTTCTCATGAGCCTGAGAGAAGGGAGATAAGCCATTCCTGGCTGCAAAACACAGCAACCTGCTGTTGTGATGTGTGCCAGTCCTTACCTCCCTGCTGGCTGGAGTCCTCACTGCAGGGTTTCACACTGTCTGCTGATGTTTACTGACCCAATGCTGATTTCCAGCAAGAATCAATTCATCTCTGTTTTACAGGGGTAGCTTTCCAACTAATAAACAAGATGCTTAAGGGTCAATCAATTCATTCACTAGTCTGAGCTCTTGCATTCTGATTGTAATCATGTTAGGTAATATATTCATATGTGTGTGTGCAAATACACGTATGTATATACAAAATTCACAATATAACTGCACAATGGATGTTGTGGGCAGAAAAACTATCCTCTAAGATATACATGTGCATCCTGATCCCCTGATCCTATGAATGTGTTACATTACATGGTAAGAGGAATTAAGTTTACAAGTGAAATTAAGTTTGCTTATTAAAATGAAAAGCATCAAATGAAAATGAAAAGATTATCTTGGGTTAGCTGGTAGACCCAGTGTAATCAAAGGGTCATAAGAAAGAGGCAGAACAGCCAGAATTTGAGAGATGGCATCATGAATAAGATTCTACTGGCCCTGGTGGCTTTAAAGCCAATAAAGGGCCTCAAAACCAGGACTGAAGCCCCAGAGATGAAAAGGCAAGAAGACTAATCTGTTAGCCTATCTTCTTTTTGAAGATACAATTATATGCACACATACATATATACACAAGATAGTAACTATACTATTAATCTCTGTTCATTAGAAAGGACAATTGTTTTTCATTACTGGATCATTTAATCATTTTTATGCCTAAATCTTGTAAAATGTACAATTACTTTGAAGATAACAGTATGAAACATATTATCTAGTGTTAATTTCCTATTTTTCTTTTGAAATTCTGTATCATTATTATTATTACTATTATTATTATTTTGGTACTGGGGATCAAATTCATGACTTTATGCCTACCAAGTAAGCACTTGAGCCACTAATCTAAATCCCTGGCTCTGTTTGTTTTTAAAATAGAATAAAATCATTTGGAATTTAAAAAATATATATATATGTATATATCTTTATAATATCTTTATATGTGCATTCACTGGTAACAACCATTTAACAGTTTAACAATTATTGTAATTTAATAAGTAAACAATTATTATTTATAGCTTTTTGTGTTATTTATTAAATGGGGTGCTATGGCATGTGCTGACTTGTTTTTGGGTATATTTGTTTGTGTAAAGAGGACAATAGATATATGAAACATCTCTTGGATTTGTCTTCGCAAAGAGAAGTGTCGATGTCAGCAGGTTTTAACCAATGAAACATTCATTCTCATTAATCTATTTACACCTCTGCAAATTCACTTATACCAAACAACTTCAAGGAGACCATATTGTACATCGCTTAAAGCAACATAAAAAGCACTGAGATGTAAAAAGTTATCTAATGACAGTTTCTATTTTCAAATGGAATTACTTTCATATGGCTGGGGGGAAAAAGGCCCAATCACTGAAAAACTCTTGCTTCATTTAACTTTTTGAAGCCTGTCTATGTTGCACTTGGTGGAAGGATGTTTTGCAGTTATACCCACATCAAAAGGAAAAGGGTGTTAAATGTAACTGAACTACCATATGTCTCTGATATACCACTCCCTGAAATATCAGAAAAAATTAAAGTCAGTGTAATACAAGGATACCTACATATTCAAGTGTGTTGAGGCACAATTCTTAGCAAACCAAGAAATGCAAACAGCCTCGGTGCTCATCAATGGATGAATTAATATATATCATATATATATATATGTATAATGAAGCCATAACGAAGAATGAAGTTATGTCATTTGCAAGAAAATCAATGGAAATAGAGGCCATAATTAAGTGAAATAAGCTAGAATCAGAAAGAAAAGCATTGTGTATTTGCACTGACATATGGACTCTAAGAAACAAAGAAAGAAAAGAAAGATGGTATGAAAGTAAAAGTAGGATTATTATTAGTCTTAAGGATGGGAATAAAGGGAAATGGCGAGTGGGTGTAAAGGAGGCAATTATGTGGAATAGATAGAGTGAAAATATATTATATGCATGTATAAAATACTTCACTGAAATTCAATATCTTGTGAATGTAATGCTTACTAATAAAATACAGCAAAAATAAAAACCTAACATATATGGCTGCATACATTCATGTTGCATGAGTTACAGGATAAATATAATTTGTATATTTTACTAATATGATGTAATAGGCATGGAAGGTATGATATTCTCTTTCATTGAGGGTTATAGTAAATACAAAATTTAATTTTAGTATTCTTACAAATATCAAAGTTTTCAGATGCTACTGTGTATTACTCAGGAATAAGTATGGATTTTCTGGGAAAGTGATAAGAGTGCTTAAAAACTCTTTGAACACCATAGAAAGTAAACAAGAAAATAAAACATTTCTTTAAAACTGTTCTGTAGCAATGATTGTAAATAACAATAAGCCTTTAAGTTAGTGGTAATTATTTAGTATTTAATGGTGATAATTTTAGTGAAGCAAAGCCAAATAGACACATATTCACTGTAAAATTCACCGTCCCTAAAGTGGGAGCTTGAATTATTGTCTATAAGTGGGGAACAAATACTGTCTGTGTCTTTTAAGGAAACTTCTATTTTTTAGACTTTTTAAAATATTATGATACTAAGCCTCAACTTACCTGCTCTATTGAAGCCAGAGAAAATATATTTTGCAGAGACAAAGACAACAAACATCACTCTGAGTTTGTTCTTTCTTTATTTCCCTTCAAAATTCCTTGACAGTTATATACCCTCACATTTTAAATATGATTTTGTATTGGCTCACATGCTGAATAGTTCTGGAGGTAGGACCAAATCTTTCATTACTTTTCCTCTGTTCATGTTTGCAAATTTGCTCTAGTCAGACTTTTGCAAGAAGAGGATAATTAGAGTAATGATGCTTTATTTAAATTAGCCCCTAAAGCATACATGAAGAAGATGCATTGATCACAAAGGATCTATCTGGTAATTGAAAGGACTCATAAGCTTCCTCAGGGTTTAGCTTAGTGACATGAAGCTTTCATGGAGGTAAAAGGTGTGTGTGGTCAGGCAGAAGTGATGACATCGTGTCACAGATCTGTCCCTGCCAGGTGCAGTGCTGGGTTTGTTACTCAGTTGCATGGAATACACTTTGTCTTCACATTGTAAACCAAAATCAAGTGTAAAGCATTCCTTTTCAGGATTATTCAAGCAAAAATCCATAGTGGACTTTTTTTTAACCTACTTGTTATATAGCTAATGCTAAGTGTGTATGTTGAACCAGATATAAATTTTTGACCTATCTGTATACAACATAGGTAATTTTTGGGACTGGGCATCTCTAGGTAGTGCAAACTATGAACTGTATCAATAACTAACATATCTCATCCTTATCTTGACCAAAGTTCAGTACTCAACCTTCAACATGTCTAGCAATAAAGACAAATGTGACCCACTGCAGCTACAAGATAACCCTGTTTTACACACAGGTGGAAAGATCTTCATTTTGTTGAAGAGAAAACAGAGACTTAGTACCAATAATCATGTTTCTCAAGTTTATCACTGAAAGCCACAGTTGAAATTCATCCAGTTCTATCCAGCCTAAGTCTTCCAGTTTATCTCATTTTCTCATAGGAAAAATGTTTGCTGTTTTACATTTGGTTAGAATTAGATAATCTATGCTTTCAGGTTTCTTTTGGATAGTTTGGATAGTTTGCCAAGAGATTGAAGGTCCTTGTGGTTTTCTATTCTCCCCAAGAACATTAGTAGCACATAGTGTTTTTAGACATGATAATTAGCACAATCACACAAATGAAAATAGTGAATTATATATATGTATAAAAAATTCATATGCAAATGAAAATAGTATATTTGTATAAATTATATATACAAACCAAAATAGTACTAATTGTCATATCTATACATACCACATGTGATCTTAGACATAGATTATAATAATCTATTTTATGAAAATTATATAAGCTCAATGAAAATTTTTGCTGTTTGCCCATCCTGAGTAGACTTATATCAAAATGAGAAACAATATTATAAATGGTACAAGGTGAAACTACCATAAAATGCTAGTTCTTACAGAATTGATGCAATAGTAAGAATCTCAATTTACAATAGGATTCATTTGGTTACATACAACTTATTGTCTAAGACAGTACAATATGCATCATATATGTTAGAACAACTCATATGTAGTGGAAGAATATGTTAAACATACTAAAACTCATTATCTTATTGCATTTTATCAAAGAAATGAACTATATAGGCAAAAATTTAGTATCAATGAAGGGCCATACTTACTGATAATGAAGGAACCACTTATATGAAAATTATTTGTACCAAGAAAATATCTTTCCAGACCCTTTCCCTGAAGTCTCACTTCATTTTTTGTTGCTTATTCTAAATATCACTCTCCATTTCCAACATAAAGCCATTTGTTCCTTGTCTTTGAAAATAGGAGGCCTTATTTGTTCTTGACCCCTACTTCAGCAGAACGAAGGTACTTACTTAGGCAGGTTTTATGGGTCACTGAGAGTCCATCATGCTCTTGGAACATAAACTAAGGTGAAAAACATATTTTTACTTTAAGATTAGGAAAAGTGTAACTTGTTATATAAAAAAGGACTTTCACTTTCCCACTTTCACTTGTTATTTTAATTAAAATTCACTCCATAGAATTTTAGGAGATGTTTAGCAATATGATTTTTATTTTGAGATTTTAACAGATGTTGGAAGCACTGTTGTGCAGTATTACTTTTAATTGGAGGTTCCTAATTCTAAAGTAGATATTAATTAAATTTATACCCCTCTTTCTCTGATCTGTGCTGTCTCAACCTGTCTACTTTGTTACCCACAGTGAAAGAGTTTTGAGAGCTTATAATTTCTTTCTCTTCCTACTTTCTGTTATTTTATTAATTCCTATCATAGATGAAGGTCAAAAACATCAAAAGTTTCCACCCTTTTGTCTGAATGTTGTGTAGTCCTGGGAGAAAAACTATAATTTGTTTTAGATAACTCACAGTAGAGAGCCTGTGAGGCATAAAGAACTCTAAGACCTCCTACTCTGAGGCAGTGTTTGTTGTATCCTGGGTTAGATTATTTTTGCTGACTGTGGTAATTCATAATTTCAGTTCTTGTTGGTAGTAAAATTTAATACACACTCCTGAGTAATTTGTTCCATGTATGGGTGTATCTGTCTGCATGCAAATGTCAAAAACTGCAGAGTATCAGAGGATGGATAAATAAGAAAGGAAAATCCTCAAGGCCCCAAAAGAAATTTCTAAGAAATGTCATTCTCAGCACCCATACACCAACACATCCTATGGGAACAAGGACATAATCTCTTAAGTCTCTTATTCTGAAATCAATAGAGGTAAAAACTTTGTGTGTTGTGGGAAAGAAGGACACACAGACAGAGGCAATTATAAGGACAACTTTTCCTGGCATTGTTGCATAACAGGCCATCAAAACTTGTCAAGGTTTTCATTGATACACTGCATTTTATGCACCTTAATACTTAAAAATGTCTTCCAAGTTATATTTTTAATAGTATTAGGGTTATGAAACACTTCAACTCTTCAGTAAACAAATATACCAAGCATCCAGGAATGATTACCTAGAATTAATAATTATTTTTGCCACATTTTCCAAAATTCTTCTAAGGAAGTAAGTAATTAGAGAAAAAAATAAAGTCATTTGTGTGCCTGTATTATGTAGTATTATTTGGGATTTATTGTAAGTAACAGATAATAATATGAGGACAAGATTGAAGACTGATGTTGAGATCAAGGAGCAATAATAGTAATTGAGTTCTTTACATTCAAGAACTAAGAACACTACTAAGGAGGGAACACTCTCAATTTTCTCAGGATTCAACTAGCTGCACAGCAACTCACAAAATCATACATTAAACAAGGAGAAAAGAGAACAAAGTTACTATTTTTTATTCAGGTAGAATGAGGTGCCAATGATCCTTACAAAAAAAAAAAAAAGTAAAACAGCCCAGGAGGTAAGTAGGATAATTGCTCACAGAGGTCTGGTGGGAGAAATGTCCTGGGAACACTCATATAGTTCTTGACAAGGGAGAACATGAACTCCTTTAGCAGTGACTATGCAGAAATAAGGAAGAGCTTAATCAATCGCCAATTCAAGGAGTCAGTATTGACTGCCTTGTTCCACATGCAGTAGATGAGCAGGAAGCAAAAATAGCAATGCTTTCCTTGATTCAAGACAGAGCCAAAGATCAGGAAATACGTTCAGGCACTACAGTGACTAAACTTCTTCAGACAGCAAGAAGTCCAGCCCTGCATCCTTGAGCTCCTTGGAGACAGAGTATTTCATGCAAGTGAGTAGGAAAAACAGAGGCCAGACATATACAGATACTGTGACTGTCAGTTACACTATGGATGGGATGGACTGTGCGGTAAATTACAGGAAAAGTGCCCAGTAAGTCTGAGTGAATTGCATGTCCAAAGACAGTCCAAGTAGATCTGTCCTACCCATGATACTGGTTCCAGGCCCAGCAATTATAAACTTGTCCTCATTCAGAAAAACGGGTATTTTAATAAGTAAAGTACAGTTGAACCATGGTTAACATTTTCAAGTCTCAAGACAGCAATGAGTCAAGGAGAGATAAAGAAAGATAATAGAAGGAGACAAGTGAGGAAAGTGACCTCTGATGGGATGAGAAACTTGTATATCCGGCTCCTTAGGACAACTGCATAGGACTCAGTTACTTCACCTTGACATGAATAGTTTCAGTAACACTCAAATCAGGAGCTGGACAATTCCTCAGAATCCATAGCAGTGGAATTGGGTTTTTGAAGATATGTAATTGATCATACTTTTAAGAATGGTAAAATACGTTTACTTTTAAGAATGGTAAGATGGTAAAGTGAAGCTAAATAATAAATAAGTGATAAATACAGGTAGTACTGATACATATAGCTGTATGTTTGCCTATAACCAAACCTGATGGGCTGAATTACATGCACACCGAAGTGTTTTCCATTGAGTCTGGGTGATGCATCAGTCCTCAAATTTGCAGCCTCTTTACTCACAGAGGACAGGACAATTGACTGCTTGACTTCCTTCACAAACAGCCTAGGAGAACAGCACCATGGTCCTTACAACTCAATTCTAGTTTTGTGTTTCTTTTCACAGAATATATTTTAAAATCTTCTAGCCACCTATAAAAATCTAAAGTAGTTATACCTAAGTAGTTGTATATAAAATTTAAAATTTGCAAGCAGTGGTCATTTACTTAATTGGGGTTTTATTCTTTCATAACAGTCGGAATGTATGATAAAATAATTGTGTTTTTTAATTTGGAAAGCAGACTATCCACACGAGTTCCTCTGGGACTCTGTTAAAATGCAGACTTGGACAGACAGGCTGACACAGGGCCTGGCATTCTGCATTTCCAACAAGCTCTCAGGAGCCACTAATGCTGTGGACTGCAGGGTCACATTTTGAGCAGCGAGGACTTGAGTCCAGGAGAAAGTTCCTGAACTATCACCATTCCCATTTGAACCTTTACCAATCAATCAACATCTCTCACATTAGCAAGACAAATCAGGACTGGTAATCAGGACATGTTGTAGTCAGGGGTTGTGAGGAGAACAATTAGAACTGGGACATGAAGTTTATAACATTTTTATGATGGTCACCCAGAGTTAATACAAGAAAATGCAGGAAATCTATCCACAACAATAAAGACATAGAATATTCAGCCAAAGTTCCAAAACCTAGAGCCCATGACAAAGCCTCCCACAAGTCCAACATGAGGTCTAGAGCCCACGAAAAGGACTCATGCCAGTTTCTTTTACAGATCCGGGCTGGGAAGGCCCAAAGGTCAGTGGTGGAAGCTGGAAAGTGTTTGCCAGTGTGGTGAAGGAGCTGTGTTGGTAGGTTGAGGGTTCTACACTGGAGCCGAGAAGTCACACTCACAACAAAGACCAGGGCTGTCCTGGAAAGCACCACAGCCATCCTCAGTGACACGGAGGCCTGAGCTCCTCAGACAATAAACACAGTCAAGTACATGCCAGGAAGCCAGTGTGACAAGTTCATTCTGGAGACCAAGTGGCACACGTCTTTCCTTCTGGAGCCAGGAAGCAATGCTCAGTGAAAGGACCAGAGCTTCTCCAGGAGAACCAAAGGCTCAAACCGCAACACATAGGAGAAGCCTCAGTGCCTCAACACCTCCTTTCTCCTTCTCCACATCTCTAGTTATGCTGGCAACTTTCCTCAGGTGAAACGTCTATGCTCAGCACCACGCTGATCTAATTCAGCTGGTGTTAAATTGATCACCAGTTTTTAATCTATAACAGGACTGAAATAGAGATGAGGCATTGTAATGGTTTTTGAATAAATGCTACATCATGCCATAAGCATATAGAATTGCTCCCGAGCAGTGCTTTTGCTTGCAATCAAATTATTAGATCTGTGGAAATGCAAATAGGTTACTATTTGTATGCAATAAGCCAGGCTTAACCATTTTGTAATATTTTTTAATTAACATGCAGCAAAAAAGTGGGCTTCTGAAAGTTCAGAACCACAAAACAATAAAAGTAAACCCTTTTGTTGAAGAGCTCCAGTTCTCATGTTAGCATCTCATTCGCAGCCTAATTGTAACCCAATTAGGAAAATTAAGATAAGTAGAAACAGCTGGAACAGAATGCACTTGGCGTGAAGTGTCCCCTCTGCACTCATTATTTGATGGAGTTCATTACCCAACTCTACACACAGCGCATGATATTTAATATGACTGCACTAATTTATATCTGAAAAGAACATGAACTCTTTATGTAAAGAAATGAGGTGGCCTATTAGCTCAAAGTCTTTAAACACTCTATTATCTGATGATTCAAAAGTACTTATGTCATAAACCTAAGAAATGTTGTTCGTTCCACCTCAAGTTCTCTCCATAGCATCTATCTTTTTTCCTTTCAGTCATAGAATTATATTTATTTTACGAGTGTAGCAAACAGAGACACATCGTTGACACCGTTGTGATAGTCCCTCCTCAGTTTCATGTGTGATTAGTGATAAAGAAAAAACAAAGGCTTGGTTTAAATTTGACATTTGTAATTACATGAATAAAGTTATAATTCAAGGACTTCCCACATGGAGGAATGCCCTACGGAAGTGAATGGAATGACTTCACCTGTCTAATAATAAACGTAGCAGTGGATACCTCACACGATAATGGAAAAAAATAAATAATATTATTCTTGTAAAACACTTAGACTGTGTCTGGGCCATTTAATGAATCAGTAAGTATTACCAGTAAGTAGATCTTTAGGTTTTGGAATTGAGCATCTTGATTATGTTTGGTATAATCTCTTTCCTCTTTACTCCTAAACGAGTTTCATTGTCATCTACAGATTGTCCAGTGTCAATATATAGAAAATGTCATCTTCCCAGCAGGTCCATCTGTGGTTATGCTAATATGTTTATGAAAATGAAGTAAGTGACAGAAAAGATAATATTTTGCTATGTATATCAATGATAAGTGTAAGAGATAAGGCATTAATGAAAAAATAATTTCAGATCTTTTTGATATGCCTCCTTTTTACTGGCAAACCCAAAAATGTTAAATTTTCTTGCCTGATATTATTAGATCCTAATAGTTGTATGGTTATCTTTGGTTATCTTTGGGTTCTGAGAGGATAAAAGTAAGCAGATTTAATAATACTGTATATTGCCTGATGTTTAAGAATTGGAATCTCTGGGGATGGGTGGCACCCACGTGTGATCCCAGCACTCCAGAAGCTGAGGCAAGAAGATCACTGAGAGTATTAGGCCAGCCCGGGCTATAAAGTGAGTTCCAGAAAAGCCTGAACTACATAGTGAAATTGTCTCTAAAGGGGGAAAAAAGAAAAAGAATTGGAATCTTCCATGTTCCTCACACACCTCACACACATGCACAACACACAAACACACACACACACACACACAGGTCCTGGGTATGAAGCACAGTTTACATTTGTCTGTGCAGTACCAACATGATTCTTCAATTTGATTAAGATTAAGAAGCAGTCTATCAATTTCTGGGAGGCAAGCTTTTTATTGGAATTGTTTAGTGATTCACTGATCTCACTGATCAATTCAGCCAACTTGCTAATCTCATAAACCTAGACGGGAAGATTGCCAGAGTCAGTAGCTTCCGATGCTTCTTTGGTTTCCATTGGAATGAGTCTCTCCGTGATCTAACCATTAGAGAGCTGGAGGGAGTCCTCAGACTAAAAGAATACGCCATCAGCTGCGTTGTGTAGTATCGGAATAAAAGAAGAAAAGATGTGTTCACTTGTACATATATAATGTGTTATGCTCACATAAGTAAGTTAAAAATCCTATTTTTTGATAGAAGAAATTTCAGATCCAGAATAAATAATATCGTTATGACTATGACCAGATTTGCATGAACATAGCCAAAGGTAAATTTTTACTTCTTGTGTTTATGCTTCTAGACAATCTGGTATTACATTTTTTAAAGAATTTCTATTTCCAGTATCCCCAGGGAATATACATATTAGAAGAGTTTAGCTACTTAAAAATGACATGGAAGAAACTCTGTATATCTTTCATGGCTAATGAAAATATAAGGAAAAGTTCTAGCTATCTAAGTCTGACAAAATTAGATTTATATTCAGCATGCCTGATTATTTATCAATATTTACTTTCATACTAAAT
>PVLA01001504.1:58337-351295 GCA_004027455.1 Hydrochoerus hydrochaeris
CTTTCTTTCTTTCTTTCTTTCTTTTTTTTTTTTTTTTTTTTTTTGGTACTGGGGATTGAACTCACTACTTCATGCTTTCCAGGCAGGCTCTTATGCCACTGAGCTAAATCCCTGGCCCACTTCAGTGAATTTTAAAGTACAAAAGGTTCATATTTAGTAATTAAAGATATGTTAATTGTTAAAAATATAGAATTATCAAGAAAAGATAAAATATAGAAGCCCTGTCAGATAATGCAACTGTACATGTATCAAAAGATGAAACGTGTCCACATGACCAAATTTGTAAAATTTTATCTATGAATCATTAGTTTGCAATTGGGACGAGACATTTAGTTTCACTGAAGTTCTTAGTGTTTGTAAGTTTTTATCTGGTTGAATACTTCTTTCTACATTTAAAATCCTCTGTAGGCTGCAAAGACATTGAGACAAAACCTATAGGTTTGTTAAGAAAGCGGTAGGAAACTGGGTTGAGGAGGCCTCACAGAGTGGAAAATGCTACAGGTCTTATAAAGAAATAGGGAAGGCGGCAGGCAGGAAACTTAATTACAATTTATTTTTCCTAAGAAAATAATTTAATTCCTTCCAATGCATGTTTAATATTTCCTTCATCCCATATTCTATCCAGTATTTCACTAATTTATTTATTAACTTTACTATGCAAGCTAAAATCTACTCTGAATAAATTTCATTGCTGACTTTTATTAAACAGTTCACTGATCTTGTTTCTTCTCCCAATGAACTTTCAAGCTTAGATATTTTTATCTGATTTTACTTTGTGTTAATCAGGATAGGTACATGACACTGCAGTAACAAATAATCCCTGAATGTCAGTGGCCAAAACCACCAAACTTTTGTTTTTCTATGTTTGACGCAGGTTGGTGAGAGTCCCCAGCTCATGCTCCTAGGGTTATCAGAGCAGGTGACAAGAGGATACAGCCAGCCCCTGTCTTTTCAGACTTTCACTCAATAGACAGCACAACACTTTTACCCACCTCCTCAACCAGAGAAAGCCACTAGAACATACCTAACCATCCAGCAGCCATCTTGAAATGGAGCAGTAAGTACAATCCTACCGTGTGACTCAACGAGGGAGGACAGACCACCCGTGGCCATCTCTGCTGCTATCCAGCTTGTGAGAATTCTCACGCTGCCATCTTTGCTAGGTGTGCCATGTTGGATCTTGTACACCCCAAATGCCTATTCCATATGCATCGATTTCTGTGCTATATATTCTATATAATATTAATCTCTGCTGTTGAGAAGAGTGGGAAATTAATCCCCTTCACACCATTAATAAATCAAATTTATCTCTAACTTGCGAAACCACAACACGGTTGAATACTCAAAAAAGCTTTTCAGATGAATTTTCTTAATTTCCTGTTAGCTTTGAAAGAAAATACTTAGCAAAATATGTGACAGTAAGGGAGGATACAGCAGCGTTGGAATGACATGACTAAAGTGAGGCTAGTGAAGAGACATCTATTGCCTGGATAATGGATCTTCTGTGTTTAAGGCAGGAATGGGCACAGACCATTAAACAATTTGTCATAGCATTGAAAAGGAACTCAAATTTTCCCACTGGATCACCTAAAGTTTAAAGGCGATCCCCCAAATATTCTGCATGTTGTTTTGGGCTGCAGTGTAGCCACTCATTTGGGTTTATCCTGTGTGTGGGAAACACTCACCACTGTGCCCAAAGCTGCAGGTGCTAATGAGGCATCTGATGATGGGTCTTGACAGTGGACACATCTGCACACCAGGCCAGGTTCCTTAAGGCTGACTGACAACTCTACAGTGGTGGATAGTACTTGTGAGAAAAATCAAATGAATTCCTGACTTCACTTGTCCCAGTTTCTCTAATGAGCACTCTCTGGATTTGATGTCCCTCTCAGTTGTACCCAAATATGGCTATCTAATGTGGACAGCGTTCATTTGTGGGCCAGTGCTTGATCTGTGTGCAGGTCGCAAAGTCTTTACACTTGAGTGCCAGTCATTTGGTCATATGGCATTGGACTTGCATTGCTTTGCTGTTGTTCTATGTTTTAGAATGTCTGCATTGGTTTCACTAGGGCTTATAATATCCCAAGACTTTTATCTAATCTAGTATTTCATTAAGTATTCTAGAAGTGCTCTACTGGAGATAGGTGGATAAACCATAAAAACCCCTATATAAGATAAGAAGAATTTTAAGAAAGCAAAATCTTGAGCATTTGCTTAATGAAGGATAAATCCTGATCTTTCCTTGAACAAAAATCATGATTTTTTATGGGATTTTATTTTTATAGCAGCCTTAGGTTTACAGAAAATGGGGAAAACAATTCAGTTGGCCTACACTGCCTCTCCTACCCTGCCTCATAGTATTTTTGCTATTGGGTCAGAGGCATTTGCTCAACTGATGGGGGTCTATTGGTACAGAACTGTTGGCTAAAGGCTGTAGTTAAATGTAGAGTCATGTGAGCTTTGACAAAAGCTAAATATCATGCATCTGCCATTTAAAAACATAGATTCACTTACATGAAATATCCTGTGCTCCACCTCTTCATCCCTTCCTGCTTTAGCACAAGTCCCTGGAAAATTCTTAATCAAATCCCAGATTTACTTTCCTAACCATAGTAGTAGCACCTAAAATCTCTTAGCAAATTCTCAGGCTATGATACAGAGCTACTAACTGTGGTTCTAATGATGTACATGAGATCCTTAGTCTCCTGCGTAGCCTAAAGTTTGTACTCTTTGACCTACTTCTCATTTCTTTCCCCTTTGCCCCTGTGAAGCACTATTCTATCCTATCCTTTTCTATCCTCTGTTTCTATTTAGCTGACTCAGGGGAAGATTTTGCATATAAGTGGGTTTTTTCTTTATGCACCTAGTTTATTTCACTTAGCATACTTTTTCAAGAATGTAAACTGTATTGATTCTTGCTGCAATTCTCTTAGCATCTTGAGCAGAAAGGATTCTTAGTAAATATTGTTTCATGAGAATAATGATGAAAATGAGCCTGTCATTCAGTGAATGAGGATAATAAAAACCAGATAACTGTGCAGATCTGTAATGAAATCAGTTCTATCCTATTATCCAATACCTCTGAATAACTTGATGGGATAGGCCTTAGGACAAATTTTGCTATAGGAAATTATTTACCACTTTGATTCACTTTAGACATTTGCAGAAGCTATTTTTTTAGTTACTTTCTAGCATGGTGTAGCAGGCTGCTATTTCTTTTGTACAATACCTGAGAATATCTCCTTCTCTACGCTTTTATGCTAATATCATCTTCCCCATTGCCTTTTATTTCCATGGAACAAGTAAGGATTGTTTTGACAACCATGATAAGACATGAAAATTGACCTTTAGTTTTTCATTTATTTTGGTCTTCAGAATAGGGTTTAGCTAGCAATAGGCTGTATTTTTAGAATAATATCACATAACTATAAAGACCATCTCAGGGACATCAACAAGGAAAGTGATCGACAATGAATACTATATTTTAAGCATTATAACTCTGGTTTGAAAATATTCTTTTTTTTCCAATACTTGCAGAAATAACAAAAACAAGATGCTGATGTTTCTCAGAATTTTAGAAGATGTGATCAATAGAAATATAATAACTGCACTGTATTTTCTAACACAGGTCCATATTTAGTAGACAAATTTACCAGTTCTATGTTTACTTTGACTGAAAGTAAAGAAAATTTCTTTTTGTTAATTATTCAGGAATTACTATGTACGTGTCCATAATAACCCAAAGTATGTGATATACTGTGAATAACAGAGTAAATCTGGCACATGCTCTGGAAGATAAAAGCAAATCATTAGCTACTTTTGAGTTATAGGAGGTCCAAGTGCATGAACCAGGGAAATCCTGTGTCTGAAGCTGACTGTGGAGTACCCTATGACCTAGATTTCCCTAGAAATAAAGATTGAAATACACATGTGCATATTTCAGTGCTAATTAGTACTCCAAGACAGTATTGGGGATGGAGTGTCAATGGCTGTGTAGAGCATATCTATTCATGTGTGACTACACATGTATGTCTGTATGTTTTTTTGCAAGTGTGTTTGCATAGAAAGACCAGGAGTGACTAGATAAACAGAAGACAAAGACTCCATTGTGAAAATTTTGTTAAGCTGTATTAATGTATGTAAGTCTTAGGGCAGGGATGGTTCTAAATTTCATAAGAGCCAATCTAAATTAAAAGTAAAAGGATACTTACCCAAAACATATTAAAGATTTTAAGATTGTAGAACAGTACATTCAATCAAATACGGTGTACTTTTAAGAGCAGGCTCTGTAATTGTATGTGTCACATGTCCATAAACCTGGTGCCACCTAAGAGGAGTGGGAAACTGTGAAAGTTTTTAAATATAAGAATATAAAATATCATTTGAATTTTAGAAGTATTCCTTTAGCTCCACTGTACAGAGCACAGCTTGGAAAAGAAGCTTTAGTTGAAGCAGAAAGACTTGCTGGAAGGTTCTAAAAATCATTCAGATGATAAATAACCTCAGTCTAAGCTATGTTCATGCCCATAAAAGTAAAGCAAAGTATAGAATTACAGTGTGTGTTTGGAAGAAAGACCAAGGAGAAATTATGACAGATGGGTAACAGAGATACAGAGAAAATTCAAAATTGCATTTCAAAGAGTTAAGATTGGATTTTTCAAGATTCAAAATTTAGAGAAAATAAGAGAAGATTAGGGCATAAGTGTGCTATCTCCATTTAATCGAAAATTACAGTAACAGTTACATATTTTCTCTAAAATAAAAACATTTTCTACACTTCAATTAAGAACTAGGAAAGTTTTATTCTTTTTAAAAGAATATGAAATTATGAATTTTCTTTAAAAACAACCTAGAGAGACTTATTCAATGAGTAGAGAACTGAACCAAGGACAAAACTCAGAGAAAAACTCACATGAAGATAATTCACAGAGGAAGAAAAATTCTGAATGTGAACTATAAAAAATAAGAGATGTAATCTGAAAACCAAAGCAACTGTAGGATCCTGGAAGTCTGTGGAAATATGTTTTGAGAAGCAATGAGATGTCAGCTTCCAATTGCTCATGTAAAATAAGAACTGAAAAAAAATATTTTGATTAAAAAGGTCATAGTGACCTTGATTGGAGTGATTTCCATAGTATGTCTGTGGTTGGAGGATAATGAGAGGAAGCATATTTGTGTAGACAGTGCATGAAGCTATGTTCTAAGGAGTTCAGAAATATGGCAACTATACAGTATAGTGAAGTTAATGAGAAAAAATAGAAAAATAATTAACATTTGAAAGTACTGATAGGAAGGCATGCTGTATTGAATAATAGTCCCTCAAAGATTTTTATGTCCTCAGTCAAAAACCTGTGAATATGCCATTTTTCATAGTAAAAATGACTTACCTGTTATAATATCTTAAGATATAAGTTGATTTTGGATTTAGTAGGTGGCTTCAGTATAACCACAATAGTGCTTTTTAGTGGGAGGCCAGGAGTGTTAGACTCCAAAACGTAAAGCTTGAATCAGAGTTTGGAGTCATATGACTGCTCAATGGGAGCCACCAGTGAAGAAATTCTGGAAGCCTCTAAAACTGGAAAAGGCAAAAAAGAGCATCTTTGGTAAAGCCCAGAAAGAGCACAGGTCTGTTGATACCTTGATTTTAGCAATTCAAACCCATGTCAGACTTGTTACTTCTAGAGCTGTAAGTGTGTATACAGGAAGTCTGAAGGCCTTACAGAGGTGGAAATCTATAGATAAAAAGAAAATAATCTCACTTCCTGGTTGCATATGCATGTGTTTAAATAACTGTCCATGAATTCAGATTCCAACGATTAAGAGGTTAGGTTGAGTAAGAGTCGGGACACCATGGTACAGCAAATAATATCACTGGCATTGATATGTGTAAAAGAACTGGCAATGGGTTTTAAATTAATGCTATAGATTGAAGGTAAGTTGGGAAATTGATTCAAGGGAAGATTAACTGGTAGAAATGGTTAACCCTCACTAATAAACTCCCATTTAACCTGACTTCAACACTGATGTTCTCCAAAACCTTATTATGTATCTATAAACATATAGTTGAATTAGTATAATCTAGTAAAGAATAACTAGAAATGGAACAGGAAGAAGTAAAGAAATTGTAATGTGCACAAACCCAATTATGTTTTTGGTCCTTCACATAATATTGAATGTGTTATTCTGGCTAAATGAGTTATTAGGAGGTGGGGCCCAGTTTAAGATAGTATGTCACTAAGGGTGTCTTTTTGAGGATGTATCTGGGCCTTGGACTCTCCTCTCTGGTTCTTTACTTGTTCTCTACTACCTGGCTGCAAGGAATTAACAGATTTTATTTCTCACAACCCTCTGACATGTTTTTGCCTTTTAACCAGACAATGATGGACTAAATCCTGTTAAACCATGAGCCCAAATAAGTCTATCATCCTGTAAACTTGTGTGTTGGGTACTTTATCCCAGCCATGGAAAGGCAATTAACATACATCATCTCAATAAATGACAGGATGCAACATATCTTCAACATGTCATCTCAATAAATTTTGGTTCCAAAATATCTTAACACAGTTGCAGAGATGCATGCACATCAGACAAATCAGAGTTCTGCATTCCACAGACAGTTAGTACATAAATCAGTGTTTAACCCAAATTAGGTTAATAACAATCTTTCCTGATGCTTGGAATAGAACTAGTTTGGAAAACACATAGTTTTAATTTCATCCTTTGGCATGTCATTCTCCGAAGAACACACATGTTGGACATTGTCTGGGGAATTAGTACTTTAATTGGGCAGCATCAGTCTGAGAGTGAAGTCAAACAAAACTATAATAGGTAAAGGTAGGAAAAGAGTCCTTACAGAACTTTGAGCTGACAGACCTTTAGATAGTACTCTCCTTTGAATGAATAGTTGTTTTATTCTAAGGCCAGAATGAGTTATATTGTTATTTGTAACCAAAACAGTCATAATAAGCAAAACAGAATGAGTATACTTTTTATTCTTAGAAAGGCTACAATTAAAATTCAATAGAAAAATCATTTCCTATCTTTGCATAAAAGTTTCAGTCCTACTTCTATTTCAATGAATATTTATGACAGGTTATTTTTACTTAGTTTTAAAAACTATGCAGCCTTTAATTATAAGGAGACTATCCAATTGTAATGCAGAGGATGCATCCAAGAAATTCTCCTTTAAAAGAACTAAATAAATGAATTTGAGAAAAACAGGCTTAAATCTATTATTAAAAGTTTGGAGGAAATGATACTAGGTTTTATTCATCAGAATGACAAAATCTGCCTATGTAGCCACAATATCTGAAACATAATATGATTATAATGATTAATTCTGGAAATTTTAGTCTTGCTTATTTAATTTGCAAATTTATACTGCTTATAGAAATTTATATTTGTTTATATAAACTACTCCTAAGAGGATTTTTTTCCTATATATGAGCATAACATTTACAAGGTATGTTAAAATTCTATAGCACACCATAATTTAACGAAATGTTTAAAATATTTTTGTAATATTGAGGGTAAAACATTTTCACCAAAAGACTCTATGCTTATGACATTCTTGACTATATATGGAGTGTTGATATGTATGCTAAACAATTATGATTTAATGTCCCAATTAGTAGCCTTACATGTCAATATTTATTCTAGCAAGAAATAACAACTACAAATTTGGTTTGGTTAAAAAATTCTCCAACATCCTAAAAATCTCAGGGATGTTAAGGTTCACAACTGAGAAAAATTCATTGGTTGCCAATTTGTGACTTAGGTGATTTTCATTTTCAATGATGTGGTTTTGGTCATTAAATATGCCAGTGTTAGAATACAGTGCTATGAATTGTGCAAATGTAATCATATAACTAACTTATTTTTATTAGTACATACTTGTGGTACACAATCAATTCCTTGCAAGAAATTAGTACATGTACATAATATACTTTCTTTTTATGCTAATCCTTTTTTCATCCCTCCTTTCTCTCAAGTAAACGAAATGCACAAACATAACCAGACACATATGTGTTAGTCCAATAGAATTTATGGAAATTTCAGCCTAATTATAATCATCCCTGGGCATTTCAGCCTGGAATTAGTTTGCCTAGTATATCCATACTTCAAAAACGGATTTTTTTGTCTTCTTTTTTTATTTTATTTTTTATTTTTATTAGTACATGTTTGCAGTACATGATGATCACATTCATCCTAGGAAGTTAGTACATGTACGTAATTCATCCTATTTTCTTCTTGCCCCTTTCCACTTCTCTGCATTTCTACTTTTTCTATCTTTTGTCCCCCATTTTTTTTTGCAAAAGAGTTATTTCCCTGTTTCTCACTATTTAACTTTTACTTTGCTCTTCATTTGCGTTTTACATTTCTCATATAAAAGAAATTATGTGATATTTAAACTTGCATGTCTGATGTAGGTAACTGAACATTAGGGTCCAAAGTACACCCATATTCCTATAAGTGACTCAACTGTATGCTTCTTTATAGTTTAGTGTATTTCACTGTGTATAAATACAACATTTTCTTTCCATTTATCTGTTGATGGACAAATTTAGCTCCTATGAGCTGCTATAAGAAAGGTTATGTGTGTATTACTGTATCTGGTGTTATAAACCCTTTTGGAACCATGTCTAGAATGAGAAGAGCTAGGTTAAATGGAATTTCTATTTTTAGGTTTTTGAGGAATCTCCACACTGATTTCCATAGTGGTTGTTTTGTACTTGTTTATATTCCAACCAACAAAGTAGAATGAATTTGTTCTTTTTACAAGCCACCTTGCCAGCATTTGCTATTTCTTTTCTTGATTATGGCCGTTCTTTCTGAAGTAAGATGGAATCTCAGTGTTGATTGAATTCGTATTTCTTTAATGGTCAGAGATGTCAAATTTCTTTTCATGCATGTATTGTCCATTTGTACTTCTTCTGGAAGTGTTCTGGAAGTGGTAGTGTTCATTTTCTGTTGCTCATTCTGGGCTCTACTTTTTTTGAACTCTTTACATCCTCTAGCTATTAATCCTCTGTCTGAGAAATAGTTGATATTTCATAGTTCATTCTGTTGTTACCTTTGCTGTACAGTGCTTTTATTTTGGTACAATCCCTTTTGTTGATTTCTGATTTTTTTCTTTAAAATTGGGTTTCTATTCAGAAAGTTCATGTCTATGCATATGTATTCATGAGTTTTACCTATTTTATCTTCCAAAGAAATTAAGTGTTTGTGTTTTAATGTTTCAGTTTACTATGTATTGAGATGTTTGAGTCTAGATTAAATCTTCTGCATATGCATGTCCAGAATTCCCATCTATTACAGAGGACACCTTTTCTCCAGTGTGCATTTTGGTTCTCCTTTTCAATGATCAAGTGGCTGAATGTGTGGAGTTATTTTTTTATTCTGTTCCCTTGATTCACATGTCTGTTTTTGTGGCAGTACCATGCTGGTTTAATCACTGTAGCTTTGTAATCTAATTTAAAGTCCATGATTGTGATTCCTATTGCTTTGCTTTTGTTGCCTAGGACTGTATTTGCTATTCTGAGTCTCTTCTGGTTCCATGTTAATTTTCAGATTGTTTCTTCTTATTGTTTTAGGAATGCTGTTAGTATTTTGATTGAGATCACATTGTATTTTCACATGTGTTTTTGAAGTGTGGTTATTTTGACTATATTGGTTTCATTTCTCCAGGAACAAAGGATATCTTTCCATTTTTCTAATGTCTTCTTCAATCTCCTTTTTCAGAGTGTTGTAGTTTATGTTATGTAGTTTTTCACTTCCTTGCTTGGTCTAATTTTTAAGTATTTAATTTTTTGGGATGCTGTAGTGAATAGTATTATTTTCTTAATTTGTTTCTCAGTGAGTTCATGGTAGTGTACAGGAACATTCTATTGATATTTCAAGAGCATTTTTAATTTTTTTTTCAAAATAAAAACAAAATTTCCAGATTTTATATAACATAAAATATGTGAATCAAAAAGAAAGAGAATATTAATGGATTTAAAGTTCCAAGCATAGTTACATCTCTGAATTGAATTTATCCAATCTTAAAAATTCCAATAATTCATTAATAAAGCACAATATACCCAGTATGTGCTTTATACTTGTTAAATTAAAACTCAGTTTAATATATACAATGTGGCTCCAGATATTGATTTTTTAAATCTGAAGTGTTCACTGAAATGGTATGATAATCAAATTTGAAATGACTAAAATTTCTGAAGTAAGAGAGCATCCTTTTGTTTGGAACATTTAAGCCTTGCTGTGGAGTCACTCTTACGTTCATCACTGTCTTAGCAAGGAATAGAAACATTTGCATAGTATGTGTTACGTGATATGATCACATCATACACATCAGTTTACCCTTATAAGATTTCTGTTCATGAAAATTTTATAATGGTACTTTAAAGGTGGAATAACCAACTTCTTCTTGTAAGCATTTCTATTTCACTTAGTGATGATATAGGGTTATAATTTAACCACCAATAAATTCACAAATCTTTGTTTTCTTATTTTTATGTTTGGAATTGGAAATTGAATCATAGGCTTCACATTGAAGTGTATCTGCAGACCTTTTCTCTATTTTATCTTATTTTTAACTTAGAGACAGGGTCTCATTAAATCGCTAAGTTGTCCTGTCTGGACGTAAACTTGCATTCCTTCTACCTCAGGCTCCCAGAGTATTGGATTACAGGTGCACATCACTACGACTGATTTCAATGACAAAATGTTTAATCTGGCTTACTGTGAGTGTGCAACTTTTCTAAACAAGAAAGATCAAATCCTCATCTAAATAATTAAGATTCTTCATCTAATTAAATTTCTACTTGAATGGGAAAGAAAAAAATGATAGTAATATTTTGTGGAATAAAGTACATGAACAAGGGTAAGGTGAAGTACTGTCAAAGCCTGCCTATCTAGTGAGAAAATGAAGAGGTTTGCTGAAGGTGAGACATAATTGGGAAATAAACCATGACGGAGTCTGAAGAGGGGGTGAGTAGCAGGTTAGGCTAATAAAGGGGAAGTGCAGAGGCCCCAGGGAGAGTTGTGGAACAAAAAGAAAGTCCGGTTAGGTGTAAGATTATGAGTGAGAGACAACTAATCAAATGGGACAGCCAGCAGGCCTGCAGGCCACAGCAGAGAGTTCACATAAAATGCCAAACCACTGAAGACTTTTAGGACTGGAAAATGACATTATTGGATTGGATTTTTTAACAAAACATTGTCATTCTGAATGCTGAGAAAATGATTGAAGAGAGAAAAAAATTGAGGCACAAATGTGTTACACTGACTCTTGTTTATGGTTTAATCCTGGAAGCACATGCGGATGGATTGAATGAGGAAGATATCCACAAGCAAAGTAAAGGGTGATCCCCAATTCATAGGCTCAGCATTTCCTTTACTGGCAAGAGGACTTCTGGGAAGTAGATACTAATAGTGATGTGCACTGGGCATGATAAATCTGAGGTACTAATTAGATATCCACATCAAGATAAAGAATAGAACAGTGTTTTAATCAGCAGAATGTGTAACTTAACTAATCATATGAATGTTGTTTTAGCCATGGTATTAGATCCAAGCACTTGGGTAAGGATATATAGAAAAATCAGGTAAGTTGAGGTCTGAGGCTCACCAATCTTTAAAGCTCTAAGGAGAGGAAGCCAGAAAGGCAACCTAGGAAGAAAAGAATAAGAAAAAAGAAACGTCAAAGCAGTGTGACTTCAGGAACCCAAGACAGGAACTGTCTCAGACAGCAGGATTCCTGGTTATAGTTAAAATAAGATGAGTACCCAGCAACCCTGACAACTTTGGTGATGTGATGGTTTTCTAAAACCTTGATTAGTGAGGTCTCAGTAGTTCTAGGGAAAAAAAAATCCCAAATATATTTGGCAGACCCCTAAATAGAAGATGACATGATAGAGACACCAACTCAATCACACATTTTTTTTTCTATAAAAAGAAATAAGACCTGGCTCTTCATAGGAGAAGTTATGAAATCAAAGAACTAGAATTTGGCTCTTTTGGGTATTTTGGCAAAATGTTAAAATCATTTCACTAGGAGGATGAGAGCCAAGTAATTGTGCTAGGTCTTCATTGCAGTGACATAACACCTAGCAAAAACTAAAGGGGAAAACTTTATTTTATTCAGAGGTTTCCAACTATACTTGGTGGCCTCATTGCTTTTAGGTTGTGATGAGGCAGTAATATGACAGAAGGATGTGACACAAGAAAGTCGCCTGGTGACCAGGAAGGAGGGAGAAAGGGAAAGGTCAGTCTTGATCCAGCCACCTTCTGAAAGCAAATCCCTTGAACACAAGAGATCATGGGGAACATTTTAGATTTAAATTATAGCAATAATCATGCAGCACATAAGATAATTTGAAGGTTCAGAAAAAGGTGACAAATAGTGTGTAAGCTAAACCTTTAACTTAAACAAAATGAATAACCAGACCCAAAGAAGCAGAAATCATTTTGAAATATGAAGTGAAATTCTTACCTGGGAGCCTAGGGAGGCTGTGAGAATGTGGGCAACGAAGAGAAAACTCCAAAGAGAAAAGTATCACTGCTCCTTGTTTATCGGTGTGACTGTGAGTTCATAGTGCAACTGGTCATTATTCCTGTGATATTTTTGCCCAGCTGTTTTCGGTAATTCAGCGGCATAAACAGAGATGCAGCTTTGCCCTGAGTGGAATGAGGAGAAAGGTCGCATGGACAGGGGAGTTGTGAATTTGTGCAGCGTAGTCATAATAGTGACATATCAATGCAACACTGAAAGGAAGTGAAGATAAAAGAGTGCTGAGGAGTCAAACAAATCAGTTGGCCTAACAAGGCAATGAAATAAAGCTTTTGGAGGTGGAGGCTATGCTATCATCTCCTAGGTCAGAGGGATGTAGGAAAAGCACAGTCCTCAGGGGCAGCTAAGATTTAACTAAGGTCAGGTGATGTGCAGAGGAAAAGAGAATATATACGAATGGTTAATTCATGGTCCAGTCTTCCAAATGCACAGTGTTTTAATCTTGGTCCTTGTAAAGGGAATGCGAACATGTTCAAGAAGTGAGGATGTTAAAGCTCAGGTGAGGGTTTTAGAGCTTAGGGGTTCATAAATTGATGTACATAATTTCTGCAGATGATGCACAATGGTAAGTGATAGGATTTTTAATGATTTCATTGCTTAACAAAGTGGGTCATAAGTTCATACTTGGCATTAAGAGTTTTTGGAACCATTGATCTATCTTCTAGCTAGAAGCGATATGACACAGTGACACAGAAATGAGGCAACAGAAGTATTCTTCCTGGACACCGAGGCAGCATGGTTAAATCTATAAAATCAGAAATAAAATACACCTAGCTGTCTTGGGAGCTGATGCTGATAATTGATCACATGTGTGGGGGCAAAGCAAGGCAGGTCCAAGAACAAAAGAAATGCCAGAGGTAAACTTTCTGTCCAAAAAACACCAGCCCAGAGATAATCCCAGCAATCAGTTGTTAGTCAAAAGTAGAGTCACATGATACCACTTTGGCACATGTTTCAATAAATGCACTAAAGTGGTTGAACAGTTCCTTTCCTCCCCTCCAGAGAGAGGGCTCCACCTGAGCTCAGCTTTTGTCTCTTTTATTTTCCCATCCTTTTGCCATCCTTCCTGCTGGAGCATCCACAGTTGCAGCCAGACAAGACAACTTTCACATACTAGTTCCTTAACCTGCCAACTAGGAGAATCACACAATCTAGAGTGAAAAAGTTTTCATTTATTAGGGGGAAAACTGGGAAGGGTGGTATAGAGATTGAAGACCAAAGAAAGTGACATATATCGATGTGTCCCAGGGAGTCAGAATGTTATTATTTCCCTTTCTGTCCACTTGGGACCTACACCTCTCCCACCCCCTCTCTCTGTCACCACCATACTGCACGCATTAGTGCCTGGATCCTGGAACCAGCTAAGTACCCTGCCAAGTCTAGTAGTTGACAAGAGCAATGTTCATCTTTGGAAAGCTTGGATCATAGTAAATGGAGTTAGTAAAACATAGAACAACTAATAAATTAAATTTTCAGATCTAATGACAGCAATTTTGTATTGATAATTAGCAATATCATTTTTGTTATGTGCAAAGATGTTAAGCATATTTTAAAACTTAGGCAACTCTCGGTACTTTGGTTTCCTTTTTTTTTTTTTTTTCTGAAGTGAACTTTACAAGGTAATACCACCAAAATGTAGGACAGACTTTACCGCTTATCAAAGAAGTCAACTTGCATTAGAAATGAGATTGCCCACTCCAGACAATTACAGATTTTAACTCATATTTCAAATGTCAGAGCTTATAGTTTCTGTTACATACCATAAATGTGGGGATGATACTGTTTCTCTGCTGGGTAAATTCTCATCAGTTTTCTTGATTACTGTTTACTGAGCTCTCACAAAGAGCACGACATTACACCTGGCATTGAGTTTCATCATTTGTCCAGGCTGCTGAATCAGCAAGCAGTAGATTAGAAAAAGAATGAGGTAAAAGGTGAATACTCCACACAGAACAAAAAATGCTCACAGCCCAAATAATTCATTCTCCTTTTCAGTGCTTTTGTCTTTAAGAGCCAGGCAAGGAGGCATTGTCTTAGCTTGACCTCCCTTCCTAAAATGGTCCCTTAACACTAACCGTATCATTCTTTAGACTTCTATTTTATTATTTTATTTTATTTTTGCCTCCTTTGGCTTGGATGTCAAAAATGGACTGTTTTCTTACACAGAGGAGTGTTGAGTCTATCCTTCTGCTTTTTTTTTAAAGTGATAGTCAAATATTGCTCTACCATCCAGTTTTCACCCCATGCCTTTTCCACCCTGAGAACATTTTATTTCTCTAATCGCTTCATGCCTTTGTCCTGTGCTACACTCTCTCTGTAAGAC
This sequence comes from Hydrochoerus hydrochaeris, assembly GCA_004027455.1. NCBI lineage: Eukaryota > Metazoa > Chordata > Mammalia > Rodentia > Hydrochaeridae > Hydrochoerus > Hydrochoerus hydrochaeris. The sequence continues at coordinate 73,232 of PVLA01001504.1, forward strand.
AAACCTTTTTGGAATTAAGACTATTTAAATTCTTTTCCAGAAGTTCAAGTGGGAAATTGTCTTAAAGTTAGATTACAAAAGGGAGACCCTTGGACACTATGTGGGGGAATGTAAATTAGTGTAGTGATCATGAAAATGGCGTGTAAATTCCTCAAAATAGAAAGGGGGCAATTGAAATGTGTAGGCGCTATGCAGAAGAATTACAAATGATCAATAAATACATGAAAACATGTTCAATATCCCTGGCCATTAGAGAAATGCAAATTAAAGCAACACTGAGATTCCATCTCGCTGCAGCAAGAATGGCTATCAAAAAGACATCAAATAATAAAGGCTTTGGCAGAGGGGGCCCTCCTAGCTTTTTTTTGGGGGGGGATTTAAACTAGTAAAACTACTATGGAAATAAGTATAGCAATTCATCAGAAAAGTAACACAAAATTTCATTTCTCTCACCTATTTCCCTTCTAGGTATCTTCCAAATAGAGTTAAAGACATTATATTACAAAGAAACATGAATATCTCTGTTTATGGCAGCACAATTCTTAGTAGCTAAATCTTGGAAGCAACCTGTGTGTCCATCAGTAGACGAATAGATAAAGAAAGTGTGGTATTGATGCACAATGGGGTGCTGCTCTGCCATAAACAAAACTTGAGCTGTTGGAGGGAAATGGATACATCTAGAGACCATAATATTAAGTGAGATAAATTAGACACACAAGCTTAAATGTCACATGGTCTCTCTTTTAGAGAAACTCAAAATATAAGCCAATGAAAGATCAAAAGATTGATAATAGGAATCAGAGATCTAAGTCTTTTATAAAAAGGAAAGGAATAAAGAAATAGAGGGTGGTAAAAATTGGAGAGTAGATGAGAAAAGAATTAAGATGTGTTATATACATATACCAACTCTGCATGATGAATATAATCAATATATACTATAAACATATACTAATAAAAAATTAAAATTAGAGTGACCACACTGTAAAGCAATCCAGTAAATACATAAAGGAAGGAAACAAATAAAGTTGAGTAAGTATATCAAAAGAGATGTTTTTACTCCTAAGGTCACCACTGTTCTATAAACAATAGCTAAGGACTAGAAACAATCCAAGTGCTGATTAACTAGGGAACAGAAAAAGAGTACATAGAATATGTACATAACAGAATAGTATTCAACCATAAAAAGAATTAATTTTTTTGAATTTAGGACAACATAGATGAAAGTATAGATAGTGATGGCAAGGGAAATAAGCCACATACACAAATACAAGTACCACCTGATACCACGCATACATGGAATCATAAAATCTCACACCATAGAAGATGAGGGTAGATCCACCATGGGTCTGAAACAACAGGCCCAACCAATCCTATATCCCTGGGGATCTTGTCTCACTGGTTATTAGAAAAGTGGTGAGAATATATTGAATCTTTGATAGATAATGTGATTTGGGGAGATTCAGAGCCCTAGTCTACCTGAAGCGATTTCAGGAATGTTATAACCCAACAAAAAGATGATAAAGACACGCCTGAATGCAGATTTCCTTATGAATACCCCCCAATAATATGTAAATGAGTTACTGTGGAAGGAATAAAACGAGAAGATGTGATAGAAGAAGATTTAAGAATTTAATAAAACACACTAAGATGACATCACTCAGACTATTTTTTCCTTTTTAAGATTTTTCTTTATCCTAAGGCCAGGCATGGCGAGGTCTATCTGCCATTCCAGCACTGGGAAGTTGAGGTGGGAGAGTCACTGAGAGCACAAGGCCAGACCGGGCTACGAAGTAAGTTTCACTGCCTTAACTGTGCAGTAAAATGCTGTCTCAAAAGTAAAAAAAAGAAAAAAAAAGATTTTTCTTTATCCTCAATTGTGAAAATTATTAATTCAAATTTTAGGAACATCAAGATGTTTTCATGTCATTAATTCAGGAATTAACCTAGTTTGAGATAGGTAGGTACAGAATAGCAGCTCTGATTGGAGTCTGATTTTTAAATCCTATGCTAAGATTTTGTATTTGCCTTTCTTTGCTTTGCATGGCAAAGATTTCCCTTTTGTCTTTGCTTATTGAAGTCAAAATTCTAATATACAACTTACCTTCTAGTATTATGCCTCTTCTCTTGTTTTCTTTAACCTCAATTTCTGTTTTCCACTTCCTCTTGCCACATTCAGTTTAGGATTTTGTTTTTGGATGTCTTTGTTTCTGTCCACAAATACAATATTTCTTGACCAACTCCTCAGAGTTCTCAAAATCCCTTGATTTGTCTTTGGACAATAGGGCTAAATATTTAAACATCATAGCTTTAAAGTGTTATTGTTTTATTATAAAGAATATCTACCAAAAAAGCAAGTTTTTTCTAAGACTAATATTTTTATGGTTTATTTTGATAACTTCTAACAGTTTGTGGGACTGGGTCCTACTGATCTATGTTTCATCCTGTCCTGATTTCACTGATTGAAATTTTTTTTTTTTTTTTGGATTAGGGATTGAGCTCAAACCCTTGTGCGTGCTAGTTTAGCACTCTGTCCCTGAGTGACATTTGGAGCCTTAGTGGGAGAACTTGAATTTGAATTTTTTTAAACAAAATAAATAACAATTTAATTCTTTGCGGGAAATTGCCAAGAATATATTCTTTCATTCTTTTAGCCTTTTCTAATTTACATTGAAAGATAACCTCTTCTTGGCCAACTGCTGCCCTGCAGGGAAAAAAAATGTCAGGGTAATAAAAACTGCCACTCATCCTCAAAGCTACAGAAGATGAGTATTCTTAGCCATCTAGAATTCACTGATGCTTGCTTTCTCATTGCATGCATCTTTTACCCAAATAGGACTAAAGAACTCTAAATCCATTCATTTCCAAAAAATAACCCATTTCCTTTCTTTTATCTCTCAGTGACCTTTCCCCTAGTATTTAATCATAATTATGGCACAGATCTGTAAAAGTAATTATGAGACAACACATGTTGGGCGGCCTTTGTCATTATCTTATGAGTTTAAAAAAGGTCAGATTGTTTCCATACATTTGAAGTAAATCTCCAAGGAAAAGCCAGGTGTTTCACGGCGAGGCACTGGGAATTCACATGGAGAAACACTGTTGTTGGAGACAGAACAGTACACTCTTTATAAGATAGACATGTCTCTCCCTCACTTCAGTGAGGCAGCTCTGCTGTTTTCAGGCATGTATATGTATGGTCTACCTGTTTATATATATATATGAATTCTTGTTATATATAGACAAGTAGAATTAACTTTTTAAAATGAGTTTCTTCTAAGAAAGAAAAATAATTGAAGTAATTGGATGCAGAGTTGTTTACACACCACCGTGGTAGCTCTACGCATCTCTCTCCCTTCTAATCTCCACAAGGGGAACGAGAGAGAAAGGCAGGTATTCACAGTGATTAATTACACACACAGGCCTCCCCAGAGTCATATCATGGTGATAGATGTCTGCATAGTGCTGAAGTCCTCTAATTAGTGCTGACTGAATATGGTAGATTAAAATTCTAAACATTAGGCTTTGGGGAAAAACTCCAGCCCCCATTCAATTTTCATTAGCTTAGAGTCACTTCATGTATTCAAAGTCCTCTGAGAAATATTTATAGGTTCTCTGAGAAATTTAGCTACATCCTAGGAATGCTGAAATTTGACAATGATTTTAAAGCTCTAAGCAGAGTGGGTTGTTTCAGTGGTACCTTCCTATGAAGGCAACACCTCTGGAACACTGATTAAGATAATTGGGAGAAAACAGACAAGGTGTCTTCTCAATAACTGTACTTGTTTGGTTTGTTCTTCAGTTTTGAAATCTAACTCATTTCCCACTTATAGGCTCATACCTTGCTTGAGTTTGCTTAACCCATTCTCATAAAGCAAAACTCTCATTTCTTAAATACATACATGATTATTTCATGGAGAAAGGGAACTCAAATAAGTTTTAATTTTTATCTTGTTTCTAATTTCCAATAGTTTTAAGGGAAAGTTTCACTTCAGTACTTAATGTCAAGAAAGAAAATAATGCAATTGGAAGATAAATTTAGGAAAATAGTTTTGGCAAGCCACTAAATATTGTAATGAGTAACTTAAAAATTAGATACAGGAAATAGGTGTGTAAACTTTAAAATCTATCCTTTCTGTCAAAACATTGACACTGATTTATATTTCAACAGAGTCACAGGGAAGGGGGGTTGATACTGGACCTGCTGGTCAGTTTCTATGTGTGCCTGTATTTTCTCCCTGGAATTGCAAGAAACCCAGACTGGTTAATTAACGCACCAGTGCTGAATGGAAGGGCTTGGGTAGAGCAAAAGTACCAAGAGAGTTCTTAATCTAAAATCTTGTTCCACCTCTAAAAATTTCCTCTAGAGGAACTTTTCCTCGACACTGCTCTGCCTCGTAAATGCAGGTAGAGCCGTGAGCAAAGATTCCTATTACTGAACTAATTCCAGGTTTGAAGACTATCACTTGCTTGTCAGCTACAAGTTTAATGAAAAGCTTCATGGGCAAAACGACAATCTGAAAGCAGGCAAATGAAAATCAAGCCTTGAGCATGTACCAAAATAAAATAAATAGCTTCTCCATTTGGCTCTGGCTGTCTACTTTGCATTTGGAAAAACTGTCATTTTTGGTATTTTTGTACTGGTTTCCTGCTCTGTACTTTTATAGCTCTGTGGTATATAATGTGAGCTTTCTCTTGCATATTTTGTGCATTGTTCCTGATTTTATGGCAGACAGGGTCAGATATGGGAATTTTAACCTGCTGTTTTCCCATTCTGATGACTTTAGACTAATCAAGTATTAAGTACTGATTATGTTCCTGAATATAATCTGTATCCACCCCTCGAAGGCATATATACATTATCTCTGATCTCAGGACAGTGCTGGGAAAGAGAACTGAGTAAAGAGTGACACTAGTGAGACACAAGTGCATATTTTCCCTGAGAAGTAAAGAGATTTTTGTGCCTAGCTTGAAAGAGACTATGTCACATTCACTTTTGTTGCTTGTCACATATGTTTTGTTGAGTTCTTTCATCCCTTTTCTACCCCTTCTGATTCTTAGCATGGTCAGAAAACCTTGAAAATCTCTTGGTTGAAATAGTCCTACTTCTTGCTGTCACGCTGTCGTTATTCTGGAGGCTTTTCGGTTACTGTTTATTCCAAAAATGGAAAACTTCTCCAGACACCTGTTTTATTCCATTTTACACACCATCTAAATACTATTGGAATCAATGACTTAAAAACTATTTTTTTTTAATTTCTCACATGTGAAAACCTTATGTAAGACATTACAGCTGATTTTACACCAATTTTCTGTGATCTCTGGCAGCTCAGAGATTATTAATATTACCATTCTCTTAGGCATTTTTTTTTTAGTCCTAAGAGCTATGCCACAATCAACCTAGCTGTCTTGATTACTGTATTGTCATACTCAGACTTAAAGAGAACAGGACAGAACAGAAAAGGGGCAAAAGACATGCATTAAATTTTGTTGGAGGAAGATTTTGATCAGCCTCCATGCAGGTCCAGACCTTCAGGTTCTGGTACACATGATTGCAGTTGGGCTGAGATGAACCAGACTTACATAAAATCCATTACTGTGATGTAGGGGAATGTGGAAGTGACAGCATTCCTCAATATCTCCAATTAGAATTATTTTTGTAAAAATATAAGACATCTGCAAGCAGCAAATAAAGACTCCAGCTGCTAACTTGACCTTTAGCTTGGCCTGTATAAAAGGGAAATTACCTAATCAGTCTAAGCTTTAGCAATTCTAACAATAAAATGTTGATAATATGACATAATCCCCAGAAGATACGGTGAGTATAGACCTTATGTGAATGTATTAGGTAAAGCCCTACACAAAATAGCTATTCAGTGTTACCTTTTCTTTCCTGTAACTTCTTTCTTTATAAAGTAGCTTGAAGGCCCTTTAATAATTACATAAATTACTTTATATACTTCTGCATTTTAAGAAAAACATAAATTGAGCGAAATTAATTTTCATCATATTTTAAACTTTATGTAGTCAAAATATAACTTTTTCAGTGTGAAATCACTGCAATCATGGATTTGATTTTTATTCTTTTTCAAACTAAATCTTGTACTGTGCTGTGAACTGTACAGTATAACCCACCTTACCTCTTACAAGCTCTATTTTGAAATTCAGCAGGCAGGTAGGACTAGTGAATAATATATTGGACAATACAGTCTGTATTGCAGTATTTTACTAGAAGCAAAACAAATGCTAATGCTCATGATTAAAGTTTTCATATATATTAGATATTTATAAGCCTTTAAATAAAAGTCTTTCTAATGGTATGTGCAATAGAGAAACCAAATGTTCTTTTGAAGGTATAACAGACAAAAGAAATGTTGAGTACACATGGAAAATGAGTTATGCACAAGAAATGGGTAGCAGATTTAAACAAGATTACTGAAAGTATTTATTAATATTTGTGTATATTCTGTTCATTGAAGTAGCCTCAATTTATTTAGCATTTGCCAGATTTTTGTTTTCAAATACAAATATTTTTATTTCATTAATGAGAAACGCACACATGAGATTTTAATGGTCTTCAATAAAACTTTAATTAATAGGGTCAGATTTCTCATCTGAACATTAGATGTAAAAAAGTGATTATATTAGTTGTTAATGTCATAAACAAACATGTAAAATAGATCATGGAATCAATTTCATAGAACATAATGAAATCATTGAATAGGAAAATAATGAAAGTAACATATGGTTTTGACAGTACTAACAAAAATCAATGTTTTTGAATCATTCTACTACTGTCTCATAGATGAAAAGGGATGAATAAATAGAATGCAGACAATTAAAATACAAACAATTTAGTAAAGAAACTCTATGGCAGTAATTCAAAAGAATTGATAAATTCTAGACATGGGTGCCTTTACTGTTCTACTTATTTCTATGGTACAATGTTTTAGCTTTCAGTATAAAATTAATTTGAAGAGCAGAATGAGACTGTTTTACAGCAAAAGTGTTTCTTCTTATTCAAAATGTCTCATTCTGTGTATGAAGATACTAAGACTCAGGTAAAACAAAACATATTTACCTCTTGATAACATGTTTGTGGCAGAAGTATCACAGTTAAGTCCTAAAAGTAAGTTTAAAAATCCATATAAATAATTTATATGCATTCAAATTTTCAACAGATGTGCAAAAGGCAGATTTCCACGTCACCGCTGTGCCCTGACTCGCACACCTTTCCTGCTCGTTCCACTCATACTCTGCTCAACCCTTCCACACAAACTTGCAGTGGGGATTTGCAGTTTCTTTAGACCTGAACAAGGACCAGCAATGCCAGTGAGATTGGAAATAGCCCTGTTAATACATAAGGGCGGGGGAGGCTCTGAATTTGCTGAAAACAATAAAAAACCCATTCTTTCACAGTCCTGAGGTGTCATCAGGCCTGTGCTCCTCTGTTGCCTCTAGGGCGAACCCTTTCTTGCCTGCCCCAGTTCCTTAGCTCCTTGGATTTGGTCAGAATAACTGCAAGCTCTGCCTCTACCTTGACACGACTTCTCTTCTTGTGTCTCTCTGTGTCTTTCGCTTTCTCCTATAAGGTTATTTTCATTGCATTCAGGGTCCACTCTAATCAAGTATGTGCCATCCCAATCCTTACCTTAATCCTATCTACAAAGACCTCATTCAAGATCAGGTCACTTTCTCAGGTACCAGGGGTTATGACTTAGAATTCTCTCTTGACAGGACATGCTATCCAACCCACTGTGGTCCCCAGGAGGTTACATCTGTACAGCTTATTTTCACAATACAGTATGATGCTGCATCCATCTTGGTAATGTGATTGTGGATGCTCTTTGAGTAATGTTATCGTATTCTGCTCATATGCATCATAACTGATTTGATTTTTGGAATACGACATTAATCCACCTGATCTGTGGTATTTTTCTGTTTGACCACCATGACTGGGATATTTATATCTGTAGAGAATTTAGTGGTCTCTTCTTGACCTTCTTTGTAATTCTACTTTCATATCTAATTCCTGGCCAGATTTTCAACAAACCAGCTCTCTGGCAGCTGGAGATGCAAATCTCCTTAAATGCTGAAATAAAAAGCTTATGGTTTGTATATGATACCTCGAGTTAAAAATTGACTGATTTGAGCTTGTCCTCCTTGCCTTTGGTGTATAGTTTATTACTCTAGAGTCCCTGAGGTTACCACTTCTTTAAGTATTATCTGCAGAAAAGGCTTGTTTGCCATTTGGTTAAGAAGTGTTCAAATTCTACTATCTTACTCATGTTTTCTTCCTGTATTATTATATATACCAGAAACAGTCCCACATATGCAAATGAGGTGCATTAAGTTTATTTGAGAGGTAGAGATAAAAGAAAATATTGAAGGAAAATGGCGGGTGTAGAGGTGTTCATAGAAGGAAAAGATGGTAGTCAAGAAAGTCATTATCAGAGATCATTTAGCCTCACAAGTTGGAAAAGCTTGGGAATGAGGAATTTAGGAACTTTTCCACCAGGGAGGCCAGGCCTAAGGTCTTTATATACCCCCCATCATTAGGAGAGGATTATTTCTTATTTTCCTAACCAGATAAGATGTGTGTTTTTTCTTGGATGCAAGGCCCAAAAATTTCTGGCAAGAAAGTTCAGATTCTGGAAGGTGAGAGTTAGCCTCACTTCGCCAAAGTGGCATGAACCCAGGGGTGTGGGCATGGCAAGGAAACTTACTGCCATATTTACACACAACAGCCTCCTCGGCTTCTCCAAAGCTTTCTTCTTCATTAGGTTTACCTTCTCCTTGGACAAAAGTACTACAACAAAGTGCAAGGTCCCGAGTTTGCATCGGTACAAAAACATCTACTGGTCCTTGGTTATCTTTGATTTATTTGTGTTGGGTTTGTTTTTTGTTTTGTTTTGTTTTTTTATTTGTTTTGTTATACATTGTGATTTTTCTCTAGTAAAGTATAAGCCATATCAGGTCTATTTTTGTTATCATATCACTAATTGGCACAGTGATTGTCATAAGGCATTTCTCGAAAATATAATTGAATTCATTAATATTATAACAAACAATACCTGCATCTCTGTACATTATAGGTATAAATTTCTGCTTAACTGTTATTACTTTTGCATTTATACAAAGTGCTGAAATTCAGATTTTCATTGTGACATTCAAATTTTTGAAAATTTGCAGTCTTCCAAAGGAAGACATATGTTTTTGTTTAGTATCTTGTTTATTTTGGGAGGAGTAATCATCCCTCCACTGTTCAAGCTTTTAATAGGATTCAGAGCATAAACTAACCAAATCTTTGGTCCGAAAATGCTAGGAAGAAACTATACACATAAGCTAGGAAATTTTAGTTTGTTCTATCAAAATTAAATTGATATGTGAAACACACAGCAAAATGACCCCCCCCTACTGCACAGGTGTCTATGTAAATATATCAAAAATTAAAAACAAAGCTTAGGGGGAGGAGTTCCTAAGCTTATTATTTTTAAATGGAGAGTATCATATGTTCACCTTTCTGTGTTCCAAGTTCTGGCACTTTACTAGAATCCACTAGGAATTTAAAAGTATTCTTTTTTATTTGCACACAGTTGTAGTTATATTTATGGATAAATCCAGATTTCCTACTGTCTAACGTCTAGGAATAATCTGCTCTCTTTTACCTTAAATCTCATTGCAGTCTTCTGTTTACAAATGAAGTGCAAATTCTCTATCACATGTAAAACCAATTTGTGTTAAGGTTTTATAGAAATTTTTTTAAATATTGCTGTTTGATTATTAATAAGAATGCTTGAAGAAAAAAACATAGTAAAATAGACTTCCTAGCATTAAGCACAAAGCCCAGTTTACACATTTGACTGTTGAATAAGTTGCTGTAGACGCCTACTTAAATTTTTGTTGTAGTACAATGATAGAAAACATGCATACCATCATGGATTTCTTGTCGTTATAACACAAACCTGAAAAAGATTTGCCTAGAATGTATTCTTATACCTGAATGATAACAATGACAACTTTATTTTTGAAGCTTTGGTAGGTGCACTGAAAGAACAGAACAATTGCTAAAATATGCTATAATGGCAGATCTTGCTTATTGGAAAAGCAAATATCAACACAGTTTATTTGCTAGTATCAATGTAAAGAAATTTTCTTTACTTAGATATCAGCAAATATGTGTGGAGAATAGTGGACTAAATAGAATACTTTAGGATCTTCTTTAATAAATCAAACATTCCCAAGAAATTCATGATGATCTGTTTAACAGTCTAATGATAAATTGTTTTCAGCATTACCAGAATTATGGAGGCTCCATTTCAAATTTTCTATTTGCAAGAAAGTTGATTCCAAGAGTTCTCACCAGACCCACAAAGGCAACTGTATGAAATAAGAGACATGTCTATCATCTTGACTATAGTAATAATTTCACAATGTGCACCTGTGTTGAATTGCATTCTACATCATATATGTTTATTATGCATCAATAAAGTTTCACCCATAGATATGATATTTGATAGGCACAAGTCACACTTCATATTCCTCAGTTTCAGAACTTGTCACACCTATGACTCAGTATCACACCTATTGTTCTTTAGTGATTTCTTCAGCACCAAAAACAGTGCTGAACTCCACAGACTTGTCATAACTATCTTGTACTGTTATGCATTTTAAGCACCAATTTTGGCTTACAAAAAGGTTAAGAGTGATACCAATAAGCCTAATGCTTATATTGTCCCAGTAAGGGTTAATATTAGCTGAGAAAATGTGAAGATTCTAGAGGGTTGTCACAAATGTTTTTACTTTTTTTTTTTTGAGTTTTTTGTATCTTTTTTTGTTTAAAGAGAAAAAAACTCAAAAAAGATAGAAATATTACAGAATTTCAAAAAAAGAAATCACTAGTTGATAAATTACATATTATTCTTTTAGAAATAGATTTTCAAGTTACAAAATTAAAGCACACAAAGTGGACACTCAAGCAGTGAGAGTGCAAACAGATCTGTTCAACAATCCAACAAGAACCTAGAAATATGGTCATCAATCCCACACACCTAAACATACATGCAGCTATATCTTTTATAGCACTTCCTATTTCCTCTTTTTTACAATAGCAATTATACATTTTTAAAATTTTATTTAAAGAGAAGAAAAAAGCAAAAAGGGGTAGCAACAATACAACAATACAGTATTCTAAAAGAAAGAAAAAAGAAAACAGAAGAAAACCCACTAAGAAATCACTAGTTTATAAATTACATATTGTCATCTTGGATGTAGTTGTTCAAGTTACAAAGTTCAAGGATATATAGTAGACATTCAAACAGTTAGACTGCAAATAGTTCTGCTCAAAGATCCAACAAAGAGTCAACAGTATGGTCATCTATTTTACACACTCAAACATACATGCAGTTATATCCCTTAGAGCACTTTCTTTTCCTTTTTATAGCTGAGTATTATTCCATTGTATAAAAATGCCACATCTTTTTCATCCACTCTGCAGTAGCTGAGCATCTTGGCTGTTTCCAAGATTTAGCTATCACAAATTGTGCTGCTATGAACATGGGTGCACATATATCACTGTGATATGAACTTTTCAGTTCTTTGGAGAAAATGCCCAGGATATTGGGCATAGCTGTATTGAATGGGGCTTCCAATCCTAGCCTTCTGAGAATTCTCCATATGGATTTCCATAATGGTTGCACCAGTCTACATTCCCACCAACAGTGGAACAGTGTTCCTTTTTCCCCACAGCCTCACCAACATTTGTTATCAGTTGATTTCTTGATGGCAGCTATTCTTTCCGTAGTGAGGTAGAATCTCAATGTTGTTTTAATTTGCATTTCTTGAATGACCAGTGATGGTGAACATTTCTTCATGTATTTATTTGCTATGTATATCTTCCTCTGAGAACTGTGTGTTCAACTCAGATGCCCATTTTTGGAGAGGGTCTTTGAATTTGGGGTGGCTTGATGTTTTTCAATTCTTTATATGTTCTGGATTTAAGTCCTTTGTCTGAGGAGTTGCTGGCCAAAATTCTTTCCCACTCAGTGGGTTTTCTTTTCACTCTGTTGATGATTTCTTTTGAAGTGCAGAAACTTTTCAATAATGTGAGATCTCATTTATTGATTCTTTGAAGTGTTTCCCACGCATTTTGCATTTTGTTCATGAATTCTCTGCCTACCCCTATGTCTCCAAGACTTCTACCTACCCTGTCTTCCAGTAGATTTAGTGTTTCTGTTTTAATATTTTGGTCTTTGATCCATTTAGACTTTAGTTTTGTGCATGGTGATAGGCGTGGATCTAGTTTCAGTCTTCAACATGTGGAGAGCCAATTTTTCCAACACTATTTATTAAAGAGACTGTCCTTCTTCTAGTGAACATGTTTAGCCCCTTTGCCAAATATCTGGTGGCTGAGGGTCTTTGTAGTTGTGCTTGCATCTTCTAATCTGTTCCACTGATCCTCAGGTCTATTTCTTTGCCAGTACCAAGCTGATTTTATCACTGTGGCTTTATAGTATTGTTTCAAGTCAAGAAATGAGATGCCTCTTGCCTTGCTTTTGTTGCCCAGAATTGCCTTTGATATTCTAGGTTTCTTCTGTTTTCAAATGAATTTTAGGAGTGTTTTGTTTAGATCTGTGAGGTATGTCAATGGTATTTTGATTGGGATTGCGTTAAATCTGTATAACAGTTTTGGGAGTATGGCCATTTTCACAATGTTGGTTCTTCCTAACCAAGAGCAAGGAATGTCCTTCCATTTTCTAATATCCTCTCCAGTGTCCTTTTTCAGCATAGAATAATTTTCAGCATATAGTTCTTTTCCATTTTCAGTTAGGTTGATTCCTAAGTACCTCATTTTTTTGGATTATATTGTAAAGAGCGATATTTCCATAATTTCTCTCTCAGTGAGTTCTTTGTTTGTGTACAGGAATGCTATTGATTTTTGAGCATTGACTTTGTATCCAGCTACACTGCTGAACTTGTTTATTATCTCTAGTAGTCTTTTAATGGAGTTTTTTGGGTCTAGAAGAATATAGAGTATCATGTCATCTGAGCATAGTGATAATTTAACTTCTTCCTTTCCTATCTTTATTCCTTTTTATTTTCTCTCTTGTGTGACTGACCTGGCTAGTGCTTCCAGAACTATATTTAAAAGGAGTGGTGATAGTGCACATCCTTGTCTTATTCTTGATTTTAGAGTAAAAGCTTTCAGTTTTTGTCCATTTAGTATAATGTTGGCTGTTGGTTTGTCCTAGATGGACTTTATAAGGTTGAGGTAGACACCGTGTATTCCGAGTTTCTGAAGGGTTTTTATCATGAACATGTGTAGGACTTTGTTGAAAGTTTTTTCTGCATTTATTAAGATGACCATGTGGTTTTTGTTTTTGGCTCTATTGGTGTGGTGTATTACATTTATTGATTTCTGTATGGTAAACCATCCCTGCATTCTTGGAATGAACCCCACTTGGTCATGGTGTATAATCTTCTTGATGATTTGCTGCATTCTATCTGTCAGTATTTTATTGAGAATCTTTGCATCAATTTTCATTAGTGAGATTGGCCTATAGTTCTCTTTTTTGGTTGGATCTTTCTCTGGTTTTGGTATCAGAGTGATACTTGCCTCCAGGAATGATTTAGGGAGGATTGCTTTCTTCTCAATGTCATCGAAGAGTTTAAGGAGTATTGGCATCAAATCTTCTATAAATTCCTTGTAGAATTCAGCTGTGAATCCATCCGGACCTGGACTTTTCTTTGTTGGTAAGTTTTTAATTACATTTTCAATTTCAATAGATGATATTGGGTTGTTATATATTGCTATATCTTCTTGATTAAGCTTTGGTAGTTCATATGTTTCTAGAAATCTGTCCATTTCTTCAGTGTTTTGCACTCTATGTGAGTAGAAATTTTCAAGGTAGGTATTCATGATCTTTTGAATTTCCATGTAATCTGTAGTAATTTCTCCCTTTTCAGTTCTTACTGCTTGAATTTGGGTTTTTTCTTTCTTTCTCTTGATAAGGTTAGCTAGGGATTTGTCAATTTTGTTTATTCTCTCAAAAAACATACTTTTTGATTCATTAATTCTTTGTATTTTTTTTAAGTTCCAATTGCATTGATTTCTGCTCTAATCTTTACAATTTCCTCTCTTCTATGAGCTTTGGGTTTACTGTTTCTAGAAGCTTGAGATGGAGCATTAGGTTGTTTATTTGTGCTCATTCTGTTTTCTTGATATAACAATTTATTGATATATATTTCCCTCTTAAGACCGCTTTCATTGCATCCCACAGGTTACAGTATGTTGTTTCCATATTTTCATTGAATTGTAGGTATTGCTTTATTTCTTCTTTAATTTCATCTGTAGCCCACTGGTTTTTTAAAAGGTTGATATTTAATTTCCATATATTTATGTAGGTTTTGTAGTTTCTTTTGCCATTAATTTCCAATTTCAGTGCACTGTGGTTAGATATTATGCATGGTATGATTTCAATACCTTTGCATTTGCTTAAGAATGTTTTATGGGATAATATATGGTCTATTTTGGAGAATGTCCCATGTGCAGCTGAGAAGAATGTGTATTCTGATGTGATGGGGTGGAATGCTGTAAATGTCTACTAAGTCCAATTGCTCACAGGTATGATTCAGTTCTGTTATTTTTTTGCTGAATTTTTGCCTAGTTGATCTATCTCTTTGTGACAATGGGCTGTTAAGATCTCCTGTTATAATTGTGCTCTTGTGTATTTGGTTTTTCATGTCCATTAGTATCTGTATCATATAGTTGGGTGTTCCTGTATTTAGTGCATATATATTTATAATTGTTAGTTCTTCCTCTTGAATTTTTCCACTAATGAGTATGTAGTGATCTTCTCTATTTCTTTTACTCATTTTAGGTTTGAAGTTCATGTTGTCTGCAAGTAGAATAGCTACCCCTGCTTTTTTCTGGGTTCCTGTTGCATGGAATACTCTTTTCCATTCTTTGACTTTTAATCTATGAGTTTCCTTTTGGGTCAGATGTGTTTCTTGCATACAACATATTGTGGGATCCTGTTTTTTGATCCATTCTGTCAATCTATTTCTTTATATAGGTGAATTGAGACCATTTATATTTATGGATATCACTGATATATACTGGCTTGTTATGTTCCAGTTGTTTACTTTCTGCTTTTCCCCTTGTTTAATTGCTTATCCTACCTGGTGGTTTCTTTCTGTTGTTGTTTTGGAGATTGTGGTCGTTTTTATCTCTGTCTAGTGTGTCTTTCAGTACTCTTTCTAGGGTTGGTTTGGTGGACATGAATTTCTTCAGTTGTTCTTTGTCATAGAAGTATCTTGTTTCTCCATTAAATTTGAATGAAAGTTTTTCTGGGTACATCAGTCTGGGTTGAAAGTTGTTTTCTTTCAGGGCTTGAAATACCTCACTCCAACCTCTTCTTGACTTGTGGGTTTGTGCTGAAATGTCTGCTGTGATTCTAATGGGCTTTCCTTGATAGGTGAGTTGTGTCTTTTCTCTGACAGCTTTTAGTATTCTGTTTTTTATGCTGTATGTCTGAGATCTTAATTATTATGCTACTGGGTGTGGATTTATGTTGATTGTAACTGTTTAGTGTTCTATATGGCTCATTTATCTGCATATCAGATTCTTTCCCCATGTTTGGGAAATTTTCTGCTATTATTTCTGTAAATACTTTACTTATGTTATTTGCCTGGACTCCTGTATCTTCGCTAATGCCCATTATTCTTATATTGTTGCTCTTGGCATTATCATGAAGCTTTTGGATTGTCATTTCATGCTCCTTTGTTATTTTTAACGTTCTATCCTTTCCTGGTCACTAGTTGTGATCCTGTCCTCAAGGTCCGAAATCCTATCCTCAGCTTACTTTAGGCTGTTTTGCACACTTTCAGTATAATTTTTTGTTTCTTGGGTGTCTCTTTGAGTTTTTTTCATGAACTCTGTTTGTTTTCTATACTGTTCATTCAAAGTTTCAATCAGTTTCCCATGCTCATGTACTTTTTTCTCTATTTCTTCTTTAGCTGCATTCAACAACTCCTTTACTAAGGTTGTTATTTCTATCTTTACATGGGAGAGTACTTCTAATTTGATTTCCTCTATAGCCTGATGCAGTTGTTTTTTTTATTTCACTTGCTATCTTTTCAGAGATTCCTGGTGTGTTACTTTTGGGGTCCTTTATTTCAATGTCTCTTGTATATGCTCTGGTGAACTACATGTTTGAGACTGCATTTTGTTTTTTCGTTTTGTCTTTTTCACTCTGCCTGATGTTTTCTATGTGTAGAAGGGGATCACACACACTCTTTTCAGACTCAAGGTCTTATAAGTAGTTGGAGGGGATTTTACTACTGGCCCTATTTATCCACTGTACACCTCTATTTTGGGGGCATAGTCACCACACTGACACAGTTAGTCCATGATTCGCCACCTGGGAGCTAAGTTCCAAGTTTTTTCACACTGACTGGTGCCTGCTGAGGTCTTCTGATGTTTAGGTTGGCGGGCGGGCCCAGCAGAAACAGTCCAGGGCAGTTTTCAGTCTGGGGAGGCTTCCAAGATGTTTCAGGTGGCAGGGAGGGCCCTCCTTGTAGGTTCCAGGCAGCATACGCCTGATGCAGCCTTCCTCAATGAACAAATGTTTTTCTAATTACATTTTTTTTCTGGAGAAAATTTTGTTCAGGACTGAATTTCACCACTTGTCCAAAGTTCTGGGACAAACTGTTAGTGAAAATTGCTATGAGAGGGCTATATTTGAAAACTCAACTTTATTATTTAGACACAGAAAGTGTCATAGGCATAAAATTACCAGTATGATGTTATCATAGTGAGATCAGACTTTGTGTTATCATCAGCCAAAACACAAATTTATTTCAGTTGAGGTTTCCTGAGCCACATAAGCCACCTTCCTCTATGACGATGCCAGTTGGAGGGCTGGAGGGTCAGAGGGAATGATTCCCACTCCTCTGCTCCCTCACCTGGCCCCTCTATCCTGGGGACATTGGCGGGAGGATGACCAAGAGAACAGGAGTTGAGGGTGCCAGGCCTTTCACTGTGTTTACTGAAACAGAAAACCTAGATGCAGTCAGGTCCCAAGGGCTTCGATTGCAAATTACCACAAACTGAACAGCTTAGCACAAACATGCTCTCTCACAGTTCTGGAGGCCAGGAGTCTGAAAGCAAAGTTTCAACAGGGTTGGTGCCTTCCAAGCGTGAATCCCAACCATCTTCTGGCTTCTGGTGGTGACTGGGAATTCCTGGTGTTGCCTTAGTGTCCTGAATCCAGGTGACACCAGGTGCTGGCTTTGTGTTCACACACCCGTCTCTTCTCCATGTGACTGTCTTCTCATCCATCAGTGTCAACTCCTTCTTTGGGTTTCTTTGTCACTCAATTCTTTGTCACTGAATTTAGGGCACCCAGATAATCGTGGTCTCAGGGTGTTATTCACAGGTTCCATTGACTGAAACAGGGTTGTATCTTTTAGGGGCCACCATTTAACCCTCTATAGAGCCATTGTTCTTTTTTTGAAATAAAAGTGAAGCTAACGAACAAAAATGAGTGTGACTTCTAGGAAATAAGGTCACTTTTTTATTTGGTCTGTAAATTAACAATTACAAGAGGGGCTATCTGAGTATTTTGGGAAAAAAAAGATCTTTGAGAAGAAGAGCTCCTAGAGGTACGCTGTGAGTGAATATTGTACGATACACTCTGTGGCTGTTTTAAGAAAGGACACTTAATTGTAATAAGCAGTTGAAAAACTAAGAGTTACCTTTTGGTAACAATGAAAAAATATGCCCAATCATAGGTTAAGTGAGGAAGTTGTTTGGAAAGTAAAATTGGGCCTCTAGTTCTTTTGGTGTTGACTGTCCTTCATGGGAAACACCCTAGTCAGTTTTACACTATGATGCAATAATGCTTGAGGAACCAATATGGGAAATTTGGTGACAAATCAAAAATTTAAAAGCATTTTAAGAGCATATTTGCTGTCACTGTAAGTGTGTACTTGTTACACGAAGCTCATTATTTGAGGAAGGACATTTTCTTATTTCTATTTGTTTTTACCAAACTAATGCATGGACATGGTTTAATAAACCAAACTAATGTTAGTTAAAAGATGAAGGTGGGTAATATGTTTTTATCTCTCTTCCAGAAGCCATACAGAATGAGACTAAAATAAAACAGGACCTAGGTATATTAGGACAAAAGACCAGAGAAGGATCAACAATGACTCAGGAGACTAGAAATAAATTTAAAGTAAAATATTGTAAAATTGCAAGTGGGGGGTAGAATAGTAACTGGCTGAACCACTTTAAGTGATGAAACCCAGTCCCGCAGAGGATTCAGTTTGACATAAAACAACACAAGGTAAAAAACCAACATATTTCTCAACAATTGACAGTAAGAACTAAAAAACAATTTTGATAAAAATTTTAGAAAGAGCAATTGAGCATCTAGATACCTTCTCCATCCTACCTCAGGGACTCTGCCTCCCAGCCCTGGGATGACACTGGATACTTTGCCCCAGCTTCTGCACCAATGGACACTGGGAAAAGAAAGGACTATGTACTGAGAAAATCTTCCTCATATATTTTTCCTTACAGTCTTTCAGGAAAATAGAAGGGTGGTTTTATTCCCCCAAGGAGGATATTAGACAATTCTCAGGGAATTTCACAAGCCAAAGATGAAAAGATGTGCAGAAACTGGCATCCAGGCATCTCTTTAAGAGTTTAGTTTTCAAGTGACCCACCCTCACAGAGGATGCACCAAACACTGACAGTTAATGGAGAGAAGTTCCGTGGTGGATAAACTTGTCTGTATCAACTAGAGTAGCTTGGAAAAATATACAGGATTCGTAAAGTACACTTCTGAGTGCGTGGGATGGGTTATGGAGTGTGACTTTGCATATCGTATATGGGTGCTGGCCCCTTTCACTCTGGCTGTGTTCTCCTGTCCTGCTTCCTGGAAAGATGTAGTGAGTATCTTTGCACCAGTATGCTCTTCCACAATGACCTTCTGCTTTGCAGACAGCCAAACATGGACTGAATACCATGAGCCAAGTGAAAGCTTGCTGAGCCAAGTGAAAGCTCTTCTTTAAATTGTGAGAGTTGGATACTGTATCAGCAATTATTTAGGAAAGTAGATTAACACAATACCTAAATGTGTAGAAAAAAGTAAAAACCTATGATCATACAAATGAACTCAGAAGAATTACATGAAGCAGAAGTAATTCAGAAATAAGCAAGTTTAATCTGCAGAGAAATAAAACATGATCCTATGCATGAAATAAAAAACAAAAGGTTCTGTCAATGCTGCCTCCTGGAAATATACTACAAGCACATGGATGATTGTGCATTTTCTGATGTCTGCAATATTTAAAGAAAAGTGTAGCTCAGTTGTAGCACATTTGTGTAAAGTGCTGGGTCCAGTTAAAGTATAGGACTAGAGGGAAGAGGAACTAATTTTAATATATTTAATTATGTTAATGCAATAAATACAGAGATGTTGAGATATTTATTTTGTATACAGAGGTTTGAATTAAAGCATATCTTAGTGAAAAACAAAAGAAAACAAAAAGAGATGTTATGGTTTAAGTGTAAAATAACATCCAAAATTTTCATGTATTTGGAAGGTAACTGGGTCACGGGGTGCCATATTCACCATTGACTTTATCCATCAATGAGCTGAGGAGATGAATATATGGGGTGAATCACTGAAGTTCTGGCCAGGAAGAGGGTATCTTTCTTCCTGGCTCCTCTCTTCTTTCTCTGTTTTCTGGCTCGCATGGGTTGAGCACCTTTTTCTCCACCATAGCTCTCTGCCAGCCTGTTTTTGTCATGAAGTCAGCTGCCAATGAAGTGAAAAATTGAGACAAAATAAATCTCTCCTTTAAGATATGGGTTTTGGGTATTATTTCTCAAAGAGGAGCAAACGAATAAGACAAAAAAGGAAAAACAGAAGCTGAGAATAAGAACGCTCTTGTATATAAGAAAGAGGAGGTTGAGATTTTATGTTAAAAATAACAGAAATAAAATTGAGCCAAATCTCACAAGATTGAAATGATGGTGATTAAACAAGATAAAAATATAGGAAATATGTAAGCTGAGTTAGAAGTTCAGTCTAGAAAATCACACATCTGATTTGGTCAGATCTTTAGATAAAAAATAAGATGCAAATGAAGATGTTTCTGTTATCAAAGAGACAATTTGAAAAAGTCTCTTTTGGAATTAGTCTGAGTTTCTAAAGTGAAAGGTCTTTGAAGGGCTCAGTCAAATAAATGAAACACACACACACACACACACACACATCTCATCATTTTGAAGATCAAAAAGAATTAAGCAAAAATGCTTAAAGTTTGCATACCAAGAGTAGAAAAACAATATTAGATTTCTCAACATCAATGAAAGAAGGCAGAATAAAATACAGAAATCTATGCAAATTCATAAAGTATTTCAAATTTAGTTGGTAGCTATCAGCAGCTACCAAGCTATAAATTAAGATGCTTAATTATATATTCATATATGGGAGGACCCCAAATTTGTGGACCGTTTTTCAGGAATCCTGTTGAGAACAACCTTCAAACAAAAGCCAAAGAAAACTGATAAAAAGATAAAAGCACAAAAACCAGAAAGAAATGAGAGGCCTCCTTAGGAAGACAGAGACGAAGATAGCAACTCACTGAAACCTCAGGAGCAACCAAAGCTGCAAGGGAAAGGCAGTTGCATGAATCAGGAGAGCAAGGTAGGTTTCCTTTAGCTTTCAGTGTTTTATGAGACAACTGTTTGCTTTGTACACTAATTTCTATATTTTTCCATTTAATTTAGTTTAGGCCAAGTTTTCAAAGGTTATACTTCTTAATACATGTGCCAAATATAACGAGAACCTTGCCCCTTGGTGCAGAAACTTTTAAAAATAATGTTGCTATCACTGAAGGCAAAAAATGTGGAACTCTCTGAGTCTATATACTCGAGGAAAGTAAGAATAATTATATTTGGGGGCAAGAGTTAGTAGTTCCTCATATGCAACAATAAAGCAGTTTGTTTTGGTATTTTTGGCCATCTGATGGCTCAGATCACATGCCCAGTGAGACTCTGTTCTCAGATTTATATTCATAAAATGCTAGAACAATGAGTATATTTTTCTACTTGGAAAACCAGTTGCTAATCTACTGTAAGAAAACACAACTTCAGATCCTCTTGAGCAAGAAAAATCGTGGCTGAATGAGGTGCTCCAGCAATTGGCTTCCTTTCAATGCAGCAAGCTGGACAGTTGTTAAAATCCAGTTGCATCATCTGGAAGAAAATAAGGAAAAACATGACAATTATATAATTTTGCTAAGGGATAAATTTAGCATTTGTTTTCAGTGACCTGAAATGATGATCAGATTTTAATGTAAATTTAAAATTTCTGCCACATCTTAAATTTAATTTACTGATCATCAATATCACTGGTTTGAATACTTTGAAATAGAGAAGTAAGAAGGTAGGGAAGATTTAAATCATCATTAGAAGCTCAGTCTTACAACTTTGCCAAGCACTGGACCTACCTTGCATGATAGAGTGAGGTATATCCTATTGCTAGGTCTCCATTTATAAATATTTAAAAAATGTTTGTGGCAAATTCTTTAATCCATGCTATCTTCATCTATAATCAGTACTGTCACCTGAGACAGCTGTCCTTGGATATAATACCATCAATAACTGTCCAAGTATATTTTTCAAAATGGAAGAAATAGTTGATATTTATAGTAATTTTCATTGAATTTTAGGTATCTGGTCAAGTGCTCTGCATATTGTATTTGACTAATTTTTCATTCCTATTGACTTTCACTCCCATGGTCTATTCTCCAGCTTTGGGCCATATTTGCAGCTATTTTTGCAACTCTCAACCTTTCCCAAGCTGAGTGATCAGAGACAAGACCCATTATTTCCTTTGCTACTCTGTATTAATAACTTTCTCTCTAAATTCTTAGTTTTAAGAATTTCAGATGACCAAATAAGTCAAAGAAGATTCTGTTCTATAGATGTCATAGGGTTTAGACAATCCTGTTCTTATTGTGTTTTTGCAATGTTCAATTACTAACATAAAGACAATTTTTGTCCTCCTTTGAGTGAATTTTATTCCAAAGCAAACAAAAATTCTTTAGCAGAATGCTTTGGTAGCTTAATCATTTATTAAACTATAATGCCTAAGAGGCAATCATATTTAACTCGCATTATTACAACAAACAATATTTTTGGTAAATAATTTGCCAAATATGTTTAAGGCTGCTACTATAAGGAAAGTTTTTTCAGTGTTTATATTACCATAATATTTATCTGGCATATATTATAGCAGCAGATAATGGCTGAGAAGGATAAAAAATACGGTTTTATTTTTCTCACTTATCACAAATAAAAGCAAATATATATGTTATGAATCTCTCACCAAAAATTTGCATAATGTTATGACAATTTTTAGTTCAGAGTAAGATAAAAATTTTAAAAAGGACAGTCTTATTTCTTTTTTAGATTTAATTCCAGTAAATTAAAGGAAGTTAATAAAAGCATGAAACACATTCTGTCTACTAATAGATACAAATACATCACTGCTATCAATAGCCACTTATTATAAATTTATTTGAATGTATGCATTAGCTAATAAACCAAGCAAAAACACTTTAATGTATTCGTGAGACTGCTTATTACATTATGTTTATTGAGACACTGAAATGTGATGGTGAATTTATCAAAATTTCTAGCACTTTAATGTGAACTTAGAGGTCAAGATGTGAAGGTTATAATTCCAAGTTTTTCTGATAAATACAATCATAATATTCTGGAAAGTAAGTCAACAGTTTATTCTCTTTGGATTGTAAGACTTTTTTTTGTTCTTCTATAGCAGGGCTCCCCATTATTTTACCATTTGTAATTTTGACAATAGGGAGAGACTTGTAAAGTAACAGTGATGTTTGAATGCAATGAGCTTCAATAATTTTTAACCACATGCGTGAACCACTAAAGACCTTCCCATGCCTTGGCTCTCACAGATCACAGTCTGCTTGGTCTGTAATATGTGTTGACAATGTCTCCTGCTAAAGTTCATTGCAAAAAAAGTCAACTTCATCATCTCAAAGGTTAACTGATATTATTTTTCTATTCTAATGGAAACATTTCACTTAAATAAGCACTTATTTTTTAAGACAGTGAACCTATAAAATTGCAGAGGCTTGGAACCTATCCTAAAAAAATATTTGAGTCTAATTTAAAAATAAAAACAGCTAATTATGGTACAAGGAAATTGTTACAAGTTTATGAATCTTGGAAAAAATGTTGCTGTGGACTAAATTGTGTCCCTCCAAGCTTCATATATCAAAGCCTTAGCTGCCCAGGTGGTTGAACCGGAAACAGGGTCTTTAATGTGATGATTATAGTTAAATGAGTTCATATAGGAGAACCTTTACCCAAAAGAGCTGATACTCTTATTGAGAGATAAACCACCTCCTGGGATAAAAAACTGAGCCACAATGGGTTAATGGTACAGCTAAGCTGCCAAGCCAATTGATGGTGATGATCCGGGCTATGGATGGGTACAGCTATGAGGGAGAGTCAGTGGAGCACAGCTGACTTGTAAAGCTTCTTCTGAACTTTGCTTCCCTTGATCACTGTTCACCACCCTTAATCACTGCTTTGCTTCTATAATCTTGCTTTGTGCTGATTTCCAATGAAAAAATTGCTCCACCAAAAGAACAATATAAAAGTAAAAACAAAGCCTTATTCTGAACTCTAAGGAGGCATCAGTCCTCTCAGAGACACTGATACAATGAACTGCTCTGTTCCCAAAACTCCATGTCTTGTTGGTTCTTTGGGAATCTTGTGCACTTTCCTGCTTCATTATGAGAAGAGGAGAACATTGATATCTTCTTGTTATGTGAAAACAGAAGGTTAAGGTGGCTCTACTGTAAGTAGAATTATACAAAACCAGAGCAAAATGCAACCTGATCCTACACTTCTAGCCTCCACATTTACACACACACACACACACACACACACAATTCCTATTATTTAAGCCTTCTAATCTATGGTATTTTGTTACAGAAGCTGAAACTGATGAATCTAAAAGAAATGGGAAAACTTAATCATGACTAGGGTTTGGGGAAGGTATAAAGTTTTACAGAGAAGGTAGCTATACGGGGTAATAATACCTATGCCCAACACTGTCTGTATCCTAATTCTTGAACCTGAGAGTGTGTTTCATAATATGGCAAAGGGAGTCTAGCCAATTATGATTAAGCTAAAAATAGAGATGAGATGATTACCCTACACCGTGTGGATGAGCTTGATGCATAGACAGAAAAAGAGGCCATAAGCCAATGAACACAATAGTGTTGAGAAATGGAAAGCAAGGAAAATAAAGATTATTGCATAGAGCCTGCAGTTAAAAGTCAGCTATGCAAACAACTTGGTTTTAGCCTCATTTCCAATTACAAGACCTATACGATAATAATTTTGGTGCTGTTTTAAGCCACTCAGTTTGCAATAATTTCTTGTATCAGCAGAGGAAACTAATATAGTCACCTTTGAGCTGGCATTGCAAGGTAAAATAAACATTTGTATAGAAAATGAACTGGGCTTAGGAAAGAAAATTTCATGGCAAGGACATTATCAAGAAGAAGAATTGCAGGCTCAGGTGACACCACAGATTCAGTTTGACTGGGGTGTAAAGAGTAAGTGGGAAGCTGAGGGTAATGCAGCCTAATGGTACTGTCAGTGAATACAATCTGAATCCTAGTAGACTTTGACAGTTCTTGAATTTTCTTCTGAGATATGTGTAAAAGATTTTGGATAGAGGTGCATGCTTAGGGTTCACTTATCCAAATTCTGGTGGAAAGGCATGGTGATAGATAGAGATTCAGACTATCAGAAGGGCGTTTAAAAGAGTAAACAGTATGGTCTCACAATATCCATCCTGGAGTCTTTTATATTTCCCTAAGTAGACCTTATAATTTCCTGTCTCATTGCTTTGTTCTATCTCTGAGTTTTGTTCTCTGCAAAAGTAGTTAATGATTACTGTGTTTCATGATATTGTTAAAAGCATACTATCAACTGTTAGATTTTTATCTAAATAATTTTCTGTATCTGGATGTTAAAAATCCTTAGTACCCACGAAGAACCATGAGTATGTAGGTCTTTCTTTTTTTAGCTCTTGTTCCCATCTCCAGGTTGTGCGTGTTGTTTGCATAAAGAATTCATAGTTTGAATTCTCTGTGTTTCCATTGTACATAAGCACTACGATCTATCTATGCTGCAAATTTGCATGTCCTTGTTCACTGCTTGTCTGTGACTCCATCAAGGCAGGAAAAAGACTTTTATATCTTTACATACCTGGCATTTACTAGTAAATAACAGATGCTCATTAAATGTGTGCTGATATTGTAGAAAAACTATTATCAAGCCGAATGGAAGACTCTTTGCACTGAGGAGTTAGAAGGCAACTTTTATTGCACTAGTGGGCCAGTGGGAATCAGTTCCAAATCACTAGACCTGCATTTTCATGTGTTGTCAAGCAAGATAGTTTTAAGTAGATTTATTTATTTATTTATTTAGTTAGTTAGTTGTTTGCCTTTTAGATAGGGTGTTGCTATGCAGTTAAGGACGGCCTTGAGCTCACTTTGTAGCCCAGGCTGGTCTCAAACCCACAATGATTCTCCTGCCTCCTGAGTGTTACGAGGGAAAAATAGAATCATTACAGATGGATGCAGTCAGGTTGACAGCGTGTTATCTTGGAGGAGTAGCCAGAGGCAGGCAGTCAAGGCTGACTGAGTCTAGCAGGCTAACTACATGAGAAGTCACAGGCCACTGATTTTTAACTTCTATAGGATGTCTGTAAGTTGACCATTCTATAACTTTTTCCTTATGTTAGAAAAATAATTAAAATGATAAATGAATGTCATTGTTATGTAGTCAGATATATATACTTTATTTTGCCATAGACAATCATTTGAATTGTTCAAGAGAAAAAAATCAACATGAAAGAAAATGCAAACATACAGCCCAGAATTGAAGTTGCCAAGGAATCATGGGAGATTTCAGATGAGAAGAAACAGGAAACACGGTGAGATTTGGATTTAATTTGGAGTAGTACCCTGCAAATAAGACTCTTCAGCAATCACCGTACTTCTGTACAACATCCAGAGAGGACGTATTACTTTACCATTTAAAAGTGAACTACACAGCAGTTGGATTGCAAGAAAAACAGAGTTGTCAAGATGAAGAGGGTAATGGTTTGAAATTCTTTATTATAATAATTACTCCAAGTTTCATGACTTTGACTAATTACTCATATGTTAATTACTTCACTGCTTAACTATTTTATGTATTTATATATTTGAAAAAGTAACTTGATTCATTCACTAATTAATGTAAAGAATTTTACTGTTTCCAGAATCTACTCTATCAGCAGTAACATCAGATTTATGAGAGCTAATCTCATTAATATTAATGGCACTTTTGCACATAAATCTCCTTGGGTAGCAATGATAGAAGAGAGCTTGGTGAAACCCTAAAAATCTCATGTACAGTGAACATTAGTAAAAAAGTGGGTATCAAGGGATAGAAATCTTATTAATGCAAGATCATCTAAATTATGTCCACCAATGTTAAGAAATAATTGACATTATATCATGGAGCAAATGGCCTTTAGTAGAGGACAGAAACAGGTTCAAGCTCCTCTTCCATTTGGGAGAAGTGAGG
The DNA here is from genome assembly GCA_004027455.1 of Hydrochoerus hydrochaeris. Taxonomy (NCBI): domain Eukaryota; kingdom Metazoa; phylum Chordata; class Mammalia; order Rodentia; family Hydrochaeridae; genus Hydrochoerus; species Hydrochoerus hydrochaeris. The sequence continues at coordinate 99,945 of PVLA01001504.1, forward strand.
ATATTTGCAAATGGAAAAGCCATGAGATATATATTTTAGCCTAAATGTTTCAGGCAGTTCTTTAATTCCTTTTGAAAATATATTTTTCAATGCTAGCTTAATCTGCTATTTCAATAAGCAAAAAACCCTCAATTAAATGCTTACTTTCCTAAATAGTTCAGTCTAGTTCCTGGGTAGCTACCGTTGGCTGCACTTCCAGTCCTCAAGGCATCAGAGCGGGCAGTAGCTGTAGCAGCAGGGGTGAAAGCGGTATTACTCTCACAGTGAGAGTGATTTCCATCCGCAGGCAGAGTTAGCCTTAGGTGGAGCAGGGTGGAGGATTCATAAAGCAGCACCTATTTCAACTTGAGAATGATCAGTCTAGAGCACAAATATACCCACAAGGGCATTTTGTGAAAATGTTTAGCTGGCAACACTTTGGAATCAGTGGTGCAGCATGGGGTGAACAAATCAAGGGTTAGCCATTTTTCTGTTTTTAAATAAAATCTGTAATTGCTTCCTTTCCGAATAAAAGCATTTCATATAATCTTTACTACATGCATCCAATTTGAAGTGGAATAAAAACATATCTTGATGAAAGCAAACTAAATGAGTGAAAAAGATAAGCTGGAAGGAAAAATTACTTATTTTTGATGACCTTATCAGTATCAACAAAGCTCATATGACACTGCTTCGAATCATTTCATTTATATATTTAGCACATTTGCCTTCACATGTATCTAATACCTATTAGGAATAATAACCCTTTAGTAGGAATTGGAGGTCAAAGTGGAAATAAAAATACAAATAAATACTTAATAAAAACCACTGTATTAAGAGCCCAGGAGAAAAATGACCAGATAATATCAGAAAGACGTACCCTACATAGAGGACGGGACAGTGTGGAGGGCAGAATGGAGCAGACCTTGTAAGCTTCGAAGCCATGCATTTAGGATTGGAATGGCTGTGAAGCTGGGAGTGAGAGGGCTTCGCTAGATGGAGAAGAGCTGGTTATTCACCTGGGCAGATTCAACTGAAAAACCAGGGTATCTTGAATGTGAAGGAGTAGGGAAACACGAAGTAAACTTTAAAAGATCATGTAAGACTTTGATGTCTATGATAAGACTTTCAGTAGGGATTCTGGGAGCTATCAAAGTCACTGAATCATTTTATTTTACTTTATTTTATTTAAAAATTTTTTGGTACCAGGAATTGAACTCACAACCTCACATTTACCAAGCAGGTACTTATACCACTAAGCTAAATCACTGGCCCTGTTGAATCATTTTAAATAGAATAGTGGCATGCTCATTTCTGCGTTTGTGAAACATTTTGAGTTTAATGAGGAATGTGGCCTGAGCAGAGAATGGAGTTCAAGTAAAAGATTTTGGATAGAAAATCTTTTCACATAATCACTTGCCAAAAGAATGTATTTCTAGATGAAAAAATTCTAGTTATTGTAGCAAGTAAAATAGTCAAATTAACAATTTGAATTTTTAAAATCTTTTAAACTGTCTATAATTACAAACATACCCTAAAATAAGTATGCAATTTTACATAATAAACTATTGTTATAAATATTATGAAAAATATAAGATATACTTTGTATTAGTAAATTACCTATTATGTTTTGATCCTTGTAGACATTTGTATTCATTATCCCCTATATATAACTTTTTAGTAATGTCAGTGTAGAAAAAGTTCATAATTCTGCTTTTCCTATAATCAAAAAAAAAAATCAAACCAAAACAAAAACCAAGAACAGTTAAAGAGCAATAATTTCATCAGTTCCTCAGTTGGTGGTCATTTGTGTTGTTTCCAGACTTAGTTATTACAAATCTGAGGCTATAAAAATGGGTACACAAGTAATGATTTTAATTCTACTGGGGAAATACCCAGAAAGTGTATAGCTGAGTCAAATGGGACTTCTACTCCTAGTTTTTGGAGGAATCTACACACTCATTTCTACAGTGGCGGTATCAGTCTAGACTCCCACCAACAGTGGAGAAGAGTTCTTTTTTCCCCTTCCCAAATTTGTTATTGGTTGATCTCTTGATGATAACCATCCTTGCTGGGATAAGATGGAATCTCAGTGTTGTTTTAATTTGCATTTCTCATGTGATCAATGATATTGAACTTTTTTTCATACATTTATTTCTCATTTGTATTTCATCTGAGAAGTATGCATTCACCTCAAATGCCTATTTTTGTATTGGATCTTTGAATGTAGGGGCCCTGATTTTGTTTTCAATTCATTATATGTTCTAGATAGCAGTCCTTTTTCTGAGGGACAGGTGACTACAATTTTTTCCCACTCTGTCAGTTTTCATTTCATTCTGTTGGTGATTTTTATCGATGTGTAAAAACTTTTTAATACAATGAGATCCCAGTTGTTGATTCTTTGAAGTATTTCCTGTCATGTTTGGTTTTTGTTCAGGAACTGTCTGCCTATCCCTATGTCCTCAAGATTTCTACCTACTTTCTCTTCCAGTAGATTTAGTGTTTCTGAGGAATGGATAAAAAAAGATGTGGTGGTAGTTTTATACAATAGAGTACTACTCAGCTATAAAGAAGGATAAACTCGAGGCATTTATAGGTAAATGGATGCAACTAGAAACCATACTCATAAGTGAAATAAAACAAACTCACATGCGTAAACATCACATTGTATCCCTAGTGTAAGAGACCAAAAAAAAGTAAATAAGATCCAAAATCTACAATAGATACTGTGAAAGGGAAAGAAACTGCTCAAAAGAAAAGAACAACTGGTATGCATGAAAGGAGAAAAAAATAAAGGGAAAAGAAAAAAAAATATATATAGAGGTATCTGTCTGTGTATGTGCATCATCTGTATCTGTATCTGTATCATCTGTATCTGTATCTATATATATACAAAAGATAGCTAAGATAGTTATATTATTGATTTCTTTCAGATCACTGAAAGGATGGTTTGTGCTTACATTGTTTGATCAATTAACATGCCTATATATTTTAATCTGAGCAACTACTTGAAGATAATGATAAGCAATATATAATCATTGTTAATTTCCTATTATCTTGTTTTGAAATTCTGTATCATTGTTTTTACTGTACTTTTTTCTCTTCAAAATTCCATCAAAGATATCCAGGGGAAATATTGGTTTGTTTCCCACATACTAGTCTTCTTTTGTTTAATCTGAAAATTTTTTAACACACCAATCACATCAAATAAGTAAATAAGGGAAAAGGCTATGGCACAGGCCATAATACTTGGGTATCACAGGCGTTTGAACCTGAAACCCACTCCTGACTGAACAGCAAAGCAGAGCTGGCATTTCATCTCTCTGCTTTGCAAATTCTCTTTACAGCCTTTTGTTTGTAGTGCAGTGAGCTTTACACAGTTATTCAGAACTCACACCCCTGTGACACATTCATCAATAAAAATGTACAAGACTCTCAAATCATTTGAATTAGCACCACTTACAAGGAAGTCATTAACAGGTAGGATACTTTGCATGCAAGGTACCTATTGTATGTCACCTTTAATTTACTGCTGTGGGAAGTTCTATGTTGACACTTTTGTAAAGGAAATATTGTTACTCATTTGCCTTGGGCCAGAAAAGTGTTATGTTTTTCTATCTCTGTTCTATCAGAGAGTTTAAGAGCAGTGTTTGGGATTAACTTTCATTATCAAATCTCAGATATTTACCTATGAATCATATGTCAGCTAAAAACTTTACATCATTAGCATATTTACAAATTTGGCAGATCAAATTTATTTTTACCTTATTTTCAAAAGAAGAAAAATGAACTATATATTATTGAATTTTTTCAAATTCCCTTAAGCCATCAAAGGCAAATTGGGGATATAATTAAATGTAAACCAAATTCAATAAGTGTACTTCCTAATTGTTAATAGTACTATTTTAAAACTGAACACATCTAAATTTTTATTCCAAACCAAGCAAAATTATAAAGTAGATGATTTCTAGAGCTGTCATTATACAACCTATTTGGAATTAAGATCTTGATCAGATTTATAGCTTGGTTCACTTAAACATATTAGGTATAAATTTTCCTTGTAAATCATTGAATCATTAAAAGAAGTGAGGTAGCAACTAAGAAATTTATATATAATATACATTCACATAGGAAGAAATATTTCATATGTTATAAACATGTGATACAGTATACATTTTATGTGGATCACTTTATAATTATTACACAAATTTCCATGATCACAAATACGTTCTGGCTTTGACTCATGTCTACTTCATGTTTTAAAATTTTGTTCTCATCTCTGACTTAAAAATTTTAAGAGTAGCAAAACCACCCCTTTATAGTATCATTCATAGACATGATTCTGTTGAATTCTTAAAATGTATAAATATAACAGAGAACAGTGGTTTATATAAAACATTCATTATATATAAAGTTGATGATTATATCCTGTCAATAGAATGCTTATATTTTACCACTGATGTTATTTTTGATCAGTATTTGGAAATTTAATCTAACAAAGCACAGATTCTGATCTGTAGTATACATTGTTTTGATAGTGGGACTTCCGTGGCATTTCCTGGTCACACTGCAGAGAGGAACAATCTAATAGCTGAAATAAAGGCAGTAGGCTTTGATTATACAAACAAAACAACAGAATGAATTAAAATACATTTTAATATCTGACTTCAAATGTTTATATGCAAATAATATATTGTTAATTTTGGGCATATTTTCCTTCATTTTGTGCTTTGTATCATAATACAATCCCTTGTATAAAATATATGCTCCTTCAATAGCTAAATTTGAAAGGCTAGAGTCTGGTTTATTTTCCATATCAATATTAATGTTTGCCTGTGTAGAGTCCTGTTTAGATTAATAGAATGCCAAGCAAGAGAAGAGAAGCAGCCAGTCTGCCAAAGCAGTATCCAATCAAACGGTGAGAATACAAAAGGAAGAAGTCATGCAAGAAAAACCTCGATTACTTTTTTGTCAGAACATGGCATTAGATGAAAGGAATTCAGTAAGCATTGGTTATTTTTAGGAGGACGTTTTTCTAGTGCTTCAAATATTTAATTTAATTCAAACAGGCTTTGAAATGAGTTCCGCTTTGATGTATGAACATTGTTAGGAGGATCATAGCCAGACAATGGCCGTGCATTCAGAGCAAGTGGGTTGATCACCTGTAAGAATGGTCACTTCCGGAGGGGGCTGTGAGCCAGGTAGAGACAGCTGCAGGTCTGACTCTAGAAATTGGTAGTCTCATGTATTAAAAGCACATGATGCTTCGTAATAGTGATGTTGATACTACTTATCCTTTTAAGATGGCTATTATCACATCTGATTTTACAGGTCTTTTATCTTACTAATTGCTCCATCCACATGCAAGATAATTTCCATAAGAACAGGGACCTTGCCTGAATTACTCTCTGTAGGCCCAACCACTTGATTAGCCATAGCAATCCATGGTAGGTATACGATTAAAAGTTGTAGCAATGAATTGAGTGCCTTTTACTCCTCAGCTCTTCTGTTTTTTTAAATTATAAAGTTTGTGTATATTTCTGTTGAAAAAAGAAAACATGAAAAGTCATTAAACTGTACTGTTATATTTGTTATTGGTAACATTTGTGCTTAGAATCTGTTCCTGTAAGAGACAAAAAAACATAACCCCTTACTGTGTCCATGCAATCAAACACTTTTAGAATAATTTTGTGTAGCTTTTTAATATTTATACACAAATTAAGAATGTCAAAGAGAGTAAAAAGGATTTTTAATCTTGAATACAATGCTTCCTCTACTTTTTGTAAAGAAAATTTTCAGAAACCCTTAACCAAAGAGGTGTAAGTTATTTTTAAAACTGCAATTATTGAGGTCCTATGGGCCTGGCTGGGCCATGCCAGGTGACCTCCATTCAGTCCAGGGAGCCTAAGGCACATGGGGGATTTCTAGCATGTGCAGGGAAAGATTTAGACAATTGCTGCCAGTGGGTAACACCCCACCCAACATCCTAAATTACTGGAGGATGCATGGGATGTCCACACTGGCCTGACTGGGCCACATGCAGCAAAGTCCATTTAGTCCTGGGAGTTGAAGGCATGCAAAGTGATTTCCAGTGTGCTTCGAGAAAGCTTTGGACCATTGCACAAAACCCAGAAATATAGAAAAATGACAAAACGAAAGACTAAAATGCAATCTCAAACCTCCAGCCAATCCTATGCAAGCCTAGGAAATATGTACATAGAAGAAAATGTAAGCCATACACCTGAAATGCCTGAAATAATAACAGCTGAAGTAAAGAAACAACTTCGGGAATCTATAAAACAATTCAAATCAGAAATAATCTCCCCAGTAAAAGAAGAAATGATAAATGTAATGAAAGAAATGTTGAACACAGTGAAAGAAGACATAGTTAAAAAATTAAGGAACAGGGCAAAAAGATGGAAACCCTGAATGAACAATATAAGAAACAAAGAGAATGCATGAAATGGATTCAAAGATTTATATAGGAAATTAAAAGTTCCATTGAAAGCTGGCAAATCTGCCTCAAAGAAAGTAAAGATAGAATTTCAGAACTCAAAGACAAGATTGCATCTAGTGAACAGGAAAGGAAAAATCTTTTAAAAATAACAAGAAATCAGGAAATAACAATTCAACAGCTGCAAAATGATGCAAAGAAAATGACATAAGATTGATAGGTGTAAATGAAAGAGAAAGGGACAACACAAATGATATCAAAAGGTTAATTACAGAAGTAATAGTTGAAAATTTCCTAAACATGAGAATGGAAATTGACATACAGATCAGTGAAAGCATATAAAATTCCAAATAGCTATAACAAAAATAAAACTACACACAGACATATAATAATCAACATCCCAGAAATCCAACATAAGAACAGAACATTAAAAGCTATTAGAGAGAAGAGACAAATCACCTATAAAGGACAACCTATCAGGATCACAGCAGACTTCTCAACACAGACAATGAGGTCAAGAAGAATACGGAGTGAAGTATTTCAGATTCTGAAGGAAAATGACTTCCAAACCAGACTGATATGCCCTGCAAAACTGTCCTTCAAAATTGATGGAGAAATAAGATACTTCCATGACAAAGAATAGCTGAAGAACTTCATGACCACCAAACCAATCCTGCTAAGAATAGTGAAAGACATTCTAAATACACATAGGAAAAAACCACTAAGCAAGGCAGACAATTAAACAGAGTGGAAAAGTAAAGAATCAACAGCAGAAAGATAACATGTCAAAAATAAACATATATATATATATATATATATATATATATATATATATATATATATATATCGCAGTTATAACCAGTAATGTAAATTGCCTCAATTCACCAATTAAAAGAAAAAGACTGGCAGAATGGGATCAAGAAACAACATCCAACCATGTGCTATCTACAAGAAACCCATTTACCCCAAAAGGAAACTCATGGACTGAAAAATCAAAGGATAGAAAACAATATTTCATGCAACAGGAAGCCACAAAAAGCAGGGATAACTATTCTGTTTGCAGACAATGTGAACTTCAAACCAAGAATGATCCAAAGAGATAAAGAAGGTCACTACATACTAGTTAGGGGAAAACTTCCAGAAGAAGAAATAACAATCTTAAATATCTATGCACCAAATTTGGGAGCACCCAGCTATACAAAACAAATATTAACAGAAATGAAAAATCAAATAAGCAATAACACAATTATAACAGGAGACCTTAACATGCCATTACCACAAAGGGACAGATCAACCAGACAGAAAATCAGCAAACAAATAACAGAACTGAGTCACACCTATGAACAAATGTACTTGATAGACATATACAGAGTGTTCCACCCAGCAACATTAGAATATACATTCTTCTCAGCAGAACATGGGATATTCTCTAAAATAGACCATATACTAGCCCACAGAACATACTTAAGTAAATGCAAAAGAATTGAAATTATCCCATGCATGTTATCGGATCATAGCACCATAAAACTAGAAAGTAATGATAAAAGAAACTGCAAAAACCCACAAACACATGGAAATCAAATAATAAACTCCTGAGCAATCAGTGGGTCAGAGAGGAAATTAAAGAAGAAATTGAACAGTATCTACAGGCAAACAAAAATACAAATACAACTTACTGGAATCTGTGAGATGCAATGAATGCAGTCCTCAGAGGAAAATTTATTGCAGTGAATGCACACATCAGGAAAACAGAATGAACACACATAAACAACCTGATGCTGCACTCAAACATCTAGAAAAAGAAGAGCAAGTCAAGCCCAAAACCAAAGAAGGGAGGAAATTATAAAGATCAGATGAGAAATTAATGCAATAGAGACTAAGAATACAACACAAAGAATCAGTGAATCAAAAAGTTGGTTCTTTGAAAGAATAAATAAAATTGACAGGCCTCTAGCCAATCTTACTCAAAAAAAGGAAAGAAAAAACTCAAATTCATGCAATAAGGAATGAAAACAGTGAAATCACTACAGACTCTGTGGAAATACAGAAGATTATCAACACCTATTTCACAAACCTCTGCTCTCATAGGTTCGATAATACAGAAGAAATGGGCAGATTCCTAGAAACATATGAATTACCAAAGCTGGGTCAAGAAGATGTAAAATTGTTGAGTAACCCAATTTCAATTAACTAAATTGAAAATGTAATTAAATCCTTAAGAACAAAGAAGAGCCCAGGCCCAGATGGATCACTGCAGAATTCTACAACAAATTAAAAAAAGACTTAATGCTGACACTCCTCAAACTCTTTAATGAAATAGAAAGGGAAGCAATTCTTTCTAAATCTTTCTGAAAGCAAATATTACTCTAGTACCAAAACCTGAGAAAGACCCAACTAAACAAGAGAACTACTAGGCCAATCTCCCTAATGAACATAGATGCAAAAATTCTCAATAAAATATTGGCAAACAGAAAGCAGCAAATCATCAAGAAGATTATACACCATGACCAACTGGGATTCATCCCAGGAATTCAGGGATGGTTCAACATACGTAAATCAATAAATGTAATCCACTGTATCAATAAGATCAAAAATAAGAATCACATGATCATTTCTATAGATGCAGAAAAAGTTTTTGATAAGGTCCAACACTTATTCATGATAAGACATTACAAAAATTGGAATAGATGGTCTTTATCTCAATATGATAAAATGCATCTATGAGAAACCAACAGTCAGCATCATATTAAATGGCCAAAAACTGACAGCCTTTACCCTAATATCAGGAACAAGACAAGGATGTCCATTATCACCACTCCCATTCAATACAGTTCTGGAAATACTAGCCATAACAATTAGACAAGACAGAGAAATAAATGGAGTAAGAATAGGAAAAAAGGAAGTTAAATTATCATTATTTGCAGATGACATGATACTCTACATAGAAGACCCCCAAAACTCCTCTGAAAGACTAATAGCTGTAATAAATAAATTCAATACTGTTGCTGGATACAAAGTCAACACTCAAAAATCAATAGAATTCCTATACACTAACAACAACCGAGAGAAAAATAAGAGAATCCACACCCTTCACAATAGCATCCAAGAAAATGAAATACTTAGGAATCAATCTAACAAAAGAAGTAAAAGATCTATTCAGGGAAAATCATAATATCCTGAAAAAAGAAATTGAAGAGGACCTCAGAAAATGTAAAGACATCCCTTGTTCAAGGAAAATAACAAATATTGTGAAAATGGCCATTCTCCCAAAATTTTTATACAGATTTAATGCAATCCCCATAAGAATACTACTAGCAAACCTCATAGATCTAGAGAAATCACTCCTAAAATTTACCTGGAATCAGAAGAGACCTAGAATAACAATGGTAATTCTAAGCCACAAAGACAAGGCAAGAAGCATCACAATCCCTGACTTGAAGTTATACTACAAAGCTACTGCAATAAAATCAGCATGGTACTGGGATAAAAATAGACCTGAAGATCAATGGAATAGATTAGAAGATACAACTACAACCACAAACACACTCAGCCACCTTATCTTTGATAAAGGGGCCAAACATATTCCCTGAAAGAAAGATAGTCTCTTTAATAAATGGTCCTGGAAAAATTGGCTTTCCATATGCCAAAAACTAAAACTAGATCCATGCCTACTACCATGTACTAAACTAAAGTCTAAATTGATCAAAGACCTAAATATTAAAACAGAAACACTAAATCTGTTGGAAGACAAAGTAGGTAGAAATCTTGAAGATACAGAGGTAGGTAGAGAATTCATGAACAAGAATCACACTGCATGGGAAATACTTCACAGAATCAATAACTGGGATCACATCTTATTAAAGAGTTTCTGCATGTCGAAAGAAATTGCCAGCATAGTGAAAAGAAAACCCATAAATTGGGAAAAAAAATCTTAGTGAACTGTCTCTCAGACAAAGGACTTCTGTCTAGAGCATATAACTAATTTAAAAAAATCAGACCCCTGAGATTCAAAGACCCAGTCTAAAAATGGGCATCTGAGATGAATACACAGTTCTCAGATGAAGAAATATAAATGGCAAATAAATGCATGAAAAAATGTTCAGCATCATTAGTCATTAGAGAAATGCAAATTAAAACCATAATGAGATTTCATCTCATTCCAGAAAGAATGGCCAGGATAAAGAAAACTACCAACAACAAATACTGGAGAGGTTGTGGGGGAAAAGGAACTCTTCTGCACTGCTGGTGGGAATGCAGACTGGTGCAACCACTGTGGAGGTTAGTCTGGGGGTTCCTAAAAAAGCTGGGATTGGAAGTTCCAATGGAATCAGCTATTCCACTTCTGGGCATATTCCCAGAAGAACTGAAAACACCATACCACAGTGATATATGTGCACCCATGTTTATAGCAGCACAATTTGTAATAGCCAGATCTTGGAAACAACCTAAGTGCCTATCAACTGAGGAATAGATTAAAAAAAAGATATGGTATTTTTATACAATGGAGTACTACTCAGCTATAAAGAATGATCACATTGAGATATTTATAAATAAATGGATGCAACTTGAGACCATACTCATAAGTGAAATAAACCAAACTCACATGTATAAATACCATATAGTCTCCCTAGTGTAAGAAATGGTAAGTGTACATAAGCTTTTATGGTAATCATGGTTTTCCATTATATTTCTTTGAAGTCTTATAATGTTTTAATTCATAGGTTGGATCAGTTTTATTTGATTTTATTATGTATGATGGTATGAACAGCTATTTTAAAGAAAACAAGACATTATGGCAGCTATTGCTGATTTACTATCATCTTGCTTTGAAGTCCTACCATGATTTTCTTCTTCTGTTTTGATTGATTCTATCCTGTTGTGTCTTACTGGGTTTTATCATGTATGATGGTATAAACAATTTTTTTAAGGAATATGAGATATTATAGTAGCCATTGTTCATTTCCTGTTATTTGGTTTTGAATATCATGTAATGCTTTCATTCTCTTGAATGGTTTTATGTTTTTTTGTGTTTGATATTATTGTGTGTGAAGGTATACTCAACTATTTCAAAGAAAAGAGATATTATGGTAGCTACCATTGATATGTGACTGCCGTTGTGAAGTGCTATGTGGCTTGTATTTTCTGTTCTGATTTGCTTTGTTCTGTTCTCTTGTGTTTTATTCTCTTTAAAATAAAAAACCTTCAGTTATTAAAATATTATTGACATTAATTTTAATCCACAGATTTCAGTGATAGCCTTTTGCAATTGATGAGTTTGATATAATGTTGGGATGTAATCTAGGAGCTTTACTGAATACCAAAATTCAACTTGCATTTTTCAGAATAGAGATTTCTATGTCTAGTACAGAGCCTTGCCCATCATAAAGATACAGTATTAATGTATTAAATTAATAAATGTGAGATAAAAAAGAATGCACAGACTGGGAATGTTGGCATATGCCTGTAAACCCAGAAGTGGAAGAATGAGGCAAAAGGATCACTATGAGACAAGGTCAGCATGGACTACATAGAGAGATGCTGTGAAAAAAAGAAAAAAAAGGATCATACTATGTTTTGTCACAAGATTTTCTGTCTGTAAAAGTATATTGGAATGATTTGATATTATGCCTGCTCTGTAAGATGAAGTTTAAAATGCTTAAAGCAGAGATAAGTAAATATTCCCTAAGTTACTGTTGTTATATATGATAAACTGAAGAGTATTTTAATGAGTTTGATATTCTCTACATATGCAGCAAGATGAAGTTTAAAGAAATTATATTAATGCATCAGTTCAGTAAGCATTTAAAACTTAGCTAGATAGAATCTATGGATAAATACTTTTGAAAATTTAATTTATACTGCAAACATTCTGCAATGTCAAGACCAACACAGAGAGAGGAACCCTAAAGTTGTATGTGAGATAAAATCAAATATCACCTAGTTTTTTGGAAACACATGGGTCATATACTGTGGAACATGTGGACAGGATAAGGGATGCACAGGAGAGACAGTAACAGTTAGATAGAGACCACACAGCAGAGACAGTGAGGTCAGTTCCAAAGCTTAGAAAAGTCCTACACAAAGCTAAGCAGGGCCCTTTAAATCAGAGCAGAAAACCAAGTTAAAAGGAGGCCTACAGTATTAGTATGTTAATTTTTTTCTCTCTTCCTTCCTTCCTTCCTTCCTTCCTTCCTTCCTTCCTTCCTTCCTTCCTCCCTCCTTCCCTCCCTCTCTCTCTCTCTTTCTTTTTCTATCTTTTTTTGTTTTTGGTGAAGAGGGGTGAGTATTGCTAAATATCACCAAGAAAGATAAGAACTGCTGTATGTCTAGGAAATGCTACCCAGTTGTATAAAACAGAAGCTAATTTAGTTGAACCTTACATTATGAACAGTTGGTTTGTAGGAATAAGTACAGCGGCTGAATTGATAAATGCATGGCTAGCCACTCTCACTTTGTTCTAGGGCATTTTTAGTGGTCTGTAACATGGTAATGAGGTTGAATGGGTACAGGAATCAGACTTTTTCATCATCCAGGTGTGTAACTGTATTTAGATATTGAAAGTTTCATTGATTTTTTCTAACTGCTTAAAAAAATATGCATTTTTCCAGAGCTTACTCATATATGCACAATTTTCTGTGTAGAAATACCATCCTTGTTTGACCTGCCCACACTTTGAGTGGAAAAGAAGAGAATTTTGGTGGCCTTCTTGCAGTCCCTATGAACCTGACAGTAGCAAACAAGATTCTCTCCAGGTTGCTCCACTTGATGCTTCTAGAGGCACCTAACAAAGCAAGTATCTCTTCAACTCACTATGGATGTCAGTAATAACTCAGGAATTAAAAAAAAATGAATTTGAATAGGACTAAGATCAAAGAAAGGCCAGATATATAAAGTGATGCTTTTTTTAACAAAACAAAGAAAAACCTAAAGTAACTCTAAAATGCCAGATACAGAAAACAATTATGGTCACTCCTTGGTCAACATAGAACTTTGTTACTAAATAAGCTGGCCCCAAACCACCATGTCTATGTTAATCTATCTCATTCGAGCATAGTAGGTTTTCAAATGAAATATGGAAACTCTATCATTCTTTTTTTGTGATGAATCAAACTTGGGAAAAATAATCCAGCTGACTTTTTAGAAATCATACTTTTGTTTCACTAGAAATAATTTTCCTTTAAGTTTTCTTGATACACTCCACATCTAATGGAACAGCTTATTGTTCCATAATTGCTGTTAATGACTAGAAGCCTTTTTTAAGAAAAGGCATTTGAGATCTAACCTATAGCTTCATTACAGCATTCTGGAGAGACAAACACAACATTGAACTAAGAAATGTGTTTTTAATGTGGCATCAGAAGAGAAATGGGTAACAGGGCTTTTCTCATCAAAGCTCTGTGACAGTAAAAAGAACATTTTTGGAAACAAAAACTAGAAAGTACAAGTCTTGTGGCATTTTCTATCAATGTTTTAAAAATGTATATGACTACTCAAGAATAAAATACTTTTTGCAAAAAATCTTAAGTTCAATTCATTGTATCATATTTAAACAAACCTAAAACAATAATGGTGCTCTTATGAGGTCTCATTTCAGTGGCCAGGGTTGGATAAGGAATGAAACAGGAGAAGAGCTTACATGCTGATGTTTCTATTACACTTTATTCTTAATGTGAATTTATTCATAATTCAACATTTATCAATTATTTCCTGTGAGCGAGGTTCTCATCTTCATGCTGATTTGATATACTACTTCTTTTCCTACCTGTCAAGGTAATTCATTGGTGGTGACCATACAAAGTTTTTTTTTTAATATTTTATTATAAAATTTGTCAATATTTACCAAAGCATAAAGGATAAAGACCTCACATATTTATCAGCAAATAAATCCACAACGAATCTTGTTTTATCTGTTTCCTCATTCATTTTCCCAGTTTCCATTCTATTTTGAAGCAAATTTCATATTTAATTTCATTTTATCCATACTTATTTCAGTAACTAAATGTAGGGTTTCTTTTAAAGTTTTTGTTTGTATGGAACTACTTTATCATTAGCACACCTAAGTTTGTAACAGCCTCTTAAAAACACCAGTATCCAGTGCTCAAATTTCCAATTACCTAATGTTTAAAACATGTTTGTGTTGAAGTAAAGCACAGTAAAAATTCACAGATCACAAATGAAGAGCTGGATGAGTCTTCCAAACCATAAAGCTCGTATACCATACAAGTCAAGAAACAAAATGTTCCTCGATTCCTAGAAACTTTCTCTAGCGTTCTTCCAAGGGGAATAAAAAAACTATCCTGATTTCTAATATTCTAGACTAGTTATGGTCACCATTGGGTTTGACATATGCTTATCTAGGTTGCTTACTACGCACATTGCTCATTCATCCCCATTGCCATGTCATGTTCCATTGCATGTCACAGTGTACTGTTCATCTTTCTATTAGTCCCATGTGGCACCATATTGAATCCTGAGGCTAAAGGAAAATTAAATACGATTCTTGCCATTAGCTCAAACACTTACTATTTTGATTTTATGTGTCATGGGTTTTTGCACTAATTTTGATTTTAAAATAATACATCATTTTAAAATAATAAATCATTTACGATGTATATAATTTTTTGTTGCTCCCTTTACATTTTTCTCTTAAGGACAATATTTATCTACTGCATCCTACTCCTGGTATTCCTTACTCTAGATGAATGTGTAAGTTATATATGTTTTGGGGGAATTATAACAAATGTTGTGAATATACGTACTTAGGAAAAAAAATTTTTACCAGCAACTTTTGGTAACATCTTCACAATTTCCTGTATGTATAACCTCATAGGTGCAATGTTTCATGATGGAACAAACTTTACTGCAGTTAAATATGATTCCCCAGTTCCAAATACCCATATTCCCAGGCAAGCAGTAAACCGTTTCTGTGATTTTTACCATTTTAGATATCTCATAAAACCAAATCATAAAGTATTTGTTGTTCTATGGCTGGCTTATTTTTTTTAACATAACATCTTCAGAGTTCATCCCATTATCTTTGAAACATCACAAAACCAACTTTAAAGGATATTTTACATACTTTATTCTTTGAATGTAATTCAAATATGGCCCACCTAGTGTTCCCTCCCAAAAATTTCTTTACAATCATAGGTTCTATTTTCATTGCACTTTTTTCTTTTCTTTGTTTATTTGTAACAAACAAACAGCAGGTTATTTGTTCAGAACTCAATCTGAAGATTCCTACTTTATATTCTAAACACGCTTTCTGTTCCATGTTAGATCTAGAAGCTTGAAGAGATAAAAGATAGTCTTGTTTTGACAAAACTGAGTTTTTGGTTCTGGACATGTTTTATGATCTACAAGCACATGATATTAGCTGGTCTCATATTTTTATTTAGCCCCTTTTGACTTCCAGTGCCTACATCCATTAATCAATCAGAAGTTGTGAAGTGTTCTAATTCCAGTATTCCTTTTTAATTTATTAAGTGGAGGACCTGTATATCAATAAAAATAATTTGATATGATTTAGCTTTACAAAGGTAAAGTCTTGTCTATAGGCTTACCTGTATAAATTTACTTATAAGTTTACCTATAATGGCTTAGAAGTAAAATAAGATCATGTGCAACATTTCTCCAAAATTGCCTATTTGTAAAATATGTTGCTTTATAACAATCTTTCCATGATAAATATAATTTTGATCATTACAAACTCATAGATTTAAAAATATTTAACCTCTTTACACCTGTTAAATTATTTCCCTTATCTTTAAATTGCCACATCTTTTCTTAATATGAGCTAAATTAATCTCTGAGATTAAAGACAGCCAATTGTCTTATCTCGTTTCTGTATTAGCTTTCTGTTAATATAACACATTTTGGACAACCATATAAAGAGAAAAAATTCACTTGGTTCACAGTTTCAGAGGTTTCAGTGGCAGGTCCTCCTATGTTTGTTTCACATGTTCTACAATTGTACCTTTCACATTCAGATGATGCAATTTAAGTTAATTTACATATAAAAATATAGAAATTTGTTTGAGTGTTGGTCATTTTTACTCATTTATAGTTACCATAAATATCTTCTCTTTACATTCTATCCAGATTTGGTGCCTTCTTTCAGTAGTAGAGAGAAGAGGAATTTGTATACTGTACTTTATTTGACTCAGAATCCTTACTATCTCTTTAATATAGAAGTGCTGATGATAGATGAGAAGCAAGATAAAAATGAAAACTACTCAACTCTTACTGAATTGGCAGTATTAGCCAGTGCAGTTAGATAGAATAAATTAATAGATGCATAAAACATAAAAAGTGAAACTAATCTCTATTTTGAGATATGACAAAACAATATAAAACAACAATACTAAGTGAAATTAAGTCAAGTAATAGTTCATTCAAGTGGCAAGTGATAAAACTAATTTTCAGTATGTAATAGCTTTCCTACTCACAAATAATAAACAGATGACAGGGAAAAATTGATTTAAAATAATGTTAAAATTATTACTGAGAAAAAAGACAGGACAAAACCTAACAAAGAATTTGTAAATCTTATTAGGGAAAATTTTAGAGTGATGTTGAATGGCACAAAAGTAGAAGTGAACAGAATGAACAAAAATGTTAACAGAGAGAATGAAGAAATGGGTCCCTAACCCTTGCTGTATTCAAGTGCAAAGATGATAGACAATGGTAAAGGAAGGGAAATATAATTAAGGAAAGGCAATCACTGAAGAAAAAATAAGTATATCTTATACTGTTATTCACAGATAAATATTTTAAAAATACTTGAAACATGAGTTTTATCAAATCATGAAGATATGAGAGCCTACTACTGTAATAAACCTACTGATAAATTCATTGTTTAAACAGGGTAGCTCACGGTTGTTCTGTATCTTTTAAAAAACAACCATTGTTACTCCTGGATTAAATTATGGTTTTAATATTTAATTAAAGTATATTAATTTGCTAACCACATAAAGTATGGTTCTTAAAATGAAATCTACCAACTCTAATTTTTTTGGTGCACATTCTTCTTTAGGAATAATTAAAAGATTTTTGTAAACATTCAGGAAATCATCTTTTTATCTGTGCTAGAATCATGAAACCATAGCTTTTATTTTTTTTTAAATTGTATTTAAAGAGGGGGGAAACAAAACAGAAAAAAGGGTAGAAACAATACAGAATTTCAAAAAAAATAAACAGTAAGAAATCACTATTTGATAAATTACGTATTATTTTCTTGGATATAGTTGTTCAAGTTACAAAATTAAAGCATACAAAGTGGACATTCAAACAGTGAGGCTGCAAACAGTTCTGTTCACCGATCCAACAAAAACTTAGTAATATGGTTATCAATCCTACACACTTAAGTATACATACAGTTATCTATTTTAGAGCACTTTCTTTTCCTCCTCTCGTTTTTTTTAAATTTTTTTATTTGAGAAAAAATTTTGAAACAGAAGGAGGGTAGAAACAATACAAAATCTCAAAAACAAAACAAAACAAAACAGAAAAAAAATAGTAACCAGTAAAAAGTCACTAGTTGATAATTACATACTTTCCTCTTAGATGCAGTTGTTCAAGTTACAAAAGTAAAGTCCACACAGTGGACATCCAAACAGTGAGATTGCAGTCAGTTTTGCTCATCCATCCAACTAAAACTTCAGCAACATGGTTATTAATTCCACACACTCAAACATACATGCAGTTATATCCTTTAGAATACTCTCTTTTCCTTTTTAAAAATCTTTATAATAACTATAATCCATTCTCATAAACTACTTAGAGGTTCTGCACATGTATAAGTCTCTACACACATACCTAGCCTTCCTGTATTAGAGGGAGAAACAAATCAAAACAAGTCAGCAATACAAATTCCTAGAGAAACACAAAATGAAAAGAACATACAAAAACAAAACAGTAGGTGATCTATGGTAGTCACTATGATGTCTCTTGTTATTTTCAATAAAATTGTCTATATTGTCAAACATAAACTTAGCATTGCTTTACACTATTAATAAAATCTAAACATTGGAGACATTATAGGGCTTCAAAGGCAGCTCACAATCAAACCAGAATGGGTATCCTATTGAATCCTGTCATCTTCAGAGCAGTTGCCCCTGCTCTCAGACTCGACACTCTCAAGCATACCAGAATCAAATAAAATCAGTCAAGATAAAACAGTGATATAACCAATTTTCTCTGTCTTATCTCTGCTATGCTATTTTTCTGTCATTATTTGTTTACTTTTCTCCTTGATTACACTGTCTCCCCCTTACTTTGAGGCCTTTCTGCCATTATTCTTGGAACTCTGGTGATTTTCTTCTCTCTCTCTAGAATGTCCTTCAGTATTCTTTGCAGGGTTGGATTGGTGGTCACAAACTCCCCCAGTTCCTCTTTGTCGTGGAAATACCTTGTCTCTCCATTAATTTTGAGAGACAGTTTTGCAGGGTACAT
The DNA here is from genome assembly GCA_004027455.1 of Hydrochoerus hydrochaeris. NCBI lineage: Eukaryota > Metazoa > Chordata > Mammalia > Rodentia > Hydrochaeridae > Hydrochoerus > Hydrochoerus hydrochaeris. Next base: position 118,831 of record PVLA01001504.1, read on the forward strand.
CATTCTGGGTTGGAGGTTATTTTCTTTCAGGGCTTGGAAGATTTCACTCCAAGCTCTTCTTGATTTGATGGTTTGCATTGAGAAGTCCACTGTGATTTTGATGAGTTTTCCTTTATAGGTAATCTGTTTCTTTTCTCTGACCATTTTTAATATTTGGTTCTTGTGATGGATTTCTGGGATCCTGATTGTTATATGTCTGGGTGTAGATCTGTTTAGGTTGTACCTGGCTGGAATTCTATATGCCTCATTTATTTGAACTTCACTTCTGTTACCTATGTTTGGGAAGTTTTCCTTAATTATTTCTGTGAATAGACTTTTTATTTCATTTGTATTTGTTGCTGCATCTTCATTCACATATTTTATTCTTAGGTTATAAATCCTCTTGTCATCTTCTAGCCTTTGTATCATTGCTTCCTGGTTCCTTGTTATTTTTAAGAGATCCTACCTTTCATGATCATAATTTGCAAATCTATCTTCAAGTTTTGAAAGTTTGTCTTTAGTTTCTGTTAAAAGGTTTTGCCAGCTTTCAATGGAGTTTTTAATTTCTTGATATTCTCTTTGGATCTGTTTCATATATTCTAGATTTTGTTTATATTCTTCATCAAAGGCTTCTCTCCTTTCTCTGGTTTCCTCTATTCTTTCATTTGTGCCTACTTGAGGATTACACAGGACTTCTTTTATTAATCTTCTTATATCTTGCTTCACCTGAGTTAGAATTTCAGATTTAAATTTGATGATGAGGTCACGGATGTATTTCTTTATTTCCGATGAGGTTGTCTCTGACATTACAGGTTTTCTGCTCTCAACCTCCTCTGCATATACCTCTGTTGGACTCACTTTCACTGGTTCCACAGTTGGGGACCTTTTGCTCTTTCTCTGTCTTGCCATGTTTTCAGCCCCCTTCAGATAGGTGGGTGGTGGAGGTCTCTGGGCCTTTCGTTTTGCTTACAGTTTTTCTGCAGCACTCTTGCTAGGAAAGTACCGCCCCCCCAGTCCACTGGGAATCTGTGAGTTGCAGGCTGAGAGCTGGCTCCTCCCCCTATGCCAGTCAACCAGCTTATGCTTCAACAGGTTTGTGTGTTCCCTGGGGATGCCACTGGCCCAGAAAAGTCTCTTCCTTGGCTATTGGGTTTCAACCAGGGGCGTGGCCCTGGCCGAGCAGATCCCACCAATCTGCTTTGGACTAGGAGTCATCAGCAGAAGCCACCTAGGGTTTTGATTCAAGCCGGCCCTGCCCAACTCCAAAATATCTGCCCCTGCCCAACTCCAAAATGTCTCCCAGCCAGTCCTCCCAGTTTGGGGATTCAAGGTCCCATCACTCACCAAAGTTCGTGCAGCTTGACTGGCTGTTTTCACTCCCTGCAGCAGCGCCTCCTCCAGCCAAGGGTCTGGAGCTCACCAACCCCCGCTCTCGGCAGGGCCGAGATCTCAGCTCGATCCTGAGTCACCTGACTTTAAGACGGGCTGGTAGCATCTGGGCTTGCCCAGCTCCAGCCCTCTGTCCATGTTTCTTTTTCTTCTTTCTTTTCTTTTTCCTCAGTTTCTTCCTGGGTCATGAGAATTCCTCTCCCTTTGTCTGGCTTTCTCCATGTTGTGAGATTCCAGTGTCTGAGTTGTGTTTATTTATTTTTTCCTCAGAGAGGCTCTCTTGTGCTGCCAATCAGTCGGCCATCTTGCAATCTCTCCAACCATAGCTTTTCAAAGAACAAAATTTATTTCTTGAGGAAAATAAGTCCCAACGTAACATGGCTTACTAAATAACATTTTTAAATTATGAAATAGTCCTTTCCCAAAACCATTCCAATCAGATATTGAGTGAAGCATATAAACTTTCTGAACAGTGTTTAATCAGTGCTGTCTCATACTTGGTGGCCCATGTTAAAATCCACAGATAATAAATAGAGCTCGCTGTGTCTGACACACTACTTAGAGAAGTAAGGAGAGTAGAAGAACATTCGCTGTTTTTAATTATTAGCTTGAAATGATTGATCAGCAGTGTTACTGGAGTGTTAGTCATTTAAATGTAAAAGCACTTTGAAGTTTCTAATTTTAGAAAGAAATAATTGAGTAAACAGCCAAGTTAATCATCGTGGATACCTTAATGTCAAGACAGGCAATTTGTAATTTTGAAGAACAGTGGTATGAACTGAAAGGAAATCTCATCAAGTTAATATGATTTGTTTCCCAAAATGCTATTTAAGTGGAAACTAAACTTGAGTTACTTTGACACCAGACTGAATCTAGCAAATAAAAAAGAGAAAGCTGAATTACTTCCAGGTTTGAAGTTGCTTGTCATTTGTACTTGTCCTTTTAGAAAGTTTTCCATCATTTAAGGATTTGTCACGCTTTTCTACTGTTCCTATCAATATCTAGTCAAGTAATAAAGGAATATACTGATTTCACTGATGTTAATTATTTTATGACTATTCATTAGGGTAAATTCTTTTTAACAGAGATTTTAATAGTGAATCCTTATCCTAAATAAATTAATATAACTAGCAAAGTCAGATAAGAAAACCACAAAATACACCTCAGTAAACCCAAACCCAGATTATAGTTTTGGTGACACGTTCATACAATAAAAGTGGTCATAACATAGGTTTCATAGGATACAAGGTTAGAGAAACCAGAGTGTAATGTAGAAGTCTTTGTTCAAAATCTAACAGGGAATGAGTTCCAAAAATACCTTAAAACACAAATGTATATATTATGTCCTTCACATCTCACATCTCACATTATTTGACTCAGAATCCTTACTATTCCCTTTAATATAGAAGGTGTGTTCATGAACAGGCAAATCAGTAACAGTAAAGCATTGGTGAAAATTCTGACGTTTTTGCATTAGTTTGTGTTAAATAAATGTAAATTATAAATTGGAAAAGAGTAAAAGAATCTACGTAAGCTTTTATATTAAAATTAGTGACGATATCTGGTGCATACAAAAATTTGAAAATGCTCTTTAATGACTTGCAGTGGTCACACCCAACAGTCCCCAACCCCAGCTCTCACTCCTGATAGCCTCTGTACACCCCTGCCTCTGAGCTTCTGCAGCCAGAGCATTCACAGAGCAATGTACATGGGTGCAAGTTTGGTTCTAAACATATGCTGAATAAATTACTGGTGAAAGAACAGGTGGTTGACATTGGAACTAATATAGGTAGTACACATGTCATAAGTATATTGTCTTGTTAAAGTCTATTTTTAACGTACTTGTGAAACTTGAAAATCACCTTTTATGGAAACAATGATGTTGAGGTTGTCATGTAGAGATTTTTCTTACTCACCTCCAAAGCAATTTATTTCTAAAGCTGCCCGCAGCTCATAAGTGCACTTTATCCGTGCGGGAGGATGATGATGTAGTAGTTGTGTAAAGAGAAAGTTGTAGAAAATCAATATCCATTTCTATCTCTGGAAATTTGTTTTCTTAGTATTTGTATGACAAATCAAAAATTCCTCTTCATTCCTCTGGTTTGGTACTTTGCATGCCTGCAAGTTATGCATAAAAGTTTGTATGTGCACATCCCAAATGACTTGCATTTCAAGTGTTCTTAATTATTCTTTGTTCCTGAAGTTTAGCTTGTCCAAGTACATACTGAAAGATGTTTACAATGAGCCAAGCTTGTGCCATGAGTGATGAAAGTCTCTGACACCATAGACTGAAGCCCTCTGGTTTTCTCAAAGTATAGTAGGAGCACCGTGAAATATCCATGAGTTTGGTATTGTATTCTGATAGGAAGACATCACGCGTGGATGTTAGGGCAGAGTTCATTGTCCACAGAATTTTTCTTTTGGCCTTTGTCCTAAGTTTTCCAGCAAGGGATCTCATTAATATTAATTTTCCTGACAGCTTTCATGTTGTGGACACATTAATAATAGGAACGGGACAGTGATCACTGACATAAACCACTGAACTGCTGTCAGAGAGAGGTGACTTCAATCACTTAAAAAGGATTTAATGTAGTGAAGGAAATTAACCTCATCAAAATTTAGCTTGTATGTGAAGTAAGGAATATATTATTACTTCTAGTAAAAAACGACTTGAAAAAGAGCATGCTTTCGTGGTTTTAACTGACCTTGGATATCAAAGCATGGGATTTGCCCTAGCATTTCTGTGGTAGTATGTCACCCTAGGCAAGCCCTCCTACTTTCTCCTTCCTTTAATATCCTATCAGCAGCAAATTATATCATGACAACTTAAAATAATACATGTCATTCTCAATAAAACATCTTACCTAGTCTATATGGCTACTAGAGTGACACATTCTCTTTCAAAGTTTTATGATGAAATATGGTTGTGCTTTTAGATTTCAAATAGCCGCCTTAAAACATTCTATAAACATCAAAATGTAGCTATATATAAAATAGTTTCCAGTTCCTATTATGTATTCATTATTCAAAAAATTTTAATATGTATGTGTGCATGTTTGTAGGCTTATTATAATAAGCTAAACCTTCTCTAACCATTAAGAGTAAGGAAAGAATCCAAAGTCTAGGCTTCTGTAATTGCTAGAATCTCAGTACATATGCTAGCAGGTCTGTTTTCCCACTTGGGAATCCCTCTGATGTACGTGCTGGTGCCATAGGACGTGAAGCCAGGCACATTTTGAATAATCAGTGGGTTAGCACAAAGGACATTGAACCAGGAAGATTGATTTCTATCTGTTACCAATTTTATTCTTAACACAAGTCTTTTTTAGACTTCCAGTTTCCATCTGTTGCATAAACTCACATGCAGATTTTTTTCTGATAAAATTAAGATAATGTGTTACTGCTTCCCCTTGGATTACTCTTTACCCATGTGTATCTCGGTTTTTCCCGTTATAACTTACTGACGTGCGGATGGCTCTCCAGGTCCGCAAGGATGGCTGTGCCTGGGAAAGAAGTTCCCAGAACATCGTTTCCTCTTTTGGTGAGGATATGTTCGTGGTACGTCACGCTCACAAGTGGACATACACAGAGGCATGTCGGTAACTTTTTATGTCTGCAGTAGTCTAGGAATATCTTGTTGGCAACCTCCCTGACCAGACTTGAAAAGCATCATTTTCTTCCTGTCCTGTTCTCTCTTTTCCTTCCTTCCTTCGTTCCTTCGTTCGTTCGTTCGTTCGTTCCTTCCTTCCTTCCTCCCTCCCTTCCTCCCTCCCTTCCCTCCTTCTCTCTCTCTCTCTCTCTCTCTCATCTTCTTTTGCAGCAATGGTAAACCCAGGGACTTTTCCCACATACTCTGCACATGCTCTTCAACTCCACTGCCTTCCCAGTCCTTGATTTTCTTTTGGAGCAAGCCATAGTTTCCCCAGATTTCTACATTAACTTTAATTAATTGTTTCAATGTTATAAGTAAAAGTAATCTTGAGCTCATGAAATTGAAAAGATTTTTGATCAACTGCAATAATTATAAAAATTCTTATGAATCAAAATTACATTTCCATTTTTCCTATGCAATTCTTTATTGTATTAAAATAATAGAATTATATGACAGCAAACACATTCTTTATTCTTTAGATCTCTTTTTACTTTTCAGGGTAATAATAAGCTATTATTTAGTTAATATAGGCTAAACTTGCTTCCAGGTACATCTTCAAACTCAAGCTGCTCTATGATTGAGTCTTAGAAATTTAGAATCTTAAGTGAATAGTGAAAATAACCAATTGTAGATCCCTTACCTTGGCTATACCTAGGAGTTATTTCATTGCTAAATTTCCCCTTATGATTTCTAAGAAAGAATGTAACAGCATAATTTTACCCACTTAGTAGAAAATATTTTAAAAAATATAAAAACTCTTGGTGTTTAATCTTACAAAAACCATTGTTTCTTGAAGGTGTAAATTAAATGAGGAGCCCTAGTCATATATGTATATATTTTTAACTTTGCCATACTAGCTAATTAGCAAGGTTACTAAGTAAATAGATTGCCTAAGTTTAAAAAGATATTTTATACTTCAAAGATTCCTTAAATGAAATATATATTAATGCATATGTAATGGTAATAACAACAATAACGATGATGATAACAAACTACTTGCATGTTTTACTATTCAAATATGGGAAAAAATAGGTAAAATGTGTTTGCACAGCTCATTTTTTATGATAACTTGCTTAGCTTTTTTAGAGTTTCTGACTTGAGACTAGAGAATGGATCAATTACTACTCAGCTTAATGTCATAAGGATACATGGGAAATTATCACCTTGTAATAACAGAAGTAATTAGGACATGTTTCATTTTATGATTATTGTCACCTTCTGATTGTGCGTACCATGGAAGAATATCAACAACCTTCCGCTAATGTTAAATATTTTTCAAAGGAGAACCATACATACTCAAGCCAGCCTATGCTGTACTATTTCGTCCATTGGAAAACTGAGAAAAAAAGCAACTCAAAGGCAAATGTAAAAGGGATTGTTCAGCTATTTTGAAGAAAAGAAGACATATGATGGTAGCCATTGTTGATTTTCCTCTTGTCTGGTTTTGAAGGCCCATAACACTTTCATTCTTTTGTTTTGATTAGTTTTGCTTGAATTTTTTGTGTGTGAAGGTATGGACAACTATTTCAAAGGAAGCAAGAGACATTATGGTAGCCACTGTTGATTTCCTGTTGTCTTCTTTTGAAGTCCTGTGTTGCTTGCATTGTTCTGCTCTGGTCTGATTTGTTCTGTTCTGTTTTTTTTTTTTGTTTGTTTTATTCTCTTTAAAACAAACAAGCAAACAAAAATAAAAGGATTGTGATCATCTCTCCACCCAGGCTGCTGCTCTGCTGTCAGTAGGAATTATCATCACAGGTAGGAAAAGACAGGACCCTCAGGGTGCAGTAGTAGATGTTATAAAGAATAAAACAATTTTCCAGGTGCACCCTTTATGGTAGACAAAAGAATGTTTTTGGTGTTCTTGTACTCTTCAAGGATTTCCTGCCAGTAGTATGTATTATTTCATGCACCAAATGTAAAATGATATGTGGAATGGGGTATCCTGGGTGTAAGACAAAGAGGTCTGACAGTGTAGGAAAGACCCGAATGGGATCAGCTTCTCATCTGAGCGCCTCTACCTTTTAAAAAACAACATGATACTGTGCTTTGACAGGTAAGCATAGTTGTAGGTGCAAATATGCAGGGGAAGTGAAAATAATTCCCTCTCATCTAAGGAGATCTTTTGTTCTTTTGAACTTATCAGAACTGAGTAAAAATATATACGAATACAATATTTGGGAGTTCCTTTGGGGACAAAATAATTAAAGATAAAAAATTACCCTGAAAACTTAAATTGGACATGTACATGTATGTGTACAGATACACATGGGCACAGACAGAGTAAAATTTAGTAAAGATTGAAATGCATATTTAAAGTCAATTTATTTCTGGCAAAAGTAAGTTTGGTAAAACTTATTTCTTATCTAGTTTAGCTGTAAACTTTTCAAGCTACAGGTCACAATATATCAAGTTTGGTCTGGAGGATGGTTTAGCTTTTCTGTGTGTGTCACTTCCTACAGTTAAATCCGAAGACAGGTGGTGTAATGCTAATATACACATGCGGGGATGAAAGTGTTTATAACACATGTAATAATGCTTTCCCTTGCTGATGGTATTCAGTTGCAATTAGAGCAAAGACAGCCTGGAATGTCTTTCACAATCTTGCTGCTTTTCCAGTCTCCACTAGCACCTGCCTCCCTACATTTTCCCATCAGATCTTTTCCTGCTTCCCTGCTCCACTTGGACTTTCCATCTTTCAAAATGGCCAAAGGCCCTGTGTCCTCTACCTGGAGGATTTTCTTCAGATTCATACATGGCTATTTCTCTGCCAATCATTGCTTTATTTCTGTAACTCTTTCTCTGGGAAGGTTCCTGAATGCTTTAAAGTTTCTCAAGTATAAATTTACTTGATTTTCTGAACAGTACTTGCCTCTTGCTGAGATCTTCTTGTTGTATATATTCATTTCACTATTTTATTTTCTGGCTTTCAGTTCTACATATGACTTCCAAGAGGAAAGACTTTCCTATCCTGTTGACTCCAGGGTATCACAGAGTGAACTGTGAATGGTGAGGGAGAGATTTGATCCTGTATGTATCTCTAGATCAATTAGGTCTTAGTCAAAATTTTTTCAGTGATGTCATAGAATAAAATTGCTAAATAATGAATAATGAGATTTTTTTCATAAAACTATGGTAAATATGTAATTTTTCACAAACTTTAAAATAAGAGATGACATTTCAATATTTTTTAAAGTGATCTATAATTATCTCCCACCATTTTAATTCTACATATATGCCCACACATGTATTAGAATACTGGTACTAATTTTTTAGGATTTAGTACTAATTTATGGAAAATACATATTTTATTATAAATTAAATCAGATCAGTGACAATGATAAATACTGAGAATGTAAGTTCATATAACCATCTGGTCACTCACATATTAGCAAAAGTTTTTCAAAAGTTTTATTTTATTCAAAATAAGTTTGTAGGTATTTATTATTTATTTGTGTATAATAAATGACAGATCTGATAATTTTGCTTTTAAAGCAGAAAGCAATAAGACAACATTATGCCCATATATACTGAAATGGATAAATGTAACCAGCATTCCAAGCTGGCAGTTTTAACATTTGCTTGATTTAATTCCATGTTAGCCTGTGTTTATGCATGTGTGTTCTAAGCCCAATGAAATGGTATGAAAGCTAAACTAACAGAAATGCCTTTAAACCTTAGTCTTCTTTCACTCAGTCTAATTACAATAGATTCTATTGCTTTCTCTAGAACTCCGGTCAGCCTGCAGTACCTGCCTCACACTTTCATATAATCCAGTCTTGGTGGTGATTTCAGTGACGCAGAGTTGGTCGTACGTGTTTCTTTAGTAATGTAAATCAATTGCCCCATCATTGTAAAGACAAATTTCCTACCACTGTGCAAAATCTCTTGAAGACTTCAACCACTGTCTCTCACACATCCTTCCTCAAAACATATTGTTTTAACCAGTCTTCTCTATCTTGTCTCCAAGTGCTGCGTGTGTTATTTATTCTACATAAGTCCTACCATTTCTTTCCTGTCCCAGATTTGTGTGACTAATTCCAAAAACCATTCCAACTTCAGCTTTGTTATCTGTGTGGTTGTTGTTTTGATCAACCTTCTTTGGGCCCTAGAAGGACCACTTTAACAGCTTTTGCATGTTTCTATCAAAGTATACTGTCAGTACTTTTTATATAACTATTAGTTTGTCTTCCCCGGATCTATGAGATTTAACACAGGTCTTGGATCTGGATAGAATTTAATAAGTATATTTATGGACAAATTAATTCAATATTAGACAATCCAGGGAAATGATTGTGAAATGCAAATGACTGGGTCAGTGTGGAAATTCTATCCATTAAGATAACTAAGCTGCTAAAAATAGTTTTGGATTGAGGGCTAAGTGCTTAATGTCTCTAAAATTCACTTAAAAATTGTAGTGTTTCTTGCAGTTACAGAAGTTTGTCAATATAGACCTTTCGGTGTGTGATGATTTATTTAAGATATCAATTATTATAAGGTATTATCATTATTTGTACTGCTATTGTTTCTCTTTCTTCTTCTACCTGTATTACTAGATGAAATTAGCAACTTAACAATAATTTTAAGAAAGAGAAATGTGACCCCATCGATAATGACAAAATGATCCACTTTCCTAACTTCTCAGTTATCAATACTTAAACCCTTGACATGATTATGCTTTCACAAGCCAGAAATATGGAAACCTCTCAAAAATACATCCCTGTGTTTTCAATATAAATGAATCATATATTAGAATTAGAATAGTTGTAGTAAATCTTTACAAAGGTTGTACTAATTTCTGGAAAATGCATATTTTATTATGAATTAGAACAAATCAGTGACAATAATAAGTATGAATATGAATTTGCAGGCCACTTGCATATTAGCAGTGGATTCCAAGAATTCTGAAGGAATATGTTTATTGCTCCTAGCCTCAAATTTATGACGTTAATTTTCTAATTAAACATGTTTCTCTCACTGCATTTTGTATTAATCTGATTCAGCACTAGCCCAGTTTAAATTGCTTTGCTTTCAGGATTTTGATTCGTTGATATGCATCATACAACATGCTCTTTTTCTTTACACCTCAATAAGATAGGAAAGCATTCATTTATATTCCACACACTTTGGGTAGCAATCTGGAGTTTTTGTCAACTTTCCATGATAATACGTCCACGAGGTTCATTCTCCAGAATGCCAGAGATATTTATAAGCTTGCCTGGCAAGTGGAACCAGCGTGACTCTACCTCTGTGATAACAATTGTTTGCAACATTTATAAATGAGTCATCTCATCGGTGTCCTAACATAGGGTACTGACACGCTGCATAGGGTACTGACATTGAATAGCCTTGTAGAGGGAGCCTAGGCTGTAATTTAAGGCATTCATATCAGATACAATAATATTGTATGAGCTAGAAGGTAAATGTGTGGCTGGAAAAGAGACAGAGGATGACACAGAGCCCCCCCCCCCACACACACTGTGCATACTTATTTTACTTCTCCTCATGAAATGTAATTCTCATGGGATTCCTAAATGAGATCGAAGGATAGAACTTTTTCACCTATCACTTTTCCTCTTTCATACTGTGTCCAATTTCTCTTTTCACACCCAGCTCTTAGGTTCCCTTCTACAGCCTTTAAATAAATAAATTTAATTTAATTTAATTTTAAAACATGAAATATATCATGAAACATAAAATATGATATATAAATACATGAAAATTACATATAGTTACGAGGTCCTATGTGGTGTATAGATACATATAATGATTGTGTAATGATTTAATCAGGGGAATATAACTCTCTTCAAACGTATACCACTTACTTATAATGAAAATGCCCCATACCTTTAGTTCTTGTTTTTTAAAAGCATATAGTACATTAATTAATCAGTCTTTCTCCATCTTTTTCTCCCTGCTCTTCACTCTCATCTCTGATAACCACTGTTGTAGTCTTAACTTGTATGAGATCAACGTTTTTAAATTCCACATACAATCAGTTGGTGCTGGTTTTTCTGAGCCTGGCTTATTTCAGTAAACAGAATGGCCTCTAGTTCTTACCATGCTGTTATAAACAACAGACTTTCCTTCTTTCTATGGCCAGAGTATTCCATTGTGTATATTTTCAAGAATCATTTTTCCTTTCGTTAATTGATACGCAAACACTTAGGTTGCTTTCATTTCTCAGCTAATTTGAATCATCCTGCCATGAACACTGATTGTAGATGGATCTTCAACATCCCAATTTCATTGCCTCCGGATGCACACCCAGCAGAGGGCTGCTAGATCATGTCATGCTTTTGTTTGTTTTCAATGATATTTTGAAGAACAAGCTTTCCTTTGTCTTTCATTTTTACTTGTATTAGAGAAATCTGAGAATCAATAGTAGAAATCAATATAACCTCCTGTTCTGTAAGATATGAGAATGGATATGGATATATATGTGTGTGTGTACATAGAAACACATTTTGAGTATATAAAATGTCAAGATTAGTGACCTGTGTTATAGTAAAATAAATATGATATCTACTATAGCAAAAACTGAAATAAATGAGCAGAAGAAAATCATAATAAACATGAAAAAGAAATGAATGGCTCTTAGAAATAGAATTTATGAGAAAAGGAATAATATATTAGGGCAAATTCTGCATTTAGAACTTAGAATATGTTTGTAGAAAAAAATTTAAATCAATGCTATGATTATACACATAAGAAAGGGTTTTTTTTAAATAATGAAAAAAACATGGTAAAAACAGCACATGATACTATAAGTAAATTTTATAAAATTAGATCCATGTCTATACAAATATTTACCTTTCAAAAACAAATAAATAATCTAATAACCCTTCACATATACAAAGAAAATTCAACAAAGCAAAGATAACAATACAATAGTTTACTAACAAAAATGAATCTGGTTTGAGGCTACTTAACAGCCTAAATGTTCCAGGAAAATGGAATGACTTCCAATATTTGGCAGGTTTCAGCTGGTGTACAAGGCACTAAGTACTTCATGTCTGAAGAAAACAAATAAAATAATTTCAGATACACAGGTATTCAGACAACTAATCAAGAATTGTTTCAGACTAAAATTTTTGATTCCTTATAATCACCAGAGTCTTGAAAGATGAATCAAAATTAGAAACTAAAAATTGACTTGTAAGGACCAAAATAGTCTAAATAGAAATAATGAAAATATATAAAATAAAGAAATAAGAATAATTAAAATTATCAGGTTAGGTGAAATATAACTTATCAGCACATGTTTGCAGTACCTAATAGCTACATTTGTTTTAGGGTAACGATCCGTGTACATCATGGATCACTTTAATCCTTTAACCTCACTCTCTCTTTTATCTTTAAAATGTGTTTTGTGTGTGTGTGATTGTGTGCAGTTGTGTGACTGTGCATGTGTATGTGTGTATGCTAACGTCACTGAGTTCTCTCTAGCGAACCTGCACCTCAGGTCCCTACTTCTTCTCTGGTCTCTTTCTATCATAGCTAGCACAGGGTCACTGTTCCTTCATTTTGTTTGCAAAATTGCTCCCATTAACTTCCCATTTTCCACATTTTATTGACACTTTTATTTCTCTAGTGCAATGCTCTCTCATTTTTTTTTTCAGTACAACAGTTATTTTGCCTTAAGTCTATTCAATTTTGTTCCACAAGATAATAAAATGGACAGGAATCCATTCCATTGGAAAATTTGCAGCTACTAAACAAAAGTGCACTGAAAAGGAACATCATCTGTTTTCATATGTTTGAATTTGTAGTTCTTTAAAGCAAATAAACCTGATAATTCCCTTAAGAGCTTGCACTTTTTAATTGTAATCTAAAATTATATTACAGATATCCATTAAAAATACATCTTATTTTTTATCAATTATTTTATAAGTAAGTGTAAATTTATATCAATACAGATATAGTTATGATTTGGATCCTCTATAGTTATATATGGCACATCTGTAGAAATAATGTTTTAAAAATGTTTTAGTTATACTCAAGAAATATTTGAAATTAAATTGGATCTAAATCAATCTAAAATATGATATTGTCTTTCAGAATCTTGTGTGCATCATATATTTAACTATGTTACTTTTACTTGAGTTTCATAATATTTGGATATTCAAATAGGGTATTTTATGGAAATGACCATGACACTAGGAATAATAATTCTTAAGATTTAGTGACAGTGCTCCAAATTCTGTCTTGAGTATGTCTTTTCATGTTATAGCTTTTTAATGTACATAATAAAGCACCTGAAAGAAATCATTTGCTTGTTCAGTTTCTGCTACATTTTTAAGAGGTAAGGAAAATAGTCTGGCAAGCATAACTTTTTTTTTGCACCAGCGTTTGAACAATTTTATTATGATTTAATCAGTATGGATTGATTTTATGAATATCTGATTAATATCTATGTTAGGTAAAGAAAATTCTTCAGGAAAAAAAATCACCTAGGGAAATATATCTTAATTTAAATTTGAAACCATAGGAAGGACATAACAAGTCATTCACAAATAAGAAATACACTACCTAGAAAGGGAGTGCATTTTAGCTGAGCTCCTGGAATTGATTAATAAAGAGAAAAGATAGTATCAGAGGAAAGCAAATACTATTATGTTTCATGTTCTCAATTATTTCATTCTATTTTTAATATTTATGTATGTATTTCAGTACACCATAGATTCCATAAAGTGTCATATACATGAAAGTCATAAGCTCAATGTATTTTGCCAAGCAATAACCTGAACCTCTGAATTAATTTTTAAGAAAGGAAATAAATTTTTCCATATTCATGCCTCAAAGTTGAAGTTTCCAGTCCTAAAATACACCATGTGGGAATCATTGTAAAGAAACCAGAGGTAAGTAAAATCCTTGTGTTTTGGTAATTGAATACTGTATCCAAGTCTTTGAGAGGTACAGACTAACATTTCAAATGTACTCCACAGAGGCGAGGCATGATTATTATTTTAGGTACACATCTTTCTTTTCCTTTGCAGGGAAAAACTCTACTTCGTCTTTTGGAGATGAAAAAGTTCAGATTAGGAATTCTGGATTCTAGAATATTTAGACATGCCTAAACATTTAGAAGCAGCATTATATCCTTTTATTTTTTTAAAGGAAAAATTACTAGTCCCTAAACAAAAGCAGGAAGATTTATTTGCAACTAGGAGGAAAAAAAATAAAAGATGACTCTTATGGAACTATGAGAGGTAAAAATCCATCCATTATTTTTTTCAGGTCTTTTGATTGGAGATTTTAGGGTCTCTCAATCCCTATTATCAAATAAATCAGTAAGTCAGTTCCTTATACTAAATATCTCTCTCTCTCTCTCTCTCTCTCACTCTCCCCTCAGTCTCTGTCTCCCTGTCTCTGAAGAACTCTGACTAACACATATCACTTTGTGCAGGAATGCTACTGTGCTGCTTCTGGCCTCAGGTGACAAAATGGGGAAGAAAGCCATTTCTTCCTATTTGCACAAAAATCTACCATCACCTGTGTATTCTCCTACTTGTGGTCTCTGAGAGCCTCCTCTCTTAATATGAAAGTAGTCATTTTCCCTGAGAGCAGGCATGATTCTATAACATCAGAAATCCTGTAACTTAAAGAAGAAGCCTGGTTAGAATAATTTAATAAAGTAGAGTTTTTAATGAAATACATCTTCGGGGGTTCCCGATAGCTAGAACTTACTTAAAAGCGTTCTTGAGTCTCAGCGCAATTTTTTTTATTTATTTTTTCTAATTCCAGTATAAACATGAAAGGAATCCAAGGGTATTATCCTCACACCAGTGGTTAAATACCATACTCTAGGATCTGAGTGAGTGACTGAGGGCCTTTTCCATTTTATTCAAAGCCCACACCTCATATCCTCCTACATTCTCTGCCATTGGTGCAGTCATTCTAATGCTACTCGTGATTTTGCCCACAGAGTGAAACATGAACATTGCCCATCTTGAGTGGCGACCTAAACTTTACTGAATAGCTCAGAGACAATTGCTAACAAAATCACAAAGAAAAAAAATTCTTTTACTTATTTTGAGACAGAGGCAGCTATTTGAAGGCATTATTTTTGTCAGGATAGTTCCATCTTAAACTATAAATGTAGCAAGTTAATCCAAAATGCTCCCTCATTAGGAATAAAGCAATTAAAAATAACTACAAGTGCATAACTGCACCACTGTTTTTAGATGACTAATTATATATCCTCTTTAGGGCAATGAAAATGTCAGCTCATTAGAACAGAGTTTTTATTATTTAGAGCAGATTACAACCAGGGTAAAAAGTGGTATCTTAAAGCTGGCCATTTGTCACGACAGGCATATGACTAAATTATTATTTTCAAGTCTTTAAATGCATGTTGATACTAATTACGAGGGAAGTTTATTGCTTACAGAAACAATGTAAGATAAGAAAGGAAAGTAATTGAGCTATGGCAAAATATCAAGTAGGGTGACTTCTAATTCATACTTCAAGAAAAATTAACATCCGCCTCCATTTTACAAAAACCGCACGTTCTCTTCCCTGTCATATAAATAAGTAACTCAATCCTTTCCTGGTGCTGAGTACTATTTTTGTTAGGCAGCTATTTTACTTTACTGAAATCCTTTTAATATCTTTACAATTGATGCTGACTGAAGAAGAGTAGCATTGAGAACATGTTCCCCAGAAATGAATGTCTTTTTCTTTTTCACATGACTTAGGCATGTGATTTTATGAGAACCCTCATGAACACGAGCCTCGAAGGAGATGGCTCCTCATACTTGATTCATCCCAGCAAAATCACCAAACAGAATCCTCCTGCCTGTTGACATCCAATAGCAATATCAAAATCTTTCCTTTTATTAAACACTCCTAGCTATGGATTTGTTGCCATCCTTGGTGGTAGATGTCTGTAATCCTGGGTGTCTGAAGTAGGAGAATCACAAGTAAAGCTCTCTGCCTTAAAAAAGAAAAAAAATATATATAAAAGGAATCAAAGAGTATGAGGGAGGAACTCAGTGAGAAGGCCCCCAGTGCAATCTCTGGGTGCAAACAAACAAAAGCCTGAGTGTGTTATTCCAGTGAGACACGTATGGCTCTAATTCTTTGTGCTCTTAGGTTTGTTCGACTACTGTCTTTTTCTGTGTAAACATAATTTCAAAATAGATTCCATCTTTCAATCTTCAAATATAAAACTAGACCCAGAACCACAAGTAACAGTGTTTGAAAACACAGTTTAACGAAATAACTTTAGAACTTCCGTGGAAATCTCTAGTTATCAAGCAAACTGGCTTCTCATTTTTTGCTTTTGCAAAGAGCCAACAGACCTTCAACCTCTTCTTCACCCACTTTGGACCTCAGTTTTCTCCAGTGCAAAATAAAACTTGACTTACATCAATTTTGAGATTCTTTCTGGTTTTGACATTTAACAACTTGATTTTAAGAATTCAGTCTTTCCCAGCTGTCAGAAGAATTACACTGTTTGTGCTCAGTGAAATGACTTGTGCTGTTGACCTCATCTTCCATTCGTTACATGTAAAGAGCAGATAGGAGCAGAGAGGTCTGTATCTCCGAGTCAAAAAGAGCGTGGATGCTCTGTGAAAAGAATAAATCTGCTCCCCTTGGTTTAAGTCTGAGAGAACAGGTGTGTGTTTCCTCTGGCTATTGGTAACAGCTAATGGAAAGAGTGTGTCATGTCAGAATTGTATGGCCAAGACTAGCAAGGTCTTGCAGGATATCAAAGGGAAATTTTCCTGTTATCCTAGAATTGAAGCCATAACCCCAACCTAGCACAAAATTGGCAAGTACTTCGCCGTCTAAGGTGAAAATTTTATGCAGAAGTGAGATCAGCCATTTTTGCTCTGGGGCTAATGAAGTAGCTTAAAAACTTTGCTTCTCTTCTTTCTGACTTCCCTATGGAACTGACACAATAAGATGCCTGAGAGGTGTAAGGTCAATGATTGAAAGACCTAAAATCAAGCACCTCCACCTTCAAATCACCTGCAGAGCCTCAGTATTGCAAAAAGTGACACTGGCTTCCGTTTCTCCTGCCAACTTGATAACTTGCTTTCCCACTGGCATCCAGATAAGAGCAGAGGGTTGTCAAATTGCTCCAGAGAATATTCAGGGAGCTCATATTGTGGATTTTAAAGATTTTTTTCTTCTTATCTACTGTGGGAGAAAATGGTTTGGTATATTTTTGAACTAAGGAGTGTCATCTGCCTCGGATGAAGAGATATCTAAAATCTGAACAAGGAAAGATTGCTGTAGCAATCTGACAGGGTTAGAAGGTAAGTCATCTTAGCATGCATGGGAGTAAAATAACAGGTTGTTTTGCTAGGTATCACAGTAGAGGTGAACAAAAATTTAGTTCTCAGAATGGTATGCAGAGAGAAAAGTGTTCTGTGAAGCTACAGAGCTGAACAGAAATGCGTCCAACTTGGGGACACATATTAAAGCACAACCACGTGGAGACCAACACCTATGCAAAGGGTTAAAATCCACTGGCACAGGCTGCACCAAAATGAGGACTCACTGCATGTCAAAGGCCTTGGCTTTCCCTCACCTGTGCCTCTGCAAGTTTTGTTCCACACCTGAGAAAATTACATAGAGAAGAGAGAGGAGGAAGTTCCCTCTGCCCTTCAGAGAGAGGGAGGTCAAACTAGGAACTGAATTGAAAGTAAAGTTTCAACATGAGAATAGATCAGAAATGAGGATGTTCTGGTAATACACATAGAGAAATCCTGGAAGGATGTCAAAATATTTGAATCCATTCAGTAGGTGACAGTTGTGTAAAAATAACGAAATAAAATATATACCCTTAAGAGTTAAGACTTGAGAATTCAAGAAAAGATTTACTCTCTGTACTTCACTAAGGGTAGAGCTGAAAGTAAATTTACTTCTTTGTTTTTACATTACAAAATATGCTTCCAATTTCTCAGTTTTCTCTATTGTACCAAGATTTTTTTCTCTAACTTGAAATATTATAGAAAAAATAGAAGATGTTAATAAGAAACAGACTTTTAAAAAGTATAGTAAAAATTACTTTTAATCCTAATTTTCTTTCCTGCAGTTTTATTTTTCTTTCCAATTTTCCTAGCAATGTCCTTGGTCTGTAGCCTGTCTTAGGGATTTGAATTTTAAACTAAAAAGATTTTACTAACAAAATTTCCTTAAAGTAGATCTGCTATGTTAACAAGTCTGTAATTATCAGATTTTAATGAAGAAATAACTACCTGTGAAGAGCAATTTTAAGATTAAAACCAGTTCATAGACTGTGGTTGATGATACCTTGAACAAGTCAACTTAAATTTTTCTCACCTCAAATGTTAAGCCTCTTTCTAACTGTGAGAGTTTGAATTTAGTCTCACATCCTTTCCAGCAGCTTTGAAATTACTTAATACAAACTATAATACACAGAAACACTCAAGAAAATGAATCATAAATATTAGCATGATCATTGCAAATAAGTTTCTTTCATACTGTACTTGTAGGTGTTGTTTGTGGTTACAATCAATTTTCAGAGAATGTGAGTAGTAGATAAACACAGGGCTTGCCTTCTGAAGAGTTGGGTTGAATTACTCAAATTTGTATAAACTCCTGCTTCATCATGGTGCTTTCAGTCCAATTTTATTGAAAATTCAAAGTGTTACATATAAAAAGGAAGGGAAGGGAACAGAAATACACAATTACGGTTTATAGTATAAGCAGCATAAGCAAATATAGCAAATTATTTTCTCTAGTTTTACATTATATCCTTGGCATCTATAGGGGTAGATTACTACTAATACAATTTTCACTTCTATTCATATTAAATGAACACTTCTATTCATATTAAACGAACATTCATATTAAATGAACACTATAATCCAACTGATTGTTCTGGGAATTTATAAAACAGTAATAGCCTCCAACAGTATGTGGCTATTGTAAAGGTAGAAGCAATAAAGCTGTAAAAATAAACCTGAAGATTCTGTGCTTTAAATAAAGGAAGGTTACACCTATGTTTACCATAAATTTTATGCAGTATTTATATTGACAACCAGCACACTGAAAGTAAATAAATAGTTGCTGAGTTTTCACAAACATTGTGTTGTCCAAAACATGAACTGAAAAACTCAATGGACACATTTCAAAAGTGGCCTGGGGGCCCAAATTTGTGAAAATTAAAGTGCAAAAATATAGCAAAGGTGTACAGTGTTCTACTCATATGTGGTTATGTAAGTTAATGCCTGAAGATTTATCTAGAGGGAGAGAAACCCAAGAATTACAGAGGGCAAAGCAGAGGGAAATTCTTCCCAGACCAAAAAATTGGATCCTCACCAAAGAGTTTAGCCGTATCCCCGAGGCAGGAAAGCACCATGTTTCTGCTCTGCATGTTGTCAACCAGCGGCAACTGTTTCAAGACCTTCTCTTTTCTAAAGGGAAATTTCTTCCAGCTTCTATTTACCCTTTTTGCCTTGCTTTGCTGCTTGTTTGGTGATTATCCTGCTTCTTCTCCACCACAAAATATCAGCTTCAAGTCTCCTATTAGTTTATAAATCTCGGTTTGTGGAAATATAATCCAGACCCAAATGAAAAAGGGGCTTTGTGAATGACTCAATTCCAGTATGACCTCAATAGCCAACCAGCCTGAACTGTATAGGTATCTTGCATAAGTTAATATATTTTATGATCTCATTATTATTGCAGTTTACTGCACGGCTAACTGATAGTCGCAATGGTCTAAGCCAAGAATTTACAAATTGTGATCCCTGGGCTCAATCCAACTTGTCACGTGTTTTTGTGAAGAGAGTTTTTATTGGACCATGCTATGCCCTATCATTTACATAGGATCTTAGTATCTTTTGTTCTGTATGTTCAGAGCTGAGTAGACTTAACAGAGAGGGTTTGACCTGATAGATCATGGAATATAACAGTATCTTGGTCAAAAGAAGGGTGTATGACCTTGAGTCACCACAGGCTGATTCATGCATGATATCACTTCCATTCATTTATGTCAGCATGTATTTTTTAGTTACTTACCTATCACTTTAAGAAAATTATGCCATCTGGCCACTTTATATTGCCAGTTTAGCAGTTAGAACACTATATTAGATTGAATGAGATGCTCACTTTATCTTTTCAAATTACTGTCACGTATCTAAGATAATTGGAAGGAGAGTCAACAAAGTAAACTCCTTCTAGAAGCATATGAAAAGCCTTAAAATCTAACCCTCATTACCACTTGGCAATAATTGCTTCTCTACATTACTATGAGAATTCTGCATGTTCAGTTATCTTCTTTACAGAGTAGATAATCTAATGATATTTCATGCTAGCCTTTCTAAAGATAATGAATGCACTACCTTAAAGTTCTTAGTATTTAATTTAATCACAGATAAACTTGGTGCTCTGGTGAATTTTCATTGAAAACCTTGTTATAAAAAATAAATGACATTATACCATTTACATTTTCTTCTGATCAAGTTATATCCCTCAGTTAGGCACCTGAAGTTATAAAATAATTGTGGAATTTTCCATCAAGTAATAAAAATGTTCTATAGATTAATCTTCACAAGAGTAAAGAAAATTAAGGGATGGAAATTGAGCTTAAATGAAGTCAGAATGAAACCTAATAGTGCATCTTTTTCTATGACGAGGAAACAATTATTTGGTATTTTCACATGGTTTGAGACACCTTTTCATTTATGTTTTAATATATCTCAAATGAAACTGCAGACACACATTATATAACATTTACATATAGAATATTCTAGTAAAAATATCCAAGGTTCAAAAACATAATATATTATATTTGGATAAGAATTTTTAGTTTATATATTATTAATGTATCTTTAAATATTCTTGTAGAAAGATTTTATGACTGACTGGCCTGGATAAAAGCTGATACACTGATGAAGAAAATAGAAGTCATCATATTACAAATTGCCTAAAAATAGCTTCATCTACATTTTGTCATTTCTCCTTTTAGATATTACAATTCTCAGTTTTCCATACCGCATATAAACTGTATATACAATTGTATATTCTACTTTTGAACCACTCTACACAAAAACACTGCACAAAGTAAAGCACATTTGACTTTTTTTAAGATTAATCCCAATTTGAATATGTTATATAAAATATTGAGATGAATTAATGAATGCATCTACAGAAAAAATTTATCTCTTTAAATACTTTACTCTTTGTATGTTACTTCATATGTATGTTTTATAATCATTTATCAGAAGTAGATTTATGACAGGGCAGATGTGTTGTAGTCAGAGTTTGCAAGGAAAACAATTTGATACAGGACACATAATTTACAGAATTATTTTATAATAGTCAGCCAAAGAGTCAAACATGAAAAGTACAGGAAATCTGTCCATGCACTAAAGACCACAACAAATCCAGCTAAGTGCCTGGATCCCACAGCCATGTCCTTCGTGAGTCCAGTTGAAGACCTAGATCCCATGACAAGCTCTCATGCAAGACCGTTTCATGGATCTGTGCTAGGAAGGTGCAAAGTTCAGTGGTGGAAGCTAGAAAGTCTGTGCCAGGGGGTGAAGGAGCTGTGCCGGAAGGCTGAGGGATCTGCACTGAAGCCAGCAAGCAATGCTCAAAGTAAGGACCAGGGCTCACCCAAAAAGGACCACTGCCATCCTCAGCGACAGCAAGGTCCCGAGCTCCTCTAATGATGAAACCATCCAAGTTCATATCAGTAAAAAACTTGACAAACTTCTCCTGGAGAACCTACAAATAAGATATTATACTTACATTAAAACATCTGCTTTGTTTGGGTTTTTACAGGTTGTTTTTACAGTGATGGACATTAAACCCTGGGTAGTAGAATTGATTGGTTTTTTACCTTTTTTATTTTCTCAAAGAGGCTATACCTTCTCATATTTTACTGAGAAAAAAACACATTCAGGTCTTTTTTCCCATAAGACACCGTAGCTAAATGTGTTATTAATTCATTTTATGATGTTACAATACATTGTACTTTTCCTAAAAATTTACAAAGCAGAGATGTGTATTTATATGTACTAAGAAGAGGCGAACTCAGGATTAGACTTTCACATTTGTGGTTCCTGTAAAGAAACTATGTTTCACATGGATTGTGACGTAGCAGCATCTCCCATAAGCCTGTGTGGGTGGCTGCCCATCCTGATGGAGCCATCTGCCATCAAGTTGTAGACAACTATGATTCTATCGCACAAATTCTCTGTTTCATACTCTCATCTGCTTCTGTAAACTGTGTACAATTCCATCCAACTGGACCTGCAAAACTGTGCATTTCACACTCAAGACACTTAAGGGTTGATTCTCTACTTTCTAAGAATCTCGCATATCATTTGACTTGTGGTCTTACTGTCCTTCAAAAACTTTTTTTTGCTTTCTTCTCACTAACTCAGCTCAAATTCTATACATATAAAATATAAAATAGCTAGCTATCCTGATTTAAATTTATCTTTATTCACATGTTTATGAAATACTTTACACTGATTCTTTATATAAAAAAACGTGCAAAATATTGAAACCCATTAGCACTCAATTTAGAATAAAAATATAATTCAAATATTTTTGTCACAATGTATACAATTATGCACGAATAATTTATGCACAATTTTAATATTCTTTAAGTGTGACAAAATGCTCTTTTGAACATGATAAAATTAATCAATTTTGAAAGGCAAATAGTGCCATTATATGTATGTAGGGTTGAACATATTAAACAGAACAACAACTATCCACATAAGAATAAAATAGCCAAATCCTGTTGAAAATCTAGCAAACATTGAATGTTATAAATGTTAAAAATTTTGAAAAGCTATATAATATTTTGCTAATTTATCAAAGTACATATGTACTGAAGACTTTAATCCATGTGTAGCTAGGTGTGTGCCTGTACATTTATACTATCTAGAAATAATTATTAGCAGCTGTCATGGCTGCATCCTCTGATTACAATTTTTGCAAAATTCATGCTACATTCAGTATGATGAATTTAATGTAAACAAGAATTAGTTCTTATTCTCCGCAATATTAATGAAAGGGCAAAGTAGAAGTGTGTTCGTAGCCAGACCATGGACAGCAACATACAGTGCTATCCAAGGGAGGTCAGGGCTGGGAATCAGTCCAGAGATGTAGCAGTCTTGCAGGTACATTAAATTAAGTAGGTTAATGGGAAAACTCATAATGGATAACTAAGGTCACAAGGTAATTACAGACATTAACTCGGCATCCTGAAACAGGAAACATTAGTTAAATTAGTAGGATGGTAGTGTGGTACTGGCAAAGTTTGAGGAGACCACAGAGTATGATGAAGATGTTTTAAAATATTCAAGTGAAGTATACAGTAGACAAGTATAAGTAGACATTGGCCATTTGCACTTGAAAAGGTCACCAGTACCTAAGTGGCATTAAAAGAAAGAAAACAGCAGAAATCAGAAAGAATGGTCACAGTGAGAAGGGAAGGAAAAGAGGAACCAAAGCCATATACAAAAGGGCATCTCAGATGAATCAGGAAAATGAATCAGAAAGCTAAATTTCTACCTTTTTTTTTTTTTGTCTTTTTGAGACAGGATCTCTCTATGCAGTTCAGGCAGAACTTGAGCGCACTTTGTAGCTCAGGCTGGTCTTGAACTTGCAACAATCCTCCTGCCTCAGTCTCCCAAGTGCTGGGATTACAAGCATAAGCCACCACGCCTGGCTATTTTTCTACCTTTTTTCTACCACTGATTAAAGTGGACGATGTATAAAGAGCAATAAACAGTTAGTGGATATAGACATTCATGATACTTACACAATGAATTGTACTGAAGCAGAAAAGGGTAGAAAATGTTACCACATATTAAAATGCAAGAAGGCTCCATGTACCTCACTCACAAATACAAAAACAACACCAAGTTCATCAAATTAAAATTGCTCAGACCTGGCTACAAAGAGAGTGTTTTAAAAGTAATCACAGTGAAAAAAGACTTACACATATAAGACAAAGATCAAAATGATTTTTTGACAGGAACAAGACAAATGTGAGAATAGTAGAGAAGTATCTTTAAAGTACTGTATTGAAAGAAAAAAATATCCCCTTGACAAATACCTTTTCACAAAGCAAATTAAAACATTGACATTTAAAGACATATGAAAATGGAAAATGAATCAAAAGGTTTTCTGTTCACTTTAAAATGTGTAAAAAAGCCTGTTAGGCAAAAGGAAAATGACAACAGCAATAAATTTGAATGAGGACCACCAGGCATGGCAGTTTTGCTGTGCTCCACGGTTGTACTCCTGGATACTTGTTCAGGATGAAGTGTACAAACACCTGCACAGGAGTATTAATACCACCTGCCTCTACAGGGCTCCCAAACTAGAACCCTTCAAAAATGCATCAATGGGCAAATGGCAAAGTAAATTGCAATTTGGAATAAGATGTATGAACCAGTAGTATATATATCAACATAAGTAAATCTCAGAATAACTACTTATTATAATAAAAGCAACTAGAAAATAAATCATTTGTATTGTATAAAAAAATCTCATTTTTCCAAACCATGCAAAATAAATTATTGCATAATACACAAAGTGAGTGAGTAGTTTTTCCAAAGCTCAGCATTATTAGTTGTATATTCATGGAAATAAAATGGAAACAAAACTTAGTAAATAAGGGGGAAGAAGGGAGGAGAGTGGAATAAAAAGAATCTAAATAAATCATGTACAGGAACAAATGCCTTATGATGAATATCATCATCATGTATATCTAAAATATACCAATAAAATTAATTAAAAATATAGTATGAGGAATCCTAAAAATGAAATACATAAAACACAAAACAGTTATCTAATCAAATGATGCCATAAAATCAAAAAAATACAAAACTCATATAAGTCTTGTATAAAAGGTGGAAGTCAGAAGGAGTGTGACTCCTCTGTTCCTTAGTATTTTAGTTCACACATGGTCAGCAAACAAATAAACACACATATCTTCCCATGAATCTAAAAGCATCTGAGTGATGGACCAAGTCTGTTTTGAGGTGCTTGCCTGACAGTGGAATGAAGTGAAAACATGCCACTATTTTGTTATTTTTAAACTGCTTCCATGAGTAACCCAGGGCAATCATTGTGCTCCAGAATCACGAATCACTATTCACAATTATGATCGCTACGAAACTCACAATCCCATGTAGCTAAAGGACCACTTTCTGATCGTTCCCATGCATAGGAGTAAATGGCATTAGTCGACTTTCTCCTGACTCTTAAGCTTCCCCAAACTGCCCCGAGTGTATGAGTGAGCACAGAGGTGCAATAACTGTCTGCAGGGGTGCACAGAATTATTTACAGTAATTCACTGGCCTCTGTAGGGTTAAATGGTGTGCTGCACAAAAATTAGATAATTCATTCTATGTATTTCCAGCTGTTTTTATATTCTGGAAAAATAACCAATACATTTTTTTAAATGGAGAAATTATATACATTCTGAAGTTCCGCTAAAGGATGGCAAGACTGAACTTCCTTCAATGGCACGGCTAGTTTTAGCACCAGTGTCTCTTCACACACATGCACATATATACACAGCCACCATAAGTACATTCAGAAAGACACAGAAAGAGACATACGGTACATTCAAAAAGACAAAGAACAGTAAAAAGACAATCTCTAGATGCCCATTGTTTGCCAAAGTCTATGACAAGTTTATATCAAACTAAGATATTTCTGCTGAAAAAGGGAAATGGCACAATGGAAAGTCAACTCATGAAATGGGAGAAAATATTTACACATCATAAGTTTAATAAAGTATCAAGACCCAGAATATATGAATAACTCATGTAACTCAATTAAAGAAATAGTTTGATTTAAAATTGGTGAAAGCCAAACGGGCCTATTCCCAAATGGGCGAGTGACCAAGAGGAAAATGAAAAGTACTCGGTATTGATAGTCATCAAGGAACACAAAATAAAACCTCAGGGAAATGTCATCTCTTACCTGTAAAAATGGCTATTATTAAAAATCAAATGAGAATCATCAACCAAGAAGAAGGAAGAGACAGTGTTCTGTACATGGTTGAGGGGAATGTGAATTGTAC
Source organism: Hydrochoerus hydrochaeris (assembly GCA_004027455.1). Taxonomy (NCBI): domain Eukaryota; kingdom Metazoa; phylum Chordata; class Mammalia; order Rodentia; family Hydrochaeridae; genus Hydrochoerus; species Hydrochoerus hydrochaeris. The sequence goes on from PVLA01001504.1 coordinate 144,891, forward strand.
AGCAATTATGGAAAACTTTACAGAGTTTCATCCAAAAACAGATCTGCTGTATGATAAAGCAATGCTATTTCCAGGTACATATCTGGAGGAAATGAAATCAGTATGTCAAATCAATATGCACAGTTTACTGCAGTACTATTCACAATACCTATGAAACAACAAAAGTGTTCATTCACCTATGACAGAGGAAGAAACAGAAGATCATTAAGGCTTAAATAAGAAAAACAGATGGAAATCCTTTCTGTGTGAAACATGGACAAACTTTGAAGAGATTATGCTAAATTACATAACACATAAAAATCAATACTGTGTGATCTCTTTTATATGTGTAGTGTAAAAAGACTCAAAAAAAAAAGAACAGAATGATTACTTCTAGGGGTTTCAGGCTGAGAATCTTGATTAAAGCGTACATGTTTTCAAGCATACTGTGGCTAAGTTTTGCTGATGTAATGGACAATTTGATAACAATCATAAAGTATTACCTTCATAAAATTGCTAAGAAAAGTCACACACTTGTAATCTCAGCAATTGGGAGGCTGAGACAGGAGGATCACTCTGAGTTTCAGGATAGACTGGACTACATAGAGAATTCGAGTCCAGTCTAAATTATATAGCCATATCTTGTATCAAAAAAACTGCTAAGAAAAGAGATATTTAGATGATTTTACCACATAAAAAAGGAACTATGTGAAAATGAAGCATATATTAATTAGCTTAAATTTGGTAATCAGTCCAGAATCTATATGTGTACCAAAATATTACTTGTACACCTTAAATATATTTGATTTGCATTTGTAAATTATTCCTCAATAAAGCTGAAAATTGCAATAGGAATATTAATTGTTTTAAGATCAAGTGAAATGTCTCCTAGAAATATTTACAGCAAATACTTTTTGACAAGATCTTGAAATGATAATCATATTACTATATTACTAGTGTTATTTTGATGAATTTGGAATTGCAGTATTTCAAAAACCGAGAAAATATTACAATAGCACTAAATGAATCTAATGTCGTTCCTATTTTAGAAGTGATGCCTATTTTTTTGGTTTGTTTTCAGTCCCTTTTCTAAATGACTTCTGAATTTAAATGGACCAGGTTGTTAAATCATTGTCTAAAAGACTGTATCTCCAGATAAAATCAGTGCAAAAAATGAGAAAAGTAAGACATCTGATTACATTCTTGTAACAGAAGTTATCTCTGAGTTGAGTAAGGCATATGTAAATGGCTATATTTTTATTTATTTATTTAATCATAGATTTTTAATAATTCAAAAGCTTGTAAAAGTCTTTTTTCCTCTTATAGGTAAATGATGAAGCAGGGGACAAATGTTTCTGTATTTTTACTATCTTGGGAAATACTGCAGGAAAAAGTCAAGTTATTTGAACATGCACACGTTTTTCAAATAGTTCTTATTAGACCACAGAAATAGCACAAAAAGCCAAAGAAAAATATCTCTTTTCTAGATTCTTAGACAAATAGTATGGCTTTTTCAAGGCCAAACAATAAGGAAAATATTTATTTCAAATACGTATTGTCATACATATCCTTCAAGAGAAAGAGACTTTTATAGTACAGTTGGTGTTTCAGTGGGATAATTTATTAAATTCTAGTGAAACAACAAATCATCACAACATTTTTGGTGGATGGGGAATATCTGATACTGAATTACAATGCAATAATAAACATATACATTGATCTATAAATTCTACCCTTTTTGGACTAATCTTAGAAGAAAAATTATGGCTATGCATACAATATTACCTACAGCAATGTAAATTTACTCAAATACAAAACTGGTGATATGTTCATACAATAAAACACTGCCATTTATGAAATGATGTAAAATATATTAAGTGAAGTGGAAACATATTAAGTACACATTATTAATTGATAAAAAAGTTCATCAATGTTATTTCTGCATTTCCATGCTAAAAACTATAGAACCATAGGAGGTTTCTTAGCAAAACCAAATATCTCTTTTTGGTTAGATCTCGCTTTACCAAAACCTTCAGCATTCACATTCCTAGCTCCCATTTTTACTAATAATAGAATCTCTTTCTCATATCAGCCATAACTAATTGATCTAGGCAGCAATGATAATTTGACCCCCCCTTGGCAAATATAATGTTTCTCCAAATAATTTCTAACAGAGAGGAATTTGAGATATCAGGAATATAAGATGAATGCTCTGGAAAAGAGAGAAAGACATTTTCTAAGGAAAGAGATCAGCAGAAGCAACACTTGAAAGCAGAGATTAGACATGGAAATGAAAGAACTCTCAGGTTCTTAGTCTGTAGACTTGGTCGTATGAGCCCTGAGTATACACTTGAGCTTAACTCAGTAGAAAACTTTTGCTGTATTATTAATACTCATTTAGTGTATATTAACTCCAATTAATTTTTATTACATGTTAATAAGCATGTCTGTAAAAGTTCTGTGCAGATTTTCACCCAAGTAGTTACTAGTTGGTATTAGCCTGTGGTAGAATAACAAGTAAATTTTCTTGATATCTATCATCTATCTATCTATAAATATCTATAAATATAGATAGATAGAGATAGATATGGAAAGAGACAAACAGAGAGACAGAGAGAGAGAGACAGAGAGAGACAGAGAAAAAAGTATGCACACTTCAGGAAAAGAAGAACTTGTATAAATATTTGAAAAATAAATTTATTGAGGTGGGCATGGTGGCACATACCTATAATCCCAGTACTAGGGAGGCTGAGGCAGGAGGATCATTGCAAGTTTAAGACCAGCCTGGGCTACAAAGTGAGCTTGAGTCCACCCCAAAATGCATAGCAAGACCCCGTCCCAAAATAATAAATAAACAAATTTATTGAAGCAACATGAGATTAATACAAGTTGCCTTCAGCTGATACAATTACAAGAGGTATTCAAAGGGGTGGTCCTAAATTTCCAAATATTTCTTTGTATGGAGAACTGCTAAATTATCTCTACTCTGCTTTCACAGACTCTGTATATCTTTAATTTTAAATATTTAGAAAATAATCATCTATTACCTTTGAACATGAAAATATTGGTAAAATATAGAAAATGAAATTATTAAAAATACTTGGATCCTTCTGAACTAATTATAATTTACAGGATGAAAAACAGACACACCTTACATTGAGAAATTTTAGATTCTTTAAATCTGTTAATATATAAGTTCATATTCATAGCAAAATTCACACACATACACATACAAATAAGCTTAATGTCAACACGTTTCTAACAACTCAATATTACAAAAGTATCTAAACATCTAATCAGAAAGGAATAGCTATGACAATAAATTTATAGCATAAAATGCTATGTAAACATGAACTTCATTAAGGCACCTGTATTTATACTTGTATTAAATATTTTAAAGATATATTGAAGAGTGAAATTATATATGTGGATTTAGATACAACTGTTGTGTAGCTTTCCACAGGGCCTAGTTAACAGCAGCTAATTCCATGGGCAGAATGAATGTTCCACTCCAGGGTCCAGGATAAGGAACTATTATTGTGAAAAGGTACAGTATTTATATTTTGGGGATTTTTGTATTCCATAATCTCATATTTTTCATTATTTTGAATTGAAAATTCTGGAAAATCTTCTTTACTAGGCATCTTACAAGCAAAGCATGAGTATAGCAGGAGAAAGAGAGACAGAAAGGGATGAGGTGAAAGGGGGAGGTGTAAGATGAGATCTGCTTCTCTCTGGCTGCTGGGTTTACACCTAGTGCGTCAGCATTGCGACGTCTGCCCAAAATATTCAAGAAAGTATTCTGGATCTGGAAAGAGAAATAACTTCACTCTTTTAAATAAAGAGGACAGGTTTATTTATTTCTTTGTTATCCTAAAGTATCTGTATTGCACAGTGGTGAAAATTTCATCAGAACACATTATATTTTCAAAATAGTAATAAATAATGATTTTTAACATTTTCTACAAGTCAACCTACCTTAAAAATGCTACTTCAGTTTTACTTCTGTGTCTGCCAATGGATTATGAGATTATGTATGAGTCTGTACCCTGAAGCTTTCAGCTGCTTGATGTTTTGAAATTACATTTTCAAGATTAAAAGGCAATAGAACTGAAATATATTTGTTCATGGGACTAAAATAGCAAAACACTTAGAAAGGAATATAGATACATTAAGAACAGAAAGCATGATTTGTGTATTAAATTTTGTTCTCATTTTATAGGAGAATCAAATTATTAAAAGTATTGTACTCTAGAGATATGAATTTCCTGATATAACCTAGGAATTGGCAGTAAATCCTAGCCCTTAAATAGAATGAAATTTTGTCATGATTTCCTTGAGATTAAGAAGTACATTGAAAAACCTAAATATCCACTCATCTCTGACTTAAAAGCTCATTTAATGAGATTTTTTCCTTTTAAAGTCATTTGCTTTGAAAAATGCATGTCATCTACTGTTCTTGACATGAATTCAATCAATTTTCTTTTCTACAAATGCTTTCCTAGTTACAATAAGACAATGGATCATAAAATTAAAAAAAAGACTGAAAGTGACAATCAGCATAAATCCATTTGTTAATTTTATAAACACTCTCTTATTAGCCATAGCTAATGGGGCTAAGAGACTTATTTGTTATGGAACTTCCCTAGCCTCTCCTCTGACTATGCATTGCCCCAGGATAAAAGTAATGCTATTGCTGGTGTCAGCACATTATTCCAACCACCCACATTGGATAACCAGTGGGTGATGTGAATCAATACAGTATTTATCCTAATATTTCAAAATAAATTTATTAGTAAGCACATTGAGGAGCAAAAAACTGGTGCTGCATGCTCTTTTGAATTTTCACTATTCTGAGTAATAGGCAAAGTATGGTAGACTTTTTCACGCACCTTTAACTCTGTTTTATGGGAAAGGGAAAAAATGCAAGTTAGTTATACTAGCAGTTTCTCTTAGTTCATTGAAAAGAAAAGTTTGCAATGATATCATTTGGAGAAATTTTTAGTCCTATATGCTGTACTCCGAGTAACAACTTTGAAGATAACAATAGCAAGGTATTAACTATTGTTATTCTCCTATTATTTTGTTATGAAACCTTGTTTCATTTTCTTCCATTAAATAAGGAAATAGTGTTTCAAAAATCCATGTTTACATACAAAATGTTATACACTGGCTTGTCAAATGAAATGATACCAAATTTTCTTTTACATTGTTTCATGGCTTATTTTCATAAGTTTTTTTTTTTTTTGCATATTTAGTAGCATGAATAAGACTATTTGTCATTATTGTTCCTGGATCATTTCTCCACATCTGCTCACGTAACATGAGTTATTCATTTACTGAGAAGATATCATGGATTCTGCTGAAACAATATGCTCAATAGCCATCATTCATGTGACTCTTGTGAGCCTATTTTTCTCTTCCTTGTTAATAAGGATTGGCAAACCTGATTTTGCACTACCTTTAAGAGTGCTAAATTAGCTGGGGATTTAGTTCAGCAGCATAAGGGTGAGGTTGTGAGTTCAATCCCTGGTACCAAAAACAACAACAACAAAAAGCTAAATTATGGGTACACAATGCAGTCTTCAAAATGATGTATCCAAACCATTGTAAATAATAGAATATAATTAGAGTTTCCTAATATAAGTAGAGTTAGTTACATTTTAAAACACTAGAAATATTTCATTGCTTTGATTATGACTTCATAACAACTTAACTAAAAATAGCATTTATCTGACCCAAAGTCAAAATAGCTTATCTTATATACATAGATTGTGGTGGATAAATTACAAATGCATAATTACTTTAATTATTTAAATTACAAAAATACACTACATATGACCAAATCCTATGAGGAAAATTGCCTAGATATATGAGTCTAGAGAAGAAATGAAATGAATACTAAACAGATTAAAACTCACATACATTTTATATGAATGAGGGAATAACATTGCTACAATACAAAATTTTTATTTATTCTTAGTTATTCTGGATTCAGCTTAAGGTTACCTCCACTGTTGTTTCTTTGGAGAGTTTATAAACAAACACATATTCTGATTCTCTTGTATCTATTAATTATCTTCAGACAATTATCGTACTCTTCTGAGTTTTGAAAGACAAAATCAAGACCTAGGATAGGTTTCTGCAGCTCTGGACCTCTCTGCCTGATTAAGTAATGTTGGATCACCCTGCAGCCCACTTCTACCAACATGCATTTTGGTGTCTATTTGTCATCCTCCTGGGGTTCAAAGACAGTTTGACCAGGAGTGATTGCAGTTTCTACTGTTAAGCACAGCTCTTACAGAGGTCTCAGTAGAGTAGTTCTTTATGATTTTGGAGTCATTTCTTAAATGAACCTATTTAGAACTTTCTCTCATGGACCTCCCACCAATTTTGTAAAAACCTCAGTTGCCTGCTTTAATTCCACTCTTCTGTAAAGCAGCTGGCATCATTTTTTTCTTCTAATACTAATTTCTGAATAATGTAATAGTTTAAAACACAACTGATGTGGGATGACTATTTGTGATAGAACTTGGTTTACAAAAGAAATAAGCTGATGTTGCAAGTAGCTCATGGCGAATCCTGAGAATTAACTTTTTATGATCATTCTGTATGATCTTACATTAATTGAAAATCTTACTGGAAAAACAACAAAAAAACAGTTAATGAGGTCAATGTTCAAGGTACTGAAGTACAATATAAATTGAATTTACAGCCTGTCTGTATACACAGTTTAAAAATTTAGTATATATTAGGAAGCACTGAGACTAAGGTCTTAGCGGGAAAGGCATCCAAATTGCGTCTACATACTTTGGACCCAGAGGCATCTCGTCTTGCCCTGTTAAAACTAAGTCCATCTTCATTAAGACCTAATCATTATTTTACCTTAAATATATTGCTTGAAAAAGAACAAACATTATCACATGCCTATGTTTTCCACATATTTATGCACCCAGGAAAATTCTTTATCATTATTCCAGAGCTGAAGACAGTGTGGCCAATTTCTTATAGGCTGACAGCATAGATTTCTGGGTATTTGATGCAGCAACCACTGGTGATTTGGGCTCACCTTTTCGAGAATGGATTATTTTCTCTGAATGAGCTCAGGCAAAGCTTTTTGGCCTCTGTATTCTTCTCCTATTGTACTTAGAGCCTAGATGAAAGAAAAGAGCTCCTGAGCACTTGGCCATTGCATCTGGGATTTAACCCCTTTCACATGTGGTTGAAGTGACTGAAAAATTTCTGAACCTCTTTTCACCAAAAGGATATCAGGGATCTTAAGGAAAGATGGATGACAGATTCTTAGTACTATAACTGAAAAGCAAGGTTCATTCTGATTTTCATTAATAAATAATTCTTTTCACTTATGAGGATATTCTCAAGTTGTCTCCATTTACCTATGAAATAAATAAGAATCATATTTATAATTATCACATTGTGTCTCTAGTGTAAAAAGAAGTAAGAACTGTAGGAGTAATAAAACCCAAAATGTGTAATTGCTATTTTAAAAAAGAGAGGGAAAGAAAGTGCTCTAAAGAATATAATTGCATGTACGTTTAAGTGTGTAGCATTGATAACCATGTTGCTAAGTTCTTGTTAGATCATTGAACAGAACTGTTTGCAGTCTCATTGTTTGAATGTTCACTTTGTATGCTTTAATTTTGTAGCTTGAACAACTATTTCTAAGAGGACAATATGTAATTTATTAACTAGTGATTTCTTACTGTTTATTTTTTTCATTATGTATTATTTCTACTCTCTTTTTCTGTTTTGCTTTTTTTCTCTTTAAATAAAATTGTAAAAATAAATAATTCTTTACGTGTTTTAGGACTTTGAGACAATCTGGAAACTGTAAACAAGAGATTTTTTAAAAATAATTTTAATTATTTTGGTTGTTTCATTGGGGAGATTCTCTCTGCTATAACAGAGATGGACTGATACTTGGAATTTTATCTCTGATTTACATCAGAGTGATGTGGTTTTTCCACATAATTGATCTATGGTTATATTCTTAGCTCCTGTTGGTTGGTATGGAGATATTAAGTTTGTCAAATACATGTGTATATATATATATATATATATATATATATATATATATATACACACACACACACATATACACATATATATACACACATACAACATACTGTATATATGTTTAATACATATTAACCAGGATGTAGGAACCATTATGGGTGAAAGAGACAGACTAATCACTGTGAGATCACCTTTCCAGGCATGAGGATAATTTAAAAGCAATGCCATATTTCTAAAGGAGATATCAAAATCTTAAAAGTCACAGTGATATAAATCTATCTGTGTCCCCCTCTAACATATGCAAGGGTGATCAAAATTTATGATGAATATTTAAATTTAAAACATTTATTACAGTAAAAGACATTAACACCCCTCACTTCAAACACACTTATCTCCTTGTTCCTGGCACTTTCTAAAGCAATGCTGAGCATTCTCTTTTCTAAAGCTTTGTAAGGTATGATCTCAAAACTTGGGGAAATGCTGCCGCTGAGTGCCATCCCATCAACAGGCCAGCTTGTGAACCCTTACGGTGTGCGCCAATCCACCTTATTAACGAACTCTGCCACCCTGCAACTTCTGGATTGTCCCCCGAATGAAAACAGCCATGAAAAGTAAACTGCTTCAATCAATTCTGGAATCAAGGCAGCTATGACAGCACATTTAAACACACTTAGGAAATAGGATTCCCAGAACTATTTCAGAAAGTGGTCAGAACAAAGGGATAAATGTGTTTGAAGCAAAAGAGAGAGAATTTTGAAGGTGATTAATATGCTTTTAATTGACATAATTTTTAAATGTAACATTCAGCATATTTTTAATGCATCATTGTATATTTGGCTTTTCTAATAGATAAATACATTTTACAGAATTTTATGAAAGTAAGAAGACTAACTTTAATTGCAGTTATTATAACAGGTCTAATTTTATTGCTACAAACCACTATAATCAAATATTCAACTGGCCAATCTGGATAAAGTCTTTTTCTTTCAAACAAGATTTCTTTCTCTTGGTAAAACTGGAAATAAATGTTACTGTCATACATGGGGTCATTATTTTTGACTTTGATATAATCATATAAGGAGTTTAGCAATTACAGTATGCTTGAAAATATATACTCACAGGAGGGATTAAAAAATAAAACAGGTCTTAGATGGGGATTGGGAGATTATTCCGCAAGAAGACAAAGCACCTCTTCCCATGAACCAGGCAGTGAGTGGGCTGGGAACCCAGAAGAGCACTTCCACCACCTCCTGCCCCCACCCTAAGTAAGCAACTGGTTGATGTACATGGTGCACGGTTTCAATCTACCACCGCCTGGCTCCAAGCAGAACACCACGGCTGCTTGGTCCATGGCATCCACAGGCAGAGCGGTTGAGCAATGCCAGAGAGGAAGAGGCCACAGACCGCATACTGTACCCAGGGTCACACTGACGTGACCCGCCCAGCCACATACACAGAACTGCGCTTCGGTAATTTTCTGCGAAGCTCTCATGGCAGTCGTGTTGATCACCCAAGTTGATCACCGTCTTGTCTTTAAAGTACCTACACCAGTGCGCATTCGATCAGCAATGGATGAGAATTTTTGTTGCTCTGTTTCCTCATCAGCATTTAGCATTGTCAATATTTTGGTTATTTGCTACTGTAATAGTTACAGTAGCTTTACAAAGGTATCTGGTTTAATTTATAACACCCTAGCGATGCATGACATTGAACACGTTTTCATATGCTCATTGCTATTTGCATAACATTTTGGCAAGATGATATTTTGCTCATTTTCAATCATTTTGTTTTTAATATTTTGCCTATGTTCAGTTAGTTTGCTTAATTCAAACCTGTTTTTTTTTCTTATTGTTGAATTTTAAGAGTTTTTGTATGTATTTTGGATGACAGTTATTTGGAGACAAGTCTTTTACAAAGGTTATCTGTAAATTAGTTGTTTTATTCCAATTCTCATGACAGTATCACAGAAGTTTTAATTTTAAAAAGCTCATATTATTAACTACTTTCATGAATCATTCCTTCTTGTTGTATCTAGAATCATCACCAAACCTAAGGCTGTCTAGATTTTCTCCTATGTCACACTCTAGGAATTTTTTTTTTTTCATCATATGTTTATCTCCATAACATGTTTTAAATTGCTTTTCTAAAAAAGGAAACTTTTATTTCTGCATGTAGTTGCACAGTTGTGTCAGAACAATTTATTGAAAAGATTAATTTGAGTTTCTTTGTGGACTGTGGATTCTCCCCCTTTGAACAATTTAACTATGTGTATTCCAATACTGTCGTTAGTCTTTTTGAATCTACTAAAAAACATATTGGTTCGTAGTTTTCTTTATTCCATTCTCTGTGTGGAGTTCTTTTATTCTAAAGCCATAAAATATATTAGGAAATAGTCCTCTCCTACTACCATCTGGAAGAGATTATAGGTGGTTGAGTTAATTTCTTCCTTACGTTTGATAAAATTCACCAAAATATTTCATCTTGGATCTGTGATTTCTATTTTGTAAAGTCATTCATTATTGTTTCTACGCCATTCAAACACAGACGATTGATAGATACATAGATAAATATATGGACACACATGTGGCTACTCAGATTGTCTATTTTCACTTGAATTTGGGTAAATATGCCTTTCCAGATATCAACTCATTTCTTCTAAATTATAAAATTCTGAATTATTTGTTCTTTTCCAGCAAACATCTTCCTTTTTGTTTAGGACACTAAACAAAATTATTTCATCTTAGTAGGAAGAGGTAAAAAGGCAACTTTCTCTCCTCATATCACAAGCAAGTATTGTGTTGCTCTGCCTTATTTCTGATACTCTTAAATACATGAGACAAAAGACATTTAGCTCCATATTTTCTTCTTAAGCCCTCAATAAGTCTTTAAATAAGGACTACAACTCATTTGATCTCTCTCTCTCATTTGATTATTTGTATTTCTCTCTCTCTCTCTCTCTCTCTCTCTCTCTATATATATATATATATATATATATATATATATATATATCTGTCTCTCTGTCTTCCTCTGTCTCTCTCCCTTACATATATTCATTCCAGAATATATTTCTTGAGGCATCCTGTTTGTCCTCAAGATACTGACAATTACATATATTGGAGGAGACAAGTGATAAACAATTAACAAAGAAAATATATCATTGTAATTTTTTTTTCAGTACTGGGGATCAAACTCATGACCTTGCGCTTTCCAGACAGGTGCTTATGCCATTGAGCTAAATTCCCGACCCTCATTTTAAATTATTATGAAAGTTTATTTTAAAATATGGAAAGAGGAGAAGGGAGAATCAAAAAGAAATGAAGAATATTAGACTGTATTCTGAAGATAAACTGCTTGAATGTTAACCAAAATAACTTACTGATTAGGCCAAAACCTGTTGTTGATTAGTTCCTGTACTGAGAGACACAAACAGTTACCCTAATGGATTCTTAGAACCACCCCTGAAGGAGGAGATTAAAGGCGAGTTATTTTTGAGATTGCTAGCTTCTTATTTAACACAGAGCTTTAAATATGGGAAGGCTGATTTTCATAAATAAAGGTTTTGTATAATATATTAAGGGAGGTTGAAACAGAGTTCTGAGTTTAAAAATGTACCTCAAAGAGTAAACAATTTAGCAAACCCAGTTAACTAAACTATCATGTTTATAAATGGACCCCATAACTGATGAGCACACACTGAATAGCTTATTTTCATTTCAGGAATATTCTGCAATAAAAAATAAAGTTATTTTTCTTGCTTGGCAAAATACCTTGATGCTCAAATCAGATTTATGGAAAAAAAAGTATTTGTTTTTCATCTTTTAAAGAAATATCACTTTGTCTAGAGTTGAATTTTTCTTATGAGTTAAGATTTAAAAAGGAGAATTCTACGTAACACCCTGTAGAAGAGGGTAAGGAATGTGTAATATTTGTGTAGTGCACAAAACCATTGCTGAGAATTTTAATGAAAATAGCAATCCTGCTTACATTTATAAATTTGATTCTGGTTTCTGGATGTGAAATGGCCCAGAACCCATAGAAGCCAAAGGGTGATCTCTTACCTTACAAATTGATGTGACAAACACACCAATTTTTTTCAACCCATAAAATTTAATTATTTCTAAAAAAGAAAAGTTGCATTTATAAAAAAAAAGACCATTTCAAGATAAACCTAGAGTTACAAGATCTTCCAAAACCAATCTTGAACTGCAAAGAATTTAATCCACTTCATTAACAACAGGATCCTTGAGTTTTTAAGAAGCATTCTTAAAGCCTGTCTTCTTTAACCCAGCATAAAGTTAAAATGTTCCTGTATTTTTCAGTTATGTGTGAAGTCATTTTCTTACAAGTAAAAAAGGGCATCAAAACTGTTCAGTTAGAATGGCCTGATACTTTGTAATAACAACAGAGGCAGAAGTCACGATGGAGTGCCTTGTTTGTATTTTCTCAGCAGGTCCTTTATTTTTTTAGCATTTTCCCTGCTTGATTCTTTCCCTGTATGAAATTAATGACTTTTCTCTTCCACAATGAGAAAGTTTGTTTAAACAATAGGATAAGACATGGAGCCACCAATAAGTAGTTGTAACTGTATGGGAAAAATATTATGAAGGCTTGAACTCATTTCCAGGAAGTTATAAAGGAAAAAAAAATGTGGTATGTCAGAACCTAGATAGACCATAGTGAATCCATAATTCTTTGCTTACATTTTATAAGCTCATAAATGCAAGGAATATTATCAATGAGTCTGGGGAAATGTTGACATAATTATTTTCATTCTATTTACTTTTTTTAAATGGCAAAGTTGATAAAATGTTCATGCCTGTAGAAGTTTAATCTACATGTCCACAGCCAGGATTCTGGAGTCTGAAAAGCCAATCTCAACTCTCTTCCACTCCTCTTGACTTTGGCTCTAAAAAGATAAACTGTACTGTGCCATTCCCAGCACTTGGGGTACAGTACTTCAATGAGATGATCAGTTGAGGTCGATAGTGCTCAATTCGTTTCTTGAAGCTCTTATCCCTCAGATATTATGAGGACTTAAATTTAGATGGAAGTGCTTTTCAAAATGCCTCTCTGGGAATAACATTCATCATTGTTTTATTTGCCATGATACAGTTTAGAACAGACAAGATAGAATGAACTGTGGTAATGATAAATTTTTGAGCTCAAAGATTGATGCTGATTATGCCATGTCATTGGCTAAGAAGAGTGGAAGTAACTCCAGATAGTAGCAAAGAAAGAGGGGGCTGAGTGACTTTCAGAGGCCAGTTGCCATTCCAAATGGCCTAGTGTGGCACCATCTGCCACAAGTGTAAGAGAGTGCCAGCCCTTTAAATTAGAGCTCCCATGTGTATCAGCAGCATGCTATATTTTCTGATCGTCAACAGATTGGATCAAATATTGCATTTTATTAAAATATGGTGTTAAGGTACTCTCTCTTGTGAAAAGAGCATTGAAAATACTTAACTCCACTGCTTTGAAATTAAATTGAACCCACATTCAGACAGTAAGTCAATGCCTTCATAAAGCAAAATGGAAGTATTGTTGTTTCCTTATAATCATTGAAATGCTCCTTATTTAAAAAATGACTTTTGAGAGAAAAGATGCAAAAATCTCACTTTTTTCAATATTTCTACTGTAATAAATCACTTTTTATAAGATTAAGGTAATGCGTACATTCCTCTAGGTAGATTTTTATGATGTTTCACTCTCAGGATATTGTCAACATTACTAAAGGTAATGATGTTCTTTTTTATTTGATATGTCTCAGTTTGAAATTTTGACAATTTTATTGAAGTAATTGTTAAAAAATAAATTGTATTTTCTTATAAACATAGATAAGAAATGCCATGGAATCATAACATTCAAGAGATTCACCTGCAAAAATTGGAAAATGAACTCAAGAAGAAGATTATGCTAAGTAGAGCATAAGAAATAACTTTTTTGTGGTTTATGAAGACATGCTTTAATTTTATTTCCTTATTTAAATGTTATTAGAGTTATGGAGTTAATGGACATTGAGTATATTTGATTCATAATGTTTTACCATTATCCAATATCAACATCATTATTTTATGTTAAAATGAGAATGATTCTGCTCATATGCACATTTCTGTGGCATTTGAAATAGTATTGTATGGAGTCAAAATTTATAAAGCAAGCAAGAAAGAGAAGGACAAAGAATGAAATTGGTAAAGAGAAAATAATTGCTCTTCCTACAACAATTTCTCAAAAAATTCAAGTATTAAATATAAAATGAGTTCCTTTTATTCTTAAAATAAAATGGTCTCAGGAGATCAGTTGAAAATGTTTTCTTAAACACCTAGAAATATATCTAGCTTTCATAGTAGCTATATTCTGTGTGTGTACCACACACATAGAAGTAAAAAGATGGAAACCATATCCTACTGTAAAATCTTCCGGTGGCCAACTTGAAAATACAACAAAAATATTAACAATAACATTTTATTATACCAAGTTTTAATTTTAAAATACTTTCCCAAATATCTAGAGCAAACCAGTATTTTAGACAATAAACATTATCATCCAGTATAAAAGAAAAAATTTTAATTTTCTTTTTGTACTGGTGATTGAACTCATAGCCATATACTTGTAAGGCAGACACTTACACCACTGACCTAAATCCTCAGCTTCGTAGGTGAAACATTTATTACATACGCTTTTTCTCTATTGTATAATTTATTTATTTATTTGCTATTTTTCTGGTATCAGGAATTGAACTCAGAGCCTTATGTTTGTCAGGCAGGTGCTGTGCCACTGAGCTACATTTCCCATCCCATTGTTTCTCATCAAACCTTTTATTTTCAAAGTTTTAAACAGGAAATATTCTAAATGTATTCATCTTTGTAATCCATATACCTTTATTATCTGACTAATAGATACATGCAGCTGAATTAATCTAAACCACATTTCACTAACTGATCATGCTAAGGAGTTGTAACTTTTAGTCGATTTTCTTTTTTTAGTATTATACATTAGTATATGTATAATATTATGTATAAATTATAATTTCTGGCATATTGAAAATTATGCTCCCCACAAACAAATTCCTTCCAAATTTCACTCACTAAATAATGAAGAATGTGACCTCTGAAATTTAATGAATAAATTAAAAAACCTGTTACAATATGATTAATACATTAGATTGAAAACTATTAAAATCTAATAAAGCCATAATCTGTAGTTATTAGAATTATTTTTACACTTGACAGGAATCAGTGTTTAGTCTTCATTAAAAAACACTGTAAATTAATGTGTAACATGACTATATCTTGTGCTGCAAATCATAGTAAATAATTCATCTTACTAAGTCATTCTCTTAGATCATCCTTGAGCTTTCTTTGATTATATAATTTGAAAAGGACACATTTTTACCTTATCTAAATTTCAGGTAATATTTTGGATTTCTCATTTTTTTAATCACAAGTGATCTCTAAAGGTTTTTCTTGATCACAAATTATTTTGTGTGTTTGGATTTGATCTGACGATTTACATATAGGCTTCAGAAAGCATCATACAAGACTTCAGGAGTTCGCTCTACAAATCTAGATTCATCATTCTTGAGCAAGTTAAAATGTTAGAAAATTCTCATCTGGGATTTGGAAGAACCTTTCATTTATCTCTTCTATCCTGAAGTTAAGAAGCCAATCCCAGGAAACTAATACCTACAGTTTTCATAAATTTGGGTAAATTGCTCTTTTCTTGAGTTCTCACAAATTCACTCATCTTTCTTGGCCGCCAGGAAATAACCACTTCATTACTTTTGAAAATGGGACTCTGCAAACCACATGTCAAGCCACAGCAGTTTGAGCTAATAGAGTGACTTTTCTACCTGCCATGCGACAAGCATCTCACAAAGTCATCAGCTCATGTATGAAATCAACTGTCAAGTTTAATCGGCTTGCATGGCTAATTACATGAGAACTATTCTCAAATAAGATACCTTGGATATGGCCTTGGTTAGATAATCAATTACATATTAGTAAGCAAGAGGACTTTTTTTTTCTTTCTTTTTTCTGAGGAAAAGTTGGAGGAGGAAGAAAGGATAAGCAACAACCAGATACTATTACAATGTCCTTTCAGTCTTAAAAGACATAGTCTGCTACACTGAGGACTAGGGATAGTGACTACACATTCATAAAAAGAGAACATTAGAAATATTATCAACACGATTTTAAACAGATAATCACAATTCAGTTCCATTCAGCACTTGCTTCATCCTGGGTAACTAGTTCTTGCTTTGCTGGATTGTGGATCATCAGGGTGTTTTTATGGAGGATGTTTTTCTTCTGGAGCTAAAAGTAATCTGAGAAAACTAGAAGCGATGTGACTCAGTCAACTCAGACACTCAGAAATTTGGCTAAGCAATGCCTGTTTGGAATCCTGTGACTAAGAATCTATTCTCTGGGTTACCATTAGATCATAATACCTGGTGCACTTCTTTTGGTGGTACACTGACTGTCCTTTTATTGTTTAACACACAAATTGTAGCTTGCAGCTGTGGCACAGCCTCAGATAACCATTAGAGGCAAGCAAAGCTTAGTTTAAAACAATACTAAGGACTCTTGTCAATTTGTTACAATCACAAATAACATCAGAAACTGAGAGAATATTAACTATTTTTAAGAATTTGATTAATGTTTCCTGATAGAGTAAAAACAATTATAGAATGCAATGTCATCGACAAATCCCCCAGGTATATATTCAAAGTGTGCAGTTACCTAAAGATTTCTATTCACAATATTTTAGTTCTTTAATCTTCACTTAGTGTAGTGTAAGCATCCTTTCCTGATTTGACAGTTCCTCCAATTTATGGTTATATCAGGATAATTTAAAAATACACTCCCTAACAAGGTTTATGTCTTTTTTTATAAATGTGAAAGAACAAATTTATATGATTTTTAGGCTCTTTCTCAGAAACATAAAATACAGTTTTAAGTGTAAGCAATATTTCCATAATTTTCATTTGTTTTAAATAAAGAGTTTAAACTTGGGATAACACAAAATAAAAAAAAACACAAGCTATTTGACCATTAGATTAAGATAGAATTTTTAATGTCTGGCACTATAGTATTAAAGATGCTTATCTCTTCCTCATGTGAAGAAATGCATTTCTAATTTTAGTAGTGAAGGACATGATAAAGTCATCTTGACGATAAAATTATTTTGGTGGGCCATGTATTTTTTGCTATCTGAGCAGACTGAACAGAAACATATACTGCTAATCATATACACTTAATATACATATATATTGTTAATGCTTTTAATAGAGAAAGTAAGATTACACTTTGGCACGAATATTTGGCAATTAATGCTTCATGGAATTTTTAAAATAGGCAATTTTAAAGTGAGCTAGCCCTGGCAAAAATATTTACACAATCCTTTGTTGTCTTTACAGATCCACCATTTGCAGGCTATAAAATTCAAAGCAAGTAAAAGCCTCCTTTCCACAAACATTATAAATGATTTCATGACTATTCACATCTTGCTTTTCATTATCTTCTTTTATATTATAAAACAAGATACTGCAGCACTTTATATTTTAATAAAGCACAAATTTTATTATTCTATCTACACATTTATGCTTCTCTGTCATGATTTCTCAGAAAATTATCTCAACAATGCATATTAAATATAACATTTATACCCAAAGAAATAATAACAATTTAAGAGAAATGCTTGGTGATGTCTCCTCAAGAAATAGCTGGCATTCATGAGCATTTTAGCTGATTTTAAAATTCATGAAAATATATTTTAAGATATGTTTCTTATTGTTTTTAAAATAGCAAAATTATCAATATTACCAAGACACAAAATGATCGTCCCTTGAAAACATAAAAAATAAGAAGCCCAATATAAAAATCTAGAATTGTGTATTGGATATGTCAGCATTTAATATTACTGAGAATTTAAAGAGATGTCCAAAGAAAATGATAATTACCCAAGTTTTGGGTTAGTTACATACACTCTAAGAAGTAATTTTTCTGCAAAACCGGACATATGCAACAACTATGACAATTAAAAAAATTATCAGAATAGTTACTTGAGTTTTGCACCATTTGTAAATCTTTTCAAAGACTTAAAAATTATGTGAATGGTGTATTAGTTAACTTTCATCTCTGCGACAAAATACTTGAGAAAAATAACCTAAAGGATGCAAGGTTTATTTTGACTGGATTGCTATTTGGCCTATGACAAGGCAAAAACATCAGGCCAGAGTAGCGTGGTAGAGGAAAACTTCTCACCTCGTGACCAACAGGAGGTAGAGAGACAGAGAGAGAGACTGTCAGAGACAGAGACAAAGAAAAGAGACAGAGAGACAGAGACAGAGAGAGAACAAAATCACTCTCCCAGTTACTTTGTTCAAATAGGTCTCAGCTACAAATAGCCACTTTAATTATGAACTCATCGAATGGATCAATTCCTTGGGTAATTTTGCACCATCATGGTCAAATTGACCCCTTTGGTTCCACCTCTGATCATGCTGCGCTGGAAATCTAGACTTCCATACAGAAGTCTTTGAGGGAATTCCTCATATTTACATCATAATGCTGAGTGAGCAACTTTATCTTAGGTTTATTAATCCTATATATAATGTTTAGGACATTCACACTAAATAAGACAGTGAAGAACAAAGCAAGCTTAAGTCTAATAAGAAATAAAATGTATTATTGTGCTTTTCTCTAAAACTATTTTGGTCAGCCGTAACTTTCTCTACTCTTTGAGCAGATTGCACAGAGGATAAAAGCAGACAAAAGACATAAAATATAACTTAAAAGGTTTTTTTAATTAAAGATGTATTTTAATTACATGAATCTGGATCCATTAAGTGTTTCTGAGAAAGCAGTTCCTGTAAAAGGATTTTGTTTCAGTCAAGCACTTTATTGTATTACAAATTCTGATTTCTTAATTTCTATGAAGTTTGGAAACATTCTCCATAAATCCATCTAAACAGAAGTAATTTATTAGTACACTTTTTAGATAGAAAATACTGCACCTCACCTGAAGAAAAGGAGTGGCTTACTATGTCAGAGATGGAAGCCGAAAAATGGAGGGGTACACATAGCTTCAGAGTTGAAAGTAATATGTTAAAGATAAATTCAGTCTAGATCTAAAAGAACTGCTCCCTTGACAACAGACAAAAAATTCTCAATTCATTTGAATTCATGAATATGCAAATAAGCAAGATACAAAGAAAAATAAAGGACAGAGCAGATTCTCTAGCATCTTCTGTGTAATAGACTTGAGCTCCATGAATCACATGATTGAGGTCGCCAATAGGGAACCATACCATAAAACTTCAATTTGTTTCCCACCGATGGAAAACAAAAGTTCAGTCTGCAGAGAACAGAAAAATGTAATTATCAGTTGAAAAAACAAAGACTGATTTCCAAAGCCATCAAAATTGATATTTCATTGCAGCAGCTCCTGTCCAAGCATAACAAGTCCTTGTCACTTCTCCAGCATGGAGATTTACTGGGCCACATCAGGTGAGTAAATATTTATACTCCAGTGCATGACTTGTGAAGTTTCAAACCCTTTCAGATGATTCAAAAAATATCAACACAAAATAAATGTAGAATGAATGTGTTTTCAAGTGTTTTTATTTAACCTATTAATTTATGAGGAAGCCAAAGAATATTAAAAAACACTTAAGCCAAAGAAAGAATAAAGAGATAAAGGTAGAAGTAGTGTTGTTTGGGGATTTAACGATTGGTTTTGCAAAATAAAGTGTGAGTACCCTAAAATCGCTTGCTCAATTTTTCTTCTAGCTCTCAGTGAGTGGCCTGCTTTGTTCTCCATTGCTATGGAGACTCTGAGGGGAGACATCCCATTGTGAAATTTGTTCATTCACCTGGGATGGACTCATTTCATCAGTGAAGCGGTGGAAATGAACTCTTCCAAGATACCATCTGACATAGCTAAGTACTTCACACTTAATATTTTCTGTAATTTCTGATGTATTTAAGTAGACTCAGAAAAGGAATTAGGGTAAAGTTCCTTGGAGGATGTTTAGTGGAAACACTTTGAAGCACACAATTAGTTAAAGCAGTTTATTTACTAATTAATTTGAGGGAAAGATCTAAGTGTTCAAGGTGAGGGGAGACATCTGGCCAAAGAAGAAACAGGACTCAGAAATGTCATAGAATATGACATCTGAATAGAACTTTTAGAAGCAGATGTATCAATCTTGGTTTTGTTTATGTTGTATTTAGCTATAGTATTCATAATATCATGACTATCAATCAAACATATATCTAGGCAATAAGTTACCACATTTGCTTTATATACTTAATATTATAGTTCACAATAACATCATGAGTTAGATATTATGATCACCCTACTTTACGGATTGAAAAAAACAATTAGACAACTGTAAACTCTTATCGTGCTCCTATTAGTTTACTCATAAATCTTGTTGGATAATTTCTGGATCCAACATTTTCTTTGAAATTAATTTTAAAAGAAATATAATCAGCTATCTGCATCACATGTGAATCAAGTTCTTGAACGACTATAGTTTCTGAGTTGGAGAGCCTTGCTGCTTCACTAGAACAGGAATGCTTTTCTCTGAGCCAATTACCTGAATTGCTTAAAAGGAAACCAGCTTGACCAATTCAGTGCAGGAAAAACAAGTCATGATTGTTGAGATTAATATTAATTTTGTAAAGTCACTTAAATTTTGCATAGGATTGGCTTAGAAAGAAAGTTCCTAATTGTTTATAAGCCAACAAGGAAATTTGGTTATATAAACAGACACGTTTTCTTGATCATCCAAACAGTTCTGTCTCCCTGCTCACCTCCCTTGGAAATACAAATCACACTGGGATTTGAAGTTTACCATCAGAAGAACAGATCTCAAATGTGTTGTCTTTGTCCTTTCTGGTGGCTGCTGAAGAAGATGGAAACTCCACATTTCTGTTGTTTCTCTGATACTTAAGTTCAAGTGAGAGAATAAATTTTTGACCTGAAGAATAAAAAGAAAAAAAATAAGCACATCAAGTTTTTACTAGATTGTGTTCAGTCACCCAGAAAAAAGCACATTTGTCTCTACGAGATTTGTTTAGTGGCTTGTATTTTACCAGTGGGAAACATTCGCCAATCAGTGTCTTCTTTTGGTCACTCTTAGAAAAAAATCGTGAGCCTTTACCTCACGAAAACCACCGTTTCTGTTGTTCTCAAAAGTTTCAATGCAGCTTACCATACCGAGGGATCCTATCGGTATGGGCCCTTTGCCCTTTGAGACTCAATCAGTCGTGTTTATATCTGATCAGGTGTTTTCATTTTGCTGCCTTCTCAAGGAAAATTTGGCCTTCACCTTACAGATGGTCAGCCTCAGCAAACATCACAAAAAACTTTTAGTAATTACACAAATCTACACAGGGACAGGTAGGTACTTCAAATGTAACAATTATGTTTAAGAAAAATATGTAAAAAGAAAAGAAGAATGGTGTTTGTGGCAATAAATAATCTATGTTTGCATACATATTGATCAAAAGAGTGCTTCTTAAATACATAGTGGAGATCATCTTCTTATATAGGTTTGCTGTGATAATCACTTTTAGTTGGGAGAATATGTCTATTATACTCAGGGCAGTATTTCCTGAATAGCATTCATCTCTTATTGCTGCTGTTAAAAACAAAACTAATTACAAATTTAGCAGTTAGAGTAACACAGATTGCTTCTCAGTTCAGGGAATCTGGTATTTGATTTCTTTCTACTTATTCATTTGTTTTCTCTCCCAGTGAACTTTACTTTTCCCCCGATCTCATATTGTTTTCTTCTTCTATCTTAAAGTTTCACTTGAGTATTTTCAGAAATATTAGGTTGGTGGTAATGATTTTTCTAATTTTTAATGAAGTTATTTCTCCTTCAACTTGAAGGCCACCTCTGAAGGATATGGTAATCAGAGTAAGTACTTAATTTGTTTCAAGGCTTAAAAGATGTTTTCCCAAGCTCTATTGACCTTTACCTTGAAAATTTTTTTTGTGAAATCTGCTGTTACTTTGGTGTGTGTGTATGTGTGTGTGTCTGCGTGTGTTCTGCTTTGAAAATTGTGTGTTTGTTTTTGAATTTCTGCATTTAAGTATAATGTGTTGTTGGGTAGTCTTTTTCAGTATATATATTTGGAGTTTTAAATGCTTCCTTTACCAAGGTAGCCATTTAATTGGCACATAGATGTCACACATCTTAATTCTTCTTTTTTTAAAAAAAATCCCCTTCCCCTCTTTCTCTTTTCCCTCCCTCTATCTCTTGGTCCCCTTCCCTTATGCAAAAGATTTATCTCTCTGTTACCTATTTATCTCATATTTTGCTCTGTAACTCATTTATAGTTTAGGTTACAGAATGGAAATAATGTGATATTTACACTTGTGTGTCTGACTTACTTCACTTAACATTATGGTCTCAAGGTGCATCCATTGTCCTACATATGCCTCAAGTTCATTCTTCTTTAAGGCAAAGTAGCTGCTGCTTCTTTTTTCTTTGCTAACATCTGAGTGGTCAGCACTTCTCCCTCACCTCCAGCTCCCGGCAGCCTTTCTTCCGATGGATCCTGTTAACTACCTAGATTTTCAATTGAGGAGTTTTCTATTTGATGATTGAAGTTTTCTCAGCCAGTTATGCTGTATTCTTTTTTTAAACTTGAGTGTTCTTACTAGCGACCTTTCACATCCTGTATTATATTTGTATCTTCTTTGAGTTCATTGATTCATTTAGTTATTGATACATCCAGCTGCTTATTTTTTTCTTTGATATCACTAATCATTTTAATTCTCAGTTTTTTTTCTAAATCTTTCTCTGGAGTTTTACCAACTCTTTATCTGTGGAGTTAGGTTTTGGACAGATGTGCATTTTAGATGGCTCCTGGTTGCTCATTTTCCAGTTATGTCTCTGTGCCATGGTTTGCAGTTGAGTAAGGAGGGATATTTCTCCAGCTATCATGTGTGCATCTTTTTGGTAGCGGCCCTCTCTTTGTAGGCTCTTTGGATGGTGGGTATGTCTCCATATGTGTTTCCCCTCAGTCTTTCTGGACTAGCTCCTAACACTAAGCACCTCAGAGCAGTTGGTGTGTTCTGCTTCTCTAGACAATGTTGATGGCATCTGTTGCAGTCAGGGTTGTAAGCAAAATGATTTAATAGAGGACACACAATTTGTAGGATTATTTTATAATAATCATCCAAAGATCAAAAGAGTTCAGGAAATCTGTCCACACACAGGAGGCTCAAAGAATCCAGCTGAATAGCTGGATCCCACAGCAGTGCCTTCCATGAGTCCAATTAGAGACCTAGAGCCCTTGGAAATGTCCTTCACAAGTCTGAGGGACCAGTGCTAGAAGCCACGAGACTACATACAGGCTGCAGGCAAACACTAGAGCTCCTCCAAAGGGCAGAAGTCAGTCTATCCTTCCTTTTCCCTCTTTTATACCTTCTAGGTGATGAGCTGCCCTAGAGTGGGTCCTCTACACCTTAGGGTATAGAATTGCTGGATGGATTTAGTTAAACCTGTTTGTTTGTTTGTTTGTTGGGTTTTTGTTTTGTTTTGTTTTTTTACCTGGGATTGAGCTCAGGATCTCATGTTTGCCAGGCAGGTGCTCATGATGCTGAGCTAAATCCTCAGCTCTTTGTTAAGCTTCTAAACGTCTCAAACTGACACAATCAATCAATCAATCACTACAGTATCTCAGCCTGATTACTGATTACTGTATCTTTTTATTGTATCCTACAGTTTTGGTGAATCTGTTTATTAGTACTAATCAACTAATTTCTCAGTGGACATTTTTTTGGGTTTTTTTCTGTGTAAAATCATGATATCTGTAAACACTAACAATATGCTTCTTTTGCCTGTATTTCTTTCTTTTGCCTAATTGGTCTATTCAGGACTTCTTATATCATGTTCAACGGAACAAATGAGAGCAGGCATTCTTGTCTTGTTCCAGACCTTGGAGAGAAAGTTTTCAGCTTTTATCTATTCAGTATAGTATTTGATGTTGCCTTCTTATAAATGGCATATAAACTTTAAACTGCTGCTCACTGGCATGAAAATTTTGTCATGAGAGAAGAAAAAAGAACAATTGAAGTATTCACAAAACTTCAGAGAGAACTATGTAAAGAATAACAGAGAATGAAAAATAGCTTTGATAAACCAATACTTGCAACAAAAATTCAGCCTCTGCTATTTATTGGTTGAGGAAGGTATCAAGGTATTGAGAACTGTCAAGCATAATCATGGTCACCACAGGTGGAAATGGGCACCTGTTGTTGAATGGTTTATAGTTTCAGTCTTGCCAGATGAGTATGTTCTAGAGAAACACAGCAAAACACTATGCCAGTAGTTAGCAATGCTGTACTAGGCACTTGGGTTTTTTGAAGATAATAAAAGCAAATGAAATAAAGCAAAATAGAGTTAATCAAAACAAAACAATGAACATGGTACAGGACTGCAAAACATGATAAAAGGAAATCAACAATAGCTACCTTAATGCCTCTTGTTATCTTTAAAATAACTGCCCATACCATTGAGCATAATAAAATCAAACAATACAGGTATTTAAAAATTTGGCAAATAGAATTACTATTTGCCATGTTAACTGTTCTTACTAAAATTGAAAAAGCACATAAACAAAAAAAATCCATGTAGTACTGGAAACTATATATTTGGTGATTAAAATTTAAGAACATAGTAACCCACAATTTACTTGATCCATGCAATCAATGGTGACATGACCAAAAGCATGTGTCAGTTTGACTTTTGGTCATTACTCCACCTTAAGTCTTACTTTGCCACTCTCCTTGTTATTATTGGTGTCTGAGTCTAAAATGTAATTGGAATTCTCATAAATTTTCAGAATATGAAACATCTATCTAAGGAACTATGAAAGCCCAGACCTTTCAGCCTAATCTAAATGTCGCTTATTCCACGGTTACACCTGTATAGTGATTCACCAATGGCTGTGCAGGTGCTAAATGCTCAGTGTCTACTGAATGCAGATTTATGATGAGGATGCGGGGCGAACCAGGAGACACAGAGCTCTTGAGTAGCATAGTGTTTGCATGCTGTGCCCTGAGTGTCAACATGAAGAAATGTGATGTAGGTGCAAGGCTTTTATTGGTGAGGTGTAACATCCATGGTGCTCACTAAATAAAAAATCGGGTGTAACATCAGGCCAAAGGAAAGCACTGAAACTCATTTAAAGACTTCATGTATAAAGATGCATGAGTGTTTGTCTAAATGCCTCATTTTTTGGCCAATTTATTCTGTTTCAAACCTAGACTTGCCAACTGTATTTATAGTGCATAAAAGCAGCAGCTTATTTGAATTGTAAACTGCCTCTTTCAAAAAGAATAGTTCTAATTATATTATAGTGTTTAGCTCCAAAAAATTACTATAACAGTTTGCTAGAGGTGCTTTAGCCAAGTGTCACAGATTTGGTGGTGGAGCAAAGGACATTTATTTTCTTATAATTTTGGATGCTAGGCATCAGACATCAAGGTGCCAAGCAGAACTGGGTATTTCTTTGGCTTCTATCTTTGGTTGGAAAATGTATTTTTTTTCCCTCTGTCTTACATAGTCTTTCTTTGCCTGTTTATGTCCTAACTTTTCTTTTGTACAAGGATGCCCTCGTATTGGATTGAAACCAATCCATTTTAGCTCACTTTACCTTCATTACCTACTTAAAGACATTAACTCCAAAAGATAGAGCCATTCTGGGTGTTGGAGTAAGGAGTTCACCGAATATATTCAGAGAGACACAATTCTACTCATCACAGCTCTTCTCCCTCCAACTGTCGCTCGATCCTGCTTATCACAGATGTTCCTTATAAGTTGCATGACTCCTGAATCCAGAAACCGATCCCCTAGCAAATCCCATTTCCCTTCAAAGAGTGAAGGGACCAATGTCAAAAATGGTGAAAGAGGAAAAATAAGGAATGCGTAAAACATCCTACCTAGATCTTCCCTCCCCTACAATTCCCACCATGATGAGTAATAACTTCTGGGAAAATTATCCATAAGGAATTAGTTAGAACTCCTAAATGTTATCACACTTAACTATATTAATGAAGCAGCGTAACTTAATTGCCAGTTCAGATTGCTGTTTTCAGTAAGCATCCTGTTTTTAAAATTCTGAAAAAAAATGTGAATGCAATAGGCTGTAAAGTTTTAAAATATCTAAAGCATGTGGATGGAATTTATAAAGCACATCATGGAAAATACAAAAGTGCTATCTGGAAAAAAATAGAGATAATGAAAACAACTAAAACAGGCTCCATAAATTCCCATGGTTGGCTCAAGCTAACAGCAGTGGAACTCAGAGTCTCCTAAGTTCCTATGAATACCTTGGTGACTTTCTCCTGTATTCAAGCTATCTCTGCACCTTCCTGGGGGCTGCATTGCTCTGAGTATTTATTAGTCCTTATTGTATTATAAATCCCTTTGTATTTCAGGCTAAGGAAAATTGAATGGTCCTAATTTTCCAGTAAAGTTGATTCATTTTAACATTACACAGTGTATAAAATATATGTATTGTAGGATAATGTTCAAGAAGAATTTAATCTATAACACACAAAATGTGACATGTCCAACATGTACAAAGATAAGAAATTACATGATCAGAGAATATAATCTTTTCTTAAAATACAGTTTTGGAATTCTGAAAAATGGAGTTTTTACCGCTAATTAGTATTTTTGGCAAGGATTTGTCATGGAGTGTGCAGTTTTCCTGGTTTTCGCATTATAAAATAAGCAAGCCAGGTAGACATTAATTCCAGGTAATATAGCATTATATATATATATATGGAAAGTTGCAATGAGGGATAGTGGAATAGCATTCAGAAGGCTGATTTTATTTGTATAGAATTTGAGCTTCATCTTTTAAACAAATGAGATGAGGAGGCCAGGAATTCACTTTAGATTTACTGCTGCAGTCACATGTAAAAAAGAGTTTTGAACAGCATGAGGGGACAGTGGAATAAGACCGCAGAGGTATGCTGTGTGGCAGAGAAGCCGGAGTGAGGTGAAGAAGACTCCTGAAAAGACAAAATTACAATAAAATTCTAAACAATGGAATCTCTTCATTTTGATGGCCAGGCAGAACTTTTGGGTCTGGCTGATTGAGAAGACATTGGTGATTTAATGGAAGCAACAGAAAAGTGACTTCAGTAAGGGAATTCAGTTCTGCATATCATAGTGGCTAAAATTTAGCAGCCTTCCCAGCCTCTACCCTCTGCCTGCCAGAAACAACCAAAGAACATCCAGAAATGTTTCCAAACCAGACATTATGAAATGTGCTCTTAAAAGGAAAATTTCCATAAATTTGGGAGCATTGATTTAGAATCAGAAATAGCAATGGTTTGCAAGCAAGTAGTGTCCTAGTCTGTTCCCAGTGCTCCTAATCGAGTACCAAGGACTCAGGTCGCCCGTACATGGCAGAAATTTATTTCAGATCTGGGGAAGGCCCCTTCCTCACAGCTAATATCTTCTCACTGTGTCTTTAGATGGGAAAGGAGATGGGCAGTGCCCTGCTGCCCCTCCATCACGGACACTCATCTGAATCATGATGATTTTTTCCTCCTGGTTTAATCCCTCTCACAGGCCCATTCCTGTCATTACCATCACCTTGGGGGTCAAGTTGAATAAGTGAGTGGGGCAGGGCAGAACACTCAGAGTACAGCCGGGCGCTAGAGTTCAAGACGTTAAGGTAAAGCAAAATGAACTTGAAAATAAGCTAGGTGGAAAAGACAGGTGAAGCTGCAAAATGGGCAGAAGTTCAGGAAAGATGTTTTCACTAAAGTATCACGAAAGGAGGAGTGAGTTGGACACAGACGCTGCAAGCAGAGGGGTAACAGAAGGGACTGGAAGGAGAGCCTCCGCCAGGCCAGAGCACGCAAACGCTGGGGAGCTGAGAGGACCGAGCGTTGAGACAGAGAGCAGACTTCCACTGACACATCAGTTTTGGGTAAGTGCTTTAGATAGAAACAAAAGAAAGAAAGAAAAAGAGAAACAAAGAAAGAATGAAAGAATGAAAGAAAGAAAGAAAGAAAGAAAGAAAGAGAAAAAGAAAGGAAGAAGAAGAAAAGAAAGAAAGGAAGGAAGGAAGGAAGGAAGGAAGAAAAGAGAAAGAAAGAAAGAAGGAAAGAAAGAAAGAAAGAAAGAAAGAAAGAAAGAAAGAAAGAGAGGGAGGAAGGAAGGAAGGAAGAAAGAAAGAAAGAAAGAAAGAAAGAAAGAAAGAAAGAAAGAAAGAAAGAAAGAAAGAAAGAATTTGTTTAAGGAAAATGCATTCGAAGAGGAAATGATAGCTGGGCATGGGCACATTGGTAACCCCAGAACTCGGGAGGCTGAGGCAGGGGGCTCATTGTAAGTTAGAGACCAGCCTGGGCTACAAAGTGAGCTCAAGACCAGGCTGAACTGCATAATGAGACTGTGCATCAAAAAAAAAAAAAAAAAGATACAATTAGTGCTTTAGGATGGGAATACTGTTAGAGGAGAAAAGGAAAGAATGAAAAAAGGAAACTGTATTTTTTGAGCATATATGGGGGTGTCTAAACTTGGCTATAATGGTTATTTTCCCCAAATCAAAAGAGCATATGCTCACTCATCAACTAAGATGGTTTTCTTTCCACTTGCCAGTTTTTGGAGGAAGAGCATAGCATTGAATCAAATCTATGACTTGGAATATTATATAATATTTTCAGTAACATTTGACTCTGTGGAGTAAAATTTGGTTGAAATGATGTTCATGTAAACTAAGTTAGGTGGCTACTACTTTTGCAAATCAGATGATGCTTTTATAAATTTCCAAGGTATAAAATCACTAAGATTGGATATTGTGTATAAATTTTTAAATGTTGTGAACTTTTTCACACAGTTTGTGCTGACATATTTTAAAAGCTAGGAGGATCGGTGGTATATATACATCAGAGTAGTACTCTACTGTGAAATTCAGTCATTCATAGGGAAAGAGATGTAACCTGAGATCATATTATTCAGTGAAATGAATCAGACATACAAGCTTATTGTGCAGGTTCTGTTATATGAGAAATGCCAAGTTATCAATAGAAAGCAAAATAAAAACAGATAATAGGAAGTAAGGGGGTAGATCTCAGCAGAGAAAAAGGTCAAAAGATGGAGGAAAACAGGAGGAAAGGAAAAGAAGGAGAGAAACATAGCTGGGAAAATCCAGTAGCCCGTGTGCATGTGTATGTGCGCTTGTATGCGTGTCAGCTTGGGTTTGTAATGTAATTTTCACAAAATGAAAAGCATTATATTGTCTAAGCATACAAATATTTTTAATATAATGATTTTCTTTTTCTGGATGAATTAGAAAATATTTTTAAAAAGTTCAGCAAAGTTTTAAGTATTCAATTTTATCAAACTAATTTAAATGAGGAAAAACCTTCAACAGGGAACAGGATTTCATTATTCCCCCAAACCTGGAAATGGGTGGAAACTAGTATCAGAAAATAGAATCCATCCAGGTATGTGCAATGTTAATTTTATCAGTGTAGTGAAGCCCTGCAGAACCGAAACATACTTTTGAAATCAGATAGCTGTGGAGGGCATAGGAGAATATATGTTATTGCTTACCTACGGTAATGTTAAATTACTAGAGTGGAGTAAGTGGAACAGTGTTCAGGTTATTGATTTCCTGAGGTAAGATGTAACCAAGGTAAGTTTTTAGGAGAAAAAAGATGTTCCTGTGTCACGTGACTTTCTACCACTCTTAACTGAGCAGGTGATGCTAAGTGATTCTTCTGGTTTTCCCAATACAGAGCTTGTTCATTCCATGTTGAGTGTGCCTGGAAGAACTTTGTGAGCACGCACTCATAAAGCAAGCAAAAAGTCAGCAAGTGCCCTTAACACACAAGCGTTATTGAGAAAACTGGAACAAGGTAAATAAAAGTCAAAAACGACATACAAATGTAAAGAAATATATTTTGAATTATCTTCAAATACTTTAGAGCTGTGTTGTTAAATTCTATGGCAATTAGTTGGAGTAGTTATTTATATTTAAAGTAACTAATCTAAAATAAATAAAATTTCACTTCATTAGTCATGAACAGTCTAAATAAGCAACCTTACTGTACTGTATTCTAATCTGGCACTGTTAGGCTGATGTTAAGTTTTCTTTGAAAAGTAAAAGTTTGAGTACTTTTAGATTCCTTTTTTATCTTTTCCTCTTGAATATTCGTAATTCTTTTTGAGCCCAATTCTGCTGGGTAATTTTATTGAAAAGCCAAAGGTTTCCATCCCCATAACTACAAAAAGAAGCAACAGGGAAGCACAGAGAATTGGGAGAGAGAAAATAGAAGCTTTCTTTTGTAATATTTCAATACTTTCCTTGAAATATTGGGGCAATTATTTTGAGCCACTCACGGATAGAAAAGCTTTTCCTTGGTGCTATCATTTTGCTGCCAATGCTAAGCTTTTCGAATTAGTGTGAAATATTGAACATCAAAACCCTGAAGACAAGAGCAAGGATACAAAATACTTCTGAAAATGCAATTAGATTAAGAAACTGTGAATAAGGGCGGGAGATGTAGCTCAGTAGTAGAGCACTTGTCTAGGGTGTACAAGGCTCTGGTTTTGATCTCTAACACTGCCAACAAATAATTAAAAAGGAAGAAATCTTGAATACAAAATGTATTTACTGGTTGTTAGAGGCAATGAGATGTTTTAGCATTAACATTTTCCCTCTATAAATATGTATTTGACTTTTCAAAATATCTCAGTTGTACTCATGTATCATTTTTTGTGGAGACTAATGTACATATACTTTTTTTCTGCTGTGATTTTTAACTAAGTAGATTACCTGAACTCTTGAACTTAAGAATGAACATCAATATTAATTATTTGTTAATGAATCCTTATCACTCGCATGTTGTCCAGTTACAAAATTGATCTCAGTTTAAATTTTAGAAATAAAATCTAAGAAAATATTCCAACATTCTATGAAAATTCGTATTATGGAAATTTTAGTAAAATTGGAATGTCTGAGAAAATTAAGTCTCCAAACTGTAGTTCAATCTAGCCATTATAAAATCTACTAGTAAAAAAAATATATATATATATATTTTTGAAATAGGATACCTTGTGCTACAAAAGAAATTTTCTCTTCTTCTGTATAAAAAAAGAAAACTTCTCTTTCCTCATTGTTTATGAAGTACAATGCAGATATATGCAGAACATTATTCTTAATATCATAGACATGTTTGTTATGCTAAAGAAAAAGTTTTCACTTTGAGGAGGTTAGTGTGACTCAACACACTCAGAAATAAGTTACTCTCACACTGGGTTCAGTCATATGGCCATTATGTTTCTAATTTATTCATTGCTGTTTTTAGATTTATCTTTCTTCTTTCTCTTTAAAATATACATGATTCTTTCAAGGTATATGAATTAACCCAAAGTATGTTGCTTATGCTAAATCATTATTTGAATATGCTAAACTTTTACTACAAATTATTTTGGGGAAACATTTATTTTAATCCAGTATAAAACATGGTTAAGATTCTAGGTAAAACTTTATTGCTGTGTTATTTGTAAAAGTATCTCATTATATATTTTTGTGTGAGTTTTAATCACATAATTGTGATTCCATCACCTAAATAAATCTTAACATTTATTGCCCGTTGCACTTAATCACTCATATTCATTGTTCTATATAAGATAACAAACTTAATACACTTAAAACAGATTATTTTACTATTGGATTGAAATAAAAGTCCTTTATTTAGAGCTTATATTAGTTTTTATAAAGTCATAAATTTTGGATATTTGACCTTTCCCAAATAAAAAGCATTACGTATTAGAGGTTTTCAAATTGAACTCATTAGTACTTTGTAATCTTTTTGCCTGACACAAGTTTGTTGAATGTTTGAGTCAGTTAATAAGGATTTAAAGATGTTGTTCAGACCTCTAGAGATTGAAAATCATCAGTCAATTAATAATTAACACTTCCAAACCTTGTATTTTTTTTCCTTTTCATTTCTTGTTTAGCTAATTGTCTCGTAATGTCAGCTGCTCTCCCGGTCTGAGCATCCTCTGCGGTTACTGTAGAACTGTCTGACTTTTACAGTCCTTTCTGCACTCCTCTATTTCCTTTGCTTCACACATTGGTCCTCCTTTGCTCTTCCTCTCTTTCTCTCTGTCTTCCTCCCACCCAGTGATAACTGCATATTGAGGAGGGTTAATTTCACTACACATCATTTTATTTTCCTCAAGGCTGTTATAACAACACTAGTTTTTCAATCATTTCTAATCATGATGTCATAATTTCCTTATTCTAGATTTCTCTTGACTTTTCCATTTAAAGATATCTTATGTACATTAAAAATATGGTAGAATCCATCACTATAAGAGGATACACTCACATTTATTCAAAATAATTACAAACATGCACCTCTATTTAAAAGATTCAAGTCCATTCAGCTCTGTTCTTACACATGTGTAATATGTAATATAAATCTGATGATAATAATAATTTATAAACTGAACTTTGTTGTCATTTTATTGTTTATGATAACCAAGAAAATATCCTTGTAGGAGGAGTTACAGAGCAACGGAAGCTTGAATCTTATGCATATTTATGTAAATGACCAATACAATAAAATTCATCTTTTGTCATTTTCTTTCTTCTTTCTCTCTCTTTCTTTCTTTCTTTCTTTCTTTCTTTCTTTCTTTCTTTCTTTCTTTCTTTCTTTCTTTCTTCTTTTTTTCTTTTCTTTCATGTTTGATTGCTACAATTATCAGTGGATAAAACTTCAGTATTAACCTGACTGAAGAAAGAGTTTAGGGAAAAAAAAATATAAGGAAACAGAAAATATACCTGTGCCCTTCAAAAGTGGTAATGAACTGCCACAAGTCAATGTGCTAATGTGGGCATATGCTAATCCTTTGAACATGGCTAGATAGGCCTTTTCATTGTGGCGCAGCAGCAGAATGGCTCCAGGAAGACCATCCTGATGAGACTGCTATTTGACTGTGTGCTCTAAATTGCAAATTACATCCTACAGAAAATTCTTCCTTCTTTTTTAGGCTCAGATCAATTTGGTTTGATAATGCCAGTGCATAACCCTCCACACCATTCTGTTAATCCTCTGCAGAAAGTGTCGGAAATTGGAATATCTCAATAAGTACTCCAAAGAGGGAAAAGGATTTGCAGTTTAAAATGTCTTATATTGTAGGGAAATGCATATATAAATATAAATTAATGGTTTAAATTATAAATTACGATGAAGAATTGAAAAGCCACTTGCTTTGCTTTGCTTGGAGTGTGCTGGGAAATGGGGAAGTGCCATCATTTGGGGAAATCAAGAATTAAGTCACTCATGTTGAGACTGTCTTTGTTTTATAAACATTTATCGATAAATGAGTGCGAAAAGTAAGGAAAAAATAAATGTTAAGTAATTAATTTGGGGAGACATATAATAAATGATGTGGTACAAAATGACTGGCACTCGAATGGTAAATAGATGCATTTGGAGCTTTGTGAGAAGTAAGAGAGAGGAGTTACTAGATGTGCAAATTTCTGCATTTGCTTCTGGGTTGTCCATGCTGGTCCCTAAGACCCAGCCCTCCCCAACACCACATGCTCCACAGGGGCTCAGCTCAACCAGACCTAACAAAACCACAATATTGATGTTTATCTGAAGAGGAGGCTGCACTTGCTCCTCATTTTCCGTTCTTCTTTTCCTATTTTCCTACGAGTTTAAATTCTTCTATTGCTGTTTTACAAGTAAACACTTTCAGACAGAGTATCAGAAATTTTCCTTGTGACTTAGAGAAAAGTATTAATTTACTGCATAATCTTTAATAAAGTCCCATGGAAAAACGTTCTTCTGTTAAAATATTTGAAGTTCAGTATTATGCCTAAACAATAATGAATCACTCTTTTTATCTTATGGATTTTACAGTTACATAATTTGTGAGCCCCATATTAATTGTATGATACACTTTACTCTGATTTTCAGTGAAGTCACTAATTTTAAAACATATTTATGGGCAGAAGCGCCTGCCTGGCAAGCACGAGGTCTTGAGTTCAATCCCCAGTACCAAAAATAAATAAAATAAAATGTATTAACATTAATAGAATTTTTTCAAAATTTCTTGGATAATCATAATATTTCAATGTCTATATTTTTTAAGACTTTATCTTTTGAAGAGAATTTTAATAGGGATTTTAGAAAATTAGTAGTCTAATGTGCTATTTCTCAAAGTCAGTAGGTCCCACAGCTCATTTTTATTTAAAAATCACTGTTATTTTAGAAATATTGATATATCAACAATTTAATAACAATAATTCTTATGAAGATAAGGGTTCCAGTAGGGAGAGCTTTGCTCTGACATTAAAGATAAGTTTTCATGATTACTATCACTCACACTTCTTTAAAGATATTTTACATAATTTTCTTATTGTTAATTAGTGTCTGCTCTTATTAAAGTGATTAACATTATCCAGAATTTTTCTTTCCTTGGTTTCAGTTTCCTGTGGTTAACTGTGGCCAAAAAAAAAACATTAAGTGGAAAAGAGTCAGTACTGGAAAATAACATATTGTATAGTAGAATAAAGACAGATGGGAAGAGGAAATGAGATTGATAATGAGAGAGAGAAAGAGAGAAAGACAGATCATGGCCATATAGTTTATTAGAGTACATTATTATTATGTATTTTATTATTAGTTGTTAATATTTTACTGTGCCTAATTTATACATTAAGGTTTATCATAGGTATGCATTTACTGGAAAAGAAAAAACAGTACACATAGGGTTTGTTACTAAAGTTTCAAGCATTTGTTGGGGTTTTGGAATAATATTTTCCACAAATTAGGAAGCATGATAAATGCAATTTTTTTCTGTGTTGTTATCTTTAATGTGTTTACTATTGGAAAATCCAGGTAGCAGTTTGATTTTAATGCCCCATTTAATAACATCACCTTATGTCAGCTTCAGCTTTGTTCGTTTGTTTGTTTGTTTTTACTTTGCATCCATCAAGGCAGCATTCTAGTTGCTAGTTAGTCTTCCTTACAGCAATCCCTTTGAGAAAATCTTGCAACTTTATTTTCACATGGTTATTAAGAAACGTATTTTACTATCTTTAGTATCCTCTGCTCTTCGTGACACATTTGCTACTGTAAAAAATGAAGAACATATTGTATGATGCCTGAGTAAAAAGATCTCATTTAGGAAATATTTGCTGAGGGCAATGCCTTGGGTTTGACTAACGACACAGGGCTGGTTAGAGGAAGAGAAAGTTGCACTCAGGAAAGAGATCACTATATGCAGTCTAAATCAGAAATATCTATGGCCTCCTCTTCTGGCCATTCCAATATTTACCATTTGCCATCAAGTGGATGGAACACATATAAACTTTTCTTTTATTTCAAAAATCGTTGATTCTGTTAAGATTTGGAAGTAACCTTTACCTTTTAAAAATGAAATTTTTGTGTCAAGTACTACAATGAATTTTCTGAGTTTCACCAAAGATTATAGAGAAGTCCACATTACCAGCTTCTGGCTGGTTCCTTTTGCCAATGGAGAAGCTGCAAAGAAAAGGTGGAAAAATCATTTCTAATACAGTTTTTTACTTGGCACAACTGAAGTGAGATTTAGGTTTGGAGGTTACAAATGACACTTAGGTATTTAAAAA
Organism: Hydrochoerus hydrochaeris; assembly: GCA_004027455.1. NCBI lineage: Eukaryota > Metazoa > Chordata > Mammalia > Rodentia > Hydrochaeridae > Hydrochoerus > Hydrochoerus hydrochaeris. The sequence continues at coordinate 180,569 of PVLA01001504.1, forward strand.
GAAAAAAAACTATACGGTGGAAAACTCCAAAGCCTCCCGAATTGATCAACAGGAAAGCTTTTGAGTAGGGATAGATTTGGGAAAACATCACATAACAGGAATGAGGAAAAGTCGTCAAGAGCAGATTACCAAAAGGAAAATCAGGGAGTTGAAAATAATTTACAATGAGGACGGCAGGAAATGGATGCAGAGAGGACTCTGGCTCAGAAGGCGATCAGTACCATTCCACACCTCTTTGTCTCTTCCGGCCCACAAGCAGGGCAGTGTCCAAAGGACAGAGCTCTATGAGCAGGTCCAGAGTTATCACCCTTCACTCCATTTGCAAGTCCAGCCTGGTCTGGAGGATCTAGGGTAACGAAACAGAAAAAGGAAAACATCTTCATATCTCAAAAATACTTTGTGGCAAGAATGAGCCGGTCCTTGGGGTGGGGAGTGGGGTGGAGAATGGCATTCATTGCTGGAGGAAAAGCCATGCGGACTGGTGTGGTGTCTGCTTAGGGTGAAGAGGCACTTCTGACGGTGACAATGCTGTTATTACCTTCATGCATTTTAGATCCTCCAGGTCACAACACCGCCCCTGGAAATTTCTTCCCATCAAGCAAATATGACCAAGAAGGAGCTTTGGAAAGTCTTTTTCTTTACAGGTGCCCAGTTTTATTTTCTTGTTCTACCAGTTAAAATGTATGAAATTTTTACTTCTTAGCTTTTGAGAAACCAGGCTACATATATATTCGTTGTGGGGTGTCCATCTGTACACACATCACGCCTTGATTCTCTTGTTCTATACTTGAAAAATACACTTTACTAAATGTTGGAGTATACTGGCAAGCACTAGGTTGTGAGTTCAATCTCCAGTACCACAAACAAATAAATAAATAGTGGAGTATAAACATTGAATCGGACATGCATAGAGTACTATTTTTTAATCTTTACAGAATAGAATATAAATATTATCCAGTGTTTAAAAGTGTACCACTATAATTTAAACATTTTGTGGAACAGGGATATATATATGAATATATATAAATGTATCTGTATCTATAAATTTTATACACAGTATCATTATATGGGTATATGAAGGTTTTTCTCCTACAAAGCCTTTGCAGAAAACAAATTTGAGTCTAAACCTTTGCTTAGTTCTGTAGTTAATCTATGAGATTAATTTTGAGAAAGAGAACTATTTTATGAAAACAGTATAAAGCTTTAGTGTTTACTGTCAAACAGTGCTTCAAACAGGTCATACTGCTTTATTTTCTAATCAGCAGTGTAGATAAAATATCCTATTTTCTTCTATTATTGCCAACACTGAATATTATCATTTATAAAGTTCTTTATGATTTGATCATTAAAAGGTAGTTGCTCATTAACATTTTTATTTCTTGCTTTACTACTGAGCTTCAAAATGTCCTCATATATTTGTTTGCCACTTAAATTTCTTTTTTATGTACCACTCATGCATGTAATTTTAAATTATCTATTGAGTGGTCTTATTCATTTTAGTTTGTAAAATATATTAATATTTATTTCATTTAAATATGTTTTCATGCAATTTATAGACCATTTGCTGTCAGAATAACATTTCTGTTCACATTTTTCTGCTCATCTATAAGATCCTTGTAGTAACTTTATAGTAGCATATGTCATTTTCTTTTTTTTTTTGTCTTTTTGAGACAGTGTCTCTATGCAGTTTAGGCTGGCCTTGAGCTCACTTTGTAGCCCAGGCTGGTCTCGAACTTGCAACAATCCTCCTGCCTCAGCCTCCCAAGTGCTGGGATTATAGGTGTGAGCCACCATGCCCGGATAATATATGTCATTTTCCTTCTTTGCATTTTTCTGTGAGTTATTCAATCAATTAGGCTGGCAGTTTAGCTCAAGGATAGCATTTGTTATTGAATTGCATTGCCGGTTTCTTGACAGAATTGAAGCTAATTTATTCTATATTGCAATAAAGAAAGATTACTTTAGAGGACTCAAAATTCTAATGAAGTGAGCCTCTGAGTGTATAAGAGACAACATTCTACACAGGGAGGTAAACAAAAATACATGGCTGGTGAAAACTCTAAGACTGGTGATTAAGATGAAACTTGAACCTTCTTAAACAGTTCAAGTGGAGGGAAATTGATAGACAAGAAATTTGTTAGCAACTACACAACCAAGAGGACCTGGGTATATGAATTAAGCTTATATATAAAGAAACAAATCTGATAATCTTGAAATCTCAGAATGTTCTTGTATTATTTGTTTATCATGGTAATAGTCACTCCTATATAACATCAGAGAAAACCTAATTTTTATGCTTCCTTTGGGGTGCTTTTGACCACTTTTAGTGACCTCTACTTCAGTGGACAAGTTCATTTCCTGTAAATACATTTATTTTGTCTCAGTTTCTCCACCTATTAATAACAGTTGGGGAAAAGGACATTTTTAATATATTGCTCTAAGGTAGACTAAATGTAGAAATTTTGCTTTGTGGTTCTAAGAGAGACAGGTACTGCACTCCAACTGCCTGCTGCAGGGTACTGACAGCAACCTATTACTATTTTTTTATTTTTTACCTAACAGAATAAATTATTTACCCATGAAGTATCAAAATAAATAAAATATAAAACCAACATGGAAGGCATGAACTTTAGCTTTATTAGGCAGATACACATAAAAGAAATATTAATAGACCACTATTTACACTCCAATTCTTCAAAAAAAAACATAAATGGAAGACTATTTTATTTATGTTTGCAGAATATTCCCTAATGGAAAAATTATTAAGAGTGACATTCTGTAAACTTTGAGGATTAGAAGAAACCTTTAAATATAAAGTATCTGCTCTAATTCCTTATCCCTTTTTTTTTTACACACTAGATTGTTGTGTGCCGCTCTTTCGAGCAAGCTTTCTGTGTTTTGATTTAGTCGTAGATTTAGTTGAACACTCTCAGAGATCTTGTAGTTCAAGCTCCTCATTTTACACATGACAAAACAGAAATCTTTTTTTATTTTAAAGAGAATAAAACAAAAGAGGACAGATCTAAGCAGATCAGAACAGATCAATGTAAGCAACACAGCACTTCACAACATGACAATTGGATATTAACAGTAGCTACCATAATGTCTCTTTCTTTGAGATAGTTGAGCTTGGCTTTACACACAATTATGTCAAACATAACAAAGTAGAATAAAACCACTCAAGAGAATGAAAGTATTGCAAGGCATTCTAAACCGAATAACCGAAGATGAACAATGGCTATTATATTATCTCATTTTCCATAAAAAATTTGTTTATACTATGATACATGCTAAAATCCAATAAGACACAACATGATAGAACCAATGGTAATAGAAAAACAAGAGCATGGTAGGAATTCAGAGAAAGATGATATTAAATCAACACTGGCTGCCATATTGTCTTTTCTTCAAAGTAACTATTCATACAATCACATATATTAAGATCAAACAAAACAGAACAAAACCATTCGAACCAATGAATGAAGACATAAGACATCAAAGCAGTATAGTGGTGAACCATGATTTTCATAAAATCTTCTGTACTCTTTGAGCTTAAGTGGTTTGCCCAAGTTCACACAACTAGTTAGCAGCAAAGTAGAAGCTAAAATAACCACCTCCTGTTTTGCAATCAGCCTTCTCCACCTCACTCTATTGATTCCAAAACAGTACGAAACCTGAACCTCTTAGTAGCTAACTTTTTGGAGGTTTATGAGGATTTTTTCAAAGCAAGTAGAAAGTGATATTGATCTAATTTGCTTCACTACTTCAGGTAATCTGTATGATATGTTTCTTTAGAAATCATACACATGCACACATATAAATAAAATATCATCATGAAACAACCTAATACCTATAAAAAGGAACATTTTGCATATGCATTGAAAAATTCTAAAATAATAGCTTACTCAATTCATATTTTATTTTATTTATTTCAAATTTATTTAGATGTTTCATCTTGTATCTATTTTATATTTGTTAAATGTGCCAAAAGATGTGTGGGTTAGCACAGGAAAACCTCTCTTTACCCCTTTTGATTCACCTTTACACTCTGTAGTAACTTTGGTCTAACTGTAACCTCCTATAGGTTCCAAGACAATGCACCAAAGACTGAAATCAATTTGGTATAGAGAATTAAAGGATTGTTGACTTCAAGTTGTCTGCCAGCAGTGTGTGAGCACATAGCAAAATCTCTAGTCATGCTCACAGGTTTGAACATTCCCAGAAGCCTGTAGCTGTTATTCCCCTAACAAGATTACAATACATTTTCCAATCCCTTCCTAATTAACCTCTGTCTCACCACCAAGGGATTTAAAATAATTAATAAGTGGAATAATTAACAAGAGGCACAGGAGGGGAGCATTTTGTGTTTACCTTCAGGATCCTTGCTCTCGCTCATGGCATTTTTACAAGAGTCTCTAAGTGTGTGTTATGATGTACAAGACTTGATCACTAGTTCTCACGAACATTTACTACTCTGTGAAAATCTTAGGCACACATTGCCATCATGACCGGAGTTGTCCTGTTCAGATTTTAATGTCCTAAAATTTGAAGTGAACTAGTTTCAAAATTCACACTGCTATGATGAAGTTTCTGTTGTTTTCTTGCTACACCCTAATTTTAAATGAAGATTGAAGTGGTAATTCACACTAAGTAGTTGCTGGCTAACATTTTATAGGATAAAAAGGACTAATTAACCTTTGTAAGTGCTATCAAACAGTATTAAAGCAAAGATTGAAGCGGGAAAAATACACCAAGTTTCTGCCAGCAGATTTGTAGGAATGGCCTTGATGGCAATGATTCAAAACAATAATAAAAATTTAAAATGAATGAGGCAGGAAGGCTAAGGGTTCTATGAGAGAGGGTGAGAAAATGATAATAGTGCAAGACTGAATGGTGGGCAAATACATTGCAGGGTAGAATAATTTTCTTCCAAGTCAAAAGTATTTGAAAAGCGTACTGCAGCCTGAGGAAAAGACTAGCTGACTATTTAAATGACTCAGGTCAGAAGTTACTTAGTGTGAACGAGTTTCCTTGGGACCATCAAAGGGTCTTTAACACAGGGACTCAGTTCACCCAGAAATCAAAAGGAAGAATCAAAAACAGCACTGTAACCAAACCAAGATGGAGCAAGAAGCACCCAGGGCTTGAATAGGAACCTGCAGAACACAATTATGGAGTTCACACGGAGGAGGTGTCATGTTGCACCTGGATTAGAAATCGTTTCCCATATTTTCTCCATCATCCCACATGGAATCCCTCTCCTTTCTTGTTTACCTTTTTATGTTCCCAGACTCTTGCACTCTCTTTATTAAGGAGTTGTTTCTGCCTTGCCATGGAGCCTCATTTTACATACCATTTCTTTCTTATCTGTGGTGTTAGATATCCCACAAACTGTTTCTCTTGCCAAGCTGTTCATGAAAGTTTCCAGGGGAGACTGTGCTAATCAACAAGTTCAGTGACTAATGCTTGTACTAATGAGTAAAGCTGTATTCTAAATTTTAAAAATTAAATAAGCTTAAAAAGCCAAAAAAGTGATAATTCAGCAAGAGGAAATGTGTAATGAGTTTAAAGCAGAAAGGAAATGAAAAAAGTTAAAATAGGAATACATGGCGATTATGAACCAAAGTAGTGTGATGTGGTGGGTTAGGACATCCAGAAAACTAAAACCCAAACAACTGGAGCTTTATCAGAACCAGCAGCTAAGACTCCTTGCTCTTTAGGTTATGCAGAATAATTCACTCTGAATTCTATTTGAATATGTCACTTATTTTAGATTGAGCTTTCCTGCTACAAATTCTACTAGGAAGAGTTTGGAGCTAAGATGACAAGGGTGCCCTGGCTGGAGGCAAAGTGGCCTTGTATTATTTCAACAGTCAGTCATTAAACTGGAGTCACTATGTGGGACACTCTGGAGATTTTGGAGTCAATTCAGTAAGGATTGAGCAATCCTTGGTGAAAGACGAAGTGGTTCCTGTAACACTAAAACAACCAGAAGCCCTGGATCGATGCTGAAAACCTAAAGAAGAACCATGCCCAGAAGCTATACAAGGAATCCCCATATTTTATTTAGGTGTCTGCCCTTTTGGCTGTTCATTCTTGACTTTTTCTGAGTGCCCTGGTCAGGTCTTGCAGGGTGTTCTTCTCTGATCAATCCTACTTTATTTTCTCTTTTACAGTTTATCTCCAGGACTAACTTCTACATGCAATTCTTTTATTCACCATCTGTAATAATTTATTCAAAGCCCATATTTATGGAGTCAAGTTTAAAGGAGCTGGTACAATGAACAGACCTTAAAAGAGAATTTTTAGATGGGATTTTGGGGCTTGGTTCATTGTGGCTGGTTGGCAGTGAAAAATTCATCACTCTTGGCAGTTAAAAGGTGAATAGCTCTGGGTGTGATGCAGCAGTGCAGTTGTTAAAGCTTCTGTTGGTCATGGGATGTGATAGTGTGGATAGGCTATGCTGGCTGGTATATTATCTTAGACAATCAAGAGACAGAAAAGAAATGGTAGCTAAAAAGAATACTGCTGTCAAGTGCCATGGATTTATTAAAGACAACTTGTATTTATTAACCATTAGTACAAAATAAATGATATAGTCAGAGGACTTCCTCCATGGCATTTATGGAACTTCTCTAGCTAGAACTGAAGCAGATTAAGTGCAAGACTTAATCATAAAGACTGGCAGCTCATCTCCTAGAAATCCTAGCTGATAAACCAGTTAATCCTGCTATTGTAATACCCTGAGCAATTTTTTAAAATGGAGAATGTAAATTTATGCTTCATAATTTTGGAGATGAAGAAGTCTGAGATGAAGATTCCATCTATGGGACTTCTTGCTGTCTTCCCATGACAGATGGACAGAAGAGGCCGGAGCATGGGGTTTAGAAATTCCTTTTAATAAGGTCACCAACCTCCTGACCCAGTCACCCCATATCATCACCATGGCAAAAAAATTCTACCAAAGAAGAAAGTCAAAGAAAGATGTACCGCTTTTCTCTCTGTCCCTAGCACTACCCAGATTCTACCCTCCATATAATTCACACACCTGTGTATAGGGTGACTAGCTTTTGTACGTCACTCCGTAGGAAGGGATTGTAACATGGTGAAACAGTACAGTTGTACTTTAGCCTTGTAAATGATAGCTATCTTCTGTGTTCCTTAACCACTATTTTTGCATACTAGACATCATTGTCATCATCATCATCATCATTATAATTACACTTAACCTTGTCCCCAGTGTTCTCAAAGTTTTTATCTGGAATTCCTTTCCCCAAATGTGGGCATGTCTGGTCCCCTGACCTCCTCTAGGTCCATGGTTAAATCCACTTAAGGCTTTTCCTTTCTCTGCTCTTTTCCCACAAAAGTCATCCCTCCTATTCTGGCATGCTCTGTGTCTTATTCTGATTTCTTTTTATTTATAATATTTATTGTCATGTAAAATACTTATTCAGTAGCTTATATAACTTCTCTATCCCTTCATGTCACCCCATGAGAGGGAGGAAACGGCTTTGTGGTTTTGTTCATTTCTCTGCCTGCAGCTTCCTACAAAGTACACTGAGGGTGTTCAGTGAGTGTTGAATTGATTATAAATAAAAAAGAAGCCACTACCAAGGAAGTTAGATATGCAAGAGGTTTTACACAGGAGCCAAACTGTAAACTAGCTTTTGAAAATGAAGGGGAAAGTTACCCAAAGAAGGGAAACAAAGAACTTGCCAGCTGACTGTGTGAAAGAAAAAGAAATGTCATCAGCAATGTGTGTTACAAAAATTAGGAGACCTGATAGCATCTGATGACGTAGCACAGCAACTTTAGTAGAAAAAACTGGGTTATTCTGTATGATTGTAAATAAATATAGTACATACTACGTATAACTATAATGTGTTGGACATACATATTTCTATATGCAGAATCTATGCAAGTTTTAGCCTTAATTTTGTATTATTCTTTGTTGACAGAATTAATAAAAGTCTTTCATTCTTCTTGATCTTCGTGATAAGCACAGCAGTCAATATTTAGCAACATTTTAGAAAAGCAGAATTGGAAATGAAACATCAGTAACGTTCATTTTGCTTAATCCTTTACAGGTACAATTTGGCTTTACAAATAATGATTCAGGACAAAAGGGGAAAATTATCATCTTTCCTGACAATTTTATTCAGTTACATGAACTGGGCTTCAGGTTACCCAACTTAGTACAATGTTTCTTAAATTTTATATTTTTAAATAAGTACTTTTTTATTTTAAAGAGAAAAAATAACAATGAAATAGTTTCAAAACAGATTAGTCACAGTTACAATAATTAATACATTGCTTATTTGTGTCTTTGTAGCTTAAAATAGCATTATTTTGTAAAAATAACACAAAAGGGGCTGTCGCTTCATATTTTTGTCTTAAATGCTGAGATGTTTCACATGATTGGAATCATGGAACTTTTGTTTTCTGAAGTCTAAAGTGTATTCAGATTACTACTGTGAGGTTGCCCAGGTGATAAGTAATTACTAGCTACATTACAGGCAAATCGTAGTTGCTCAGTAGCTTCGTACCCCCCCCCCCACCAAAAGAAGCCTGTTATTCACTTATGCCCAATTTAACATGGACTGGCAGAAGGAAAGGACCAGGTTCTCTTTAACCTGGTGCCTACACTATTCAAGCTTTCTCACACTTTTGTTATTGGCATTTCAGTACACGACTTCCTAGCTTTTAGTGTCAAGAAAGAAACAGTAGCTGGTCAGTGTGTGGAAATTCTTCCAGAATCTTCGTTCTGGAAATGAATTACTGCATTTCCATCTGCAGTGCTTTGCTGAATTACTTATGATGTTCTTTTATCTTCAAGGGAGTCTAAGGAGTGTCGTCTTCCAATGTGCCAAAGGATGCCCAGGCAGAGGTGAACATTATCTATACAGCCATAGGGAAAATATGGTTCTATTAGGAGTTTGCACAGAATTATATGTACTCTACTCAGTTGTGTTTATTATCATATTTTTGTTTAGCATTTTGCAAAATTATAATTTATTTCACAGGTAAAAATTAAACTTTTCTCACCTTCCTAGTTGTCAAGTTTCTGCATACCCTGGGTAGGTTTTCAGACCAACAAAGGGTATATATTTCATATTTTTAGTTTTTTGAGTTTTTTGGAACTACACTATCTCAATGGCAATGTGTCTTTGATTTTCAAAGTAAGTAGAATTCTTAAAAAATTGCTTACTCTTAAATTTCAATTCTTTTAAAGTGTCAGTTATTCTGCAGATATTTGTTTTGTATCACAATGTTGAATTAAGGCACACGGGAGAATTAAGAAACACTGTCTATAAAATTAAACTTGTATTTTAGTGACAGGAAGCCCACAATATGTAATAATTCAAAACTAATGAAATCCAGATATAATTGCATACTAAATTTTTAGAAAAAAGAAAGGTAATAAAGTTCTTGAGGAATGAGTGCTTTGGGGAAGAGATCAGTTTACTAGACTTTTAGAACTGTGGATCTTTGGCTTCAATTGATGAAAGTATTCAGAACTTTGAATACACTTGTGTTTAATGTTTTAAGTGCATTAATATAAACATTATAATTATAAACATTATAATTAATTTCTGTTCGACTAATAAAAGAAAAAAAAATTCAAGCCCTCAACAAAACATGGTTTTGTTGTTGTTTATTTTAAACACTTGAACCATTTCTAAGTATTTCAACTACTTTAATAAGGACATAGAAATGCAGACATAAATTGTTTGTGGGCAAGATAGATAATATTCCCAGTATAATAATCATTCTACATATCTGTGGGTGTGTATTATAACGTATAATGAGACTTATTTCTAAAATTCAAGGCTAAACGTTAGAACAATATTATTGAATATTGAGACACTTGTACTAATACAACTTTTGTAGATCATCATTTTTTGGTTTTTGCCTGGGAACCTAGACTTTAGTTTCAAGTGACCACAAAAGGCACCTTAATATTCTAATATGGAAAACAATACTAAGTTCTTATTTTTGTGTCAGAATAAACAATTATCAAGCAATTAATGTAAGGACAAGCCATATAATTATCTAGTTAAAGGTAAAATCAGTTTTAATATAATGACAGGAAAACATTATAGTTATTTTACCTCTGGTAGTCAAGTAATAGGGTATTGATTTTTGGCTAAAATCATTGTGCTTGTAGTACAGTTTACAATTCACTAGCACAATCTTCAAAATAACAGTGACTTCCTTAGTTGGTAGATTTTTACTATTTCAGATGAACACATAAAACAAATTAGAAATATATTTCTAAGCTTACAGTTTTCTTTAGTGTCATAGTATCCTAATGTGATTATTTAAAATTATATATATATGTATAATTCCTAAAGTGATTCCTCAAATTTATTTTTTTAAATGAGACTGTCAAAGCAAATATCAAGGGGCTAGAGACATTGCACAGGCCACAGCATTAGCTGAGTCTTGAGTTTGGCCCTCAGCATTGGGACAATAAATGAATAAATAAAAGCAATATAAAGGAAGTACCTGAGAATTATCACCATATGCATATATATATATATATATATATATATATATGCCAGTGCAACTAATTTTTGCATTTGATATCAAATCAAGAACAAGTTTGCTTCAAGGCTAAGATATTAATGAAGTTTACTCTTTCAAACTAATGTGACTATAAATCCAGATTTCTAAAATTTAAAGCTGATTACAATTATAATAACAATGCAGTCAAAAACTCATAAATGATTACTTTGCCTTGTTATAAAAGTGATCATAAGTGAGTTCAATCCTTGGTACCAAAAAAAAGTGATCATAAATCCAAGACATTTTGTGTAAACAATATGAGGGGTGAGCCAAAGACATATCAGAGTATATATCATGCAACTGTGATAGTTAAATATGCATGCTTTTATATTTTAACAACATATAAAAAAGATAAAGCTCTACAAATGAAAATATTGAGCTCATAAAATGCTAGCCTTTAGATTGCTCTTTATTGTTAGAATTAATAAAGATGAGACAATTTTAGATTTTTTGGTTTTTATATGTTAGTCACCATGAGTGCCTAGCATGGTGTAGTGGTGTAATATTTACGTATGACAGGTAAGACTAGCTTATAGAAGATTTAGAAGTAATTTCACCTTTTTTTCCCCAAGTGAACTAGATAGCGACTAGAAGCATAAAAGTTCTAAATCACTTTCAAACTATTTATAAATGTAAGTGAAATCATAATATTAGTGGAATAAAACAATGTTTGATTCTCAATATGATGACATTTTATAGCTGGAAGAAATGAAAAATACAATAAAAGAAACAAAAGACTCAAAAATGCCATGCATCTTTGTAAGATGAGATGCACAATTGTAAGAAAGAAAATTATTAAAAATGATAAGTACAAATAAGCCAGTAACATGTGAATGTAATTCCGGGAAGAATAATTATTCCTATCAACCTGGGATACTGATACACAGACTCAAGGAACTTTCGGACAAACAGAATACCTTTACTTGGAGAAGACTGAGTCTATAACAATGTATTTGCTGAGTGTGGCAAGAATTCGAGCCCCTGACAACTCTTTACCTGTACCACTTCCCACAGTCGTGTTTGCAGTAAATGCCACAGGAGATAAAGTAACATTTTACCTCAGCAACAAAGCAGGCCTATTTCTCGTTACTATGAAAGAAGTGAAACCCCAGCTTCATTATTCTACTACCAAAATTCAGCCCAGTAGGGCACAGGTAGCTATAAGAGGCTATTTTTGTTACCTACCAGTGTGAATTTCAGGTGAGAACAAAAGTAAATAAATACAAAGTTTCACATACAGCTTCTGCTGTGAGCAATAAAGTTGGTCTCTGATGCAGGAACACCATGCCTTTTGCTAACATCTAAGAAACAGTAAATAACTGAGAACTATATAAAATCTCAGACCCACCTTGACTACTTCTGAATACAAAGGTTGGAATTTTTACAGTTCTCTTGACCCAATAAATAATGAAAACAAGCACAAAGGCTACATTACAATAATGACAATAAAAATGGTGACAATTCATGATAAATATTAATGGGATCCTAATTGTATTCCAGGGACTATGCTGTGTGATTTGCCTGTTGTTTGTTTCATAAAAACCTAACTGGTAGACCCTGTCCATCGCTCCCAATCTTTAGTGGACACATGAGTCCTCAGGAGAATTCGTAACTTGCCCAGGATCACAAAGGTAGCAAATGAGAACTCACATCTGTACACACACTAATTCCAGACACTGTGCTCACCATGGCCACGCTGCATGGCTTTTAAAATGTACAACGAAGCTTTGGTACTAATGATTATGGTGTCAGTGATAATGAACATTATTTTGCAGGCTTATGCTAAATAAAAATTTTGTTATTTTTTTCAATCTTTGGCCAAAATCCATGGGGCTTTTTGAAAATGCTGCACATTAAATCAAATTAAATTGATCATGTGTGTAGTTTACTTAAACTGCTTACAGCTTTATTCTTTCCCTTGTTTTTCATTTAGAAGTCATGTTTGTGACTTTGAAGTCTTTAGATAATGAAACATGAATTATTGCTTATTCAAATAGTAATTTTTATTCAAAAGTTTGTATAGCCATCCGTCAAATAAAAGGCTTAAGACTCTTACTGAAAATGAAGAAAAATAATAAGAAACCCCCCAAAATGCGCAATCTTCTATGTTATAGAGAATAAAATCTTTATGTGGTGCATGAATACACGAGTTATACTGTTTTTCTCTTCAGCAAGTTACTTTTTTTAAAATGGGAATATAGTCTCAGAAAGAATAACTGGCCCTTGGAAATGATTCAAGATAGCCTTAAGCAAAATCATTTTGAGCTCAGAGTAAGGGTTCTAAGGAACATGAAATCGGGTGTACAAGCTTGGAATTGATCTCAGCAAAAAATAGCAGTACAGAGATCCAATAAATTGATCCAAATGAGGTGATTTCTAAAACATTAAATGGCTTTTGATATATGTATAGAAAAGAAAATGAGCTGCTAGTGATAATCATCTGTGCCCTCACAATAGACAATAGCAAAGACACCGGAGGAAATGCACTTTGATTAGTTCTGTGGGCAGTACGATGTTTTGTTTGTTACCAGTGATTAGTGTAGCAAAGTACAGCATGTCTGTGCTCTGTGAGCGTAATCTGACAGAGGAAAACAGAAGTTGTGTGTAAAGCAGTACACTGTTAGAGATCAACCCATTTGTAAGTCGACAAGATTGTTTCAAATGTCGCCTTTGCAGTGTATCTATCTACAATAAGAAGAAAATGCTTGTTGTTTTTCTTATTTATATTTAGCCTAGAAAAATACTCTGAGGCTAATCTTTTTGCCATTCTTCTTAAATAAAATCTTATTTTGACAATTGATGCTTTAATTGTATTTTTCAACTTTATCATATATACCATTATATAATGGAGATTTTTTTTAAAGTTTAATAAGATACACAAACAATAGGAGAGGTGAAGCTGAGAAGTGAATCAGGGGAGGTGAGGAGGGACCTTAAATGACATCATAAGTGGTTTATTCCATGCTTCAGTAACTTTTAGTTGGGAAAATCCAGAGGTGCAGAGGACAGCTGTCAGTCAAGCCTGGATGAGGATTTCGATTTTAATTTCTGGTAAGTCATAGCTCTCTGAGTTTTCAACATTCCAAGCTTATTCCTGTTCTGACACAGGATATCTGCAGGTGAGACCATATTTATAGTTCATCTGATGTACAAAAAGGGGTCTTTAGAATAAAAAGATCAGAAATCATCCCAGTTGAATCATTTTAGGACACGTTTAGAAATATAGAAAAAGAACTGAGATTGCACTCCGGAGGCTAAGATCAAGCACAGTTTTCCTGCAGAATGTCTACCTGGGAGGTGAAGATTAATCCTTCCTCAGTACAGTGAAAGATGCATGAACTAGACACAGCAGAGAAGGGTATGGATGTGTAATTTCTGACATTCACTTTTATCTTAAGGGGAAACAATGAGGTGTCTTTGAGATGTTGGCAGAGGAGAAAGCCATGTTGCAATGAGGGTTGAAATAATTACTTTGGTTCATTAAACAGACGATAGGAGAACAATAAGACTTACTCTGATGTTTGCTTTTTCCTCTCCTACTTTTTACTTTCATGCAGTCAGTGTGGTGCTGTATTTGTTCTCACCATCTGTTAGAGACATCAGAAAATTATATTAAGCACCTGAGATGCATGAGCCGCTCTTGGAAGACACAGGATACAGCCAGGAACACAGCAACAGTGTCCCTGCTCCCACACAATCCTGAGTTTACCGATGTTTGAGAATTTTGCCCACAGCCACAATTTTAGTTCCCAAGAATATTCTCAAATAATTCTCAGATATTTCCAGCTGGTCCTCTTCCCTAAGGTTCACACTTATCTAATCAAGTTCTTCCTTTGGAAACTTCTCTTCAGTTTTTGTTTGTTTTTTGTTTTTTTTTTGTCTGCTTTGTTTTGTTGGTTCACATTTCTTTAAAACTCTGTTTGTTTGGTATTTTTCATTTCTTTCCAAAAATGATACTGCAACCTACTGATTCACTAGATGCCACCCATCTCTACTCACCTCTCCCTGACCAGAGTGAGTTTCAGTTCTCCCCTGAGTGACAGAAATATGTCCTCACGGACCTCACTACGTCTAGATTTGCCACCCCAATGATCTCTATAGCCAAATGTTTTCTTCTAAATGTGAAAGTATGATCATGCCACCTCGACAACTAAAATTCTCTAATGAAAAACTGTCATCTTTAGGAAGGCCGTTGAGGGCCTAAGTACATTACAGCGTTCACCACACTACCATGCTGTATTCCTTAGTCTTCAGTTACTAACTTACCTATCCAAAGTTTAATACTACAGATGCATGAGTTTCATTTTGTTGCTCAATAGAAAAATTTCCCCAGGTTTTCAAGTATCACTGTTTTTTGCTGGGGTTCTTTCCTTTTATGCTTCATGTAACTAAATCTTCCATTTTTCTTTTTTGGGTTATTTCTCCACACAAATATCTTTTCCTAAATCAGGTTAGTTCCTTCCCCCTCCCCATAGTGCAGCCCTCTCATTTGGTGACAACCAAACTGTTAAGAATTAAGCAAACGTTTATTTATTTCTGTCTTACTATTTAGACAAGGAACCTGTTTACACCAAGTGGTCCATAAGTAATATTTTTCTTTATTTCTTATTTTTTTGTACTTGGAATTAAACTCAGGACCTTTCCAGGCATGTGCTGTGTTGTTGAACTGTATCCCTGGCCATTAATACGCAATTCTTATTGAAGATGGCTGGGAATGGTTGGTAGACCATCAATAGCTAGTTAAAGATCATGTATGATGGTATCTGACATTTTTATGATTATTCTTTATTTTGATATTTATTTTAAAATGTTTATTATTTGATCTTAGAACATATTATTAATATGCATATATTATACTAATTTATCATTTTAATTTTAATTTTGATTGCAATTTATTTTTTGCCAGAGCTCTTTGAATTCTAACTGTAGATTAGAGTGAAAGAAGGTGCTTGTGGACATGAGGAATTAAGATTTGACTTTCATCCAGATTCAGAAAAAGTAAATGGGAATTAAAAAAAGAGTAGCTGAGATAATAGAGCATGGGACTTACATTAGCAAAGCAAAGGTACAGAAACATGAATTTACTGATGATTTCAATGTGAAGGAATCAAAGTGTCCTACAAAGGACACAGCTTTGATGAAATGAGGAAGACAGAGCTTCTAAGGTTCATAGAGTAGGAAGATGCAATGTCCTACTTCTGAAGCAAAATGGTTTCCAGTGAGAACCAGATTGATGGTGTGCCAGTGGGTTAATGACTAGGAAATGTATAAAGATCACTGGCCATGAAGAGACCAACTGAAACACTGGAGACTTATTTTACTACTCTATTAGTGTAAAGAAAAAGAACCAAAGATGCCAGAGTATTTTCTATAAAGCCAAGTATACTCACATTTCTCCTCATCTCTATGACTCCATCTACATTGGTTGCATACTATTCTGTGTGCTGTATCTGCCCCAGTGCCTACATTCAGATGATCCATAAAGACAGTTTTTGAATTTTTTTAGATGAACAAAATAGAATGAATATTATTTTGTGAAATATGAAAACTCTGTAAAATTCAAACTTCAATGCTCACAAAAATGCTCATGTAAATATAGCCACATCTGCTAGGTTACACGTTGTCCAACCTGCAGAGGAGAATATTTGCAACAGTGAGCATAAAACACATAATATTTGCTATCTTATCCTTGACCAAGATCTTTGCAGAGCATTTATCTATAATAATATTAAAATCACTGAAGCTAAAAGTTATTATTGCCATATATTTTATGTTCATTAAATAAAAGTCTGGTAATCATTTTAGCATTGATTTCATTGTGCTTTCTATGTTATTCTTTGGAAATATTGCTGGTAATTTTGGTATGGTTCTGCAACTCCCTTTATCCTTTGAAAAACTATGCTATTTATTTTATAGTTGGTGAAATAAGAGATTGAAACCAGCTAGGGAAATTACCCAAAGTAAAAAAATCTAGCAGGTTTCTTAGTCTGAAATCAAAGACAATATTTTCCAATATCAAAATCTGTAATCTGTTTTGGTATGTGACATTTCCTCCTACAAAGTTCACTGAAGTTACCCTGGAAATGCTCTCTATTCAAGCATAAATGATGCTTCGGTGTTAATCATGTGACTGTGCCAGGCATTCTGTGCAATTTGTGATCAACAGTAATCATTACACACAAATCAACTCTGGCCTTTGTGCCACTTGTTAGAGCAGCCCAACTAATCAAAAAAGCTGTGTGAGAGTCTTGTAAAGTTAGCTATAGAAATTTTCAGAGTAGCTAACTCTTGTTTATTTTTAAAATCTGTGGCTATTTGCTTGCTGGTAATCACTGAATTTAGGATTATTATAATTTGGCAATATTAGAAAGTGGCTTAGAATATATAATTTGATACTTTAATGAGATATTTTTCTAGTATTTTCATCACATTCAAAAGTAATAAATTTACCCAAGAGAAAAACATATACTTTGAGTGAATTTAAGCTTCTCAACTCTAATTTCTCTAAATCTCTAAATGCAGGGTCTCATCATAAAGTATAATTACTTGTACTGGCCAAACTTCTCAAGAATTACTAAATTACATAGTAACGTTTGTCTCTTGAATTCTTCAGAAAATACGTATATTTTCTAATAATTAAGGATGAACTTCTGTAGTTAATTAGTGATAACAATCTTGAATTATTAAACATTTATTGTACATCTACAATCACCAAAGCATAGTACTAGATGTCATGCAAGATGTAATTTAATGTAGAATTCTAGTAACTTATTAACACAAATTGGTCAAAACTAATAGTAACAAAGAAGATAATAAAAATGTAAAGTTGAAAACTTAGTCCATATGTTATTATATAGTTTAAAATGTAATTCTCTTTAGAGGAGTGGTATATTTGCAGGAATATCACTGATTGTCAGTTTTTGGAGGAGACTACAATGGACTGCATGGCACATGCCCTCAAATCCCTATTTTGGATTCCTAACTGTCTAGGTGATAATAATAGATTGTGGAGCCTTTGCAGTGGTTAGTCATGATGGTTGTACTCTCATTAATGGAATTAGTGTCCTTACCAAAGCAATTCTGAACAGTTCTTTATTACCTATTTATTCGTAATGTGTATTTATTTTATTTATTTACTTACTGAGCTCACTTAACCTCTTCACACTACATGACAGTACAAGAAGTTGGAAATCTACAGATAGAGTGAGCACCCTTACCAAAATCTACTATGCAGGCACCCTGATCTCAGAATTATAAACCCCCAAATTTTATTAAGTACATTTCCCTTTTCTATTAATCATTCAATCTAAGATATCTTGTTATATAAGCCTGACAGAATGTGACATTCTTAATGATAAGGACAAGGGATATTATGAGAATGAAATCTATTTGTAATTACCTGATTCTAGAAGCTGTTAAGCTTATATCAATGGATAATATAATTTGTAAGTAAGTCAATTAAGACTTAAGAAGAATGCTACTACAAACATTGGCAAGAGAAGATACTCTATTTTGGCAGTAATGTTATCAAGAATTGTTCACTATTTTGAATAGCCTTATCATGAAATAGAAAGCCATTTGCAATTATGATTCAACCTGTTTGTTATCAATACCAAACATCTTTATTACTCTATATTTTGGTCTCACATTCAGAATAATTTTACATAGCTGTGACTGTTTTACAGTGCTTTTTGGCAATGCATTACGAAAATTTGTGTTCATCAAGTACAAATTAGTTTTAAAATCATTTACCTTCCTTTCATTATTCCTATATAACCAAAATAGAATATTATGTCATGTTTGGAACTTACCTTCTTATTTTGATTAATGATCTATAAATAATGTATGATGAATGAGTTATGAAATAGTCTTATAAAAGTGACTTTGTATCTGCTATGATTAAAAATTTTATTCAGACTCAAAGTGCCTCATGAAGTGTAGAGCAAAGAAATTCACTGAGTTTTAGAGTGAGCTAACAAGACTTAATGGAAATTTGAACTTTTAGAAGTTGATAGAATGAAACTGTTTAAAAAGAATGATATATCCAAGCAGGCAGAGTAAATAGTTTGAATAATTGGAAATATTGATGGCAAGACACTTTTAGGGACTGTGGTATATAGTTCCACTTAATAAAGAGCTCTCAGGGTAAAATTAAGTTTAAGGAAGTTCATGGACTTGTAAAACCACACATTAAGCATTATTATGTAGTAAATAGTTTTGTTACTGATGATGGTTGGTTTTAATGTTTGTTATTGATTTTGGAAAATAGATGATATATTCAAATTGTTTTCAAACATTAATAAAAAAATAAGAATAGAAAATAAACACTAAATTTACATGTCAACTGGAAAAATAAAAGCATCAATAAAAGAATGTCAAAGGAGAAATAGGTAGAGTTCGGAAGAGTGGTTTTAACTAGCTCTTGGCTATGCATAAAAAAAGTTAAAACACTCCTTTGGCAGCAGAAGAAAACTGGGAGCTGTTTCAGTAGATTTTATTTTAATTTTTTTTAATTTTTTTTATTTAAAGAGAAAAAAACAGAAAAAATATTACAGAATTTCAAAAGAAAGGATAAACAGTAAGAGATCCCTGGTTGATAAATTACATTTTGTCCTTTTAGAAATAGTTATTCAAGTTACAAAATTAGAGCATACAAAGTAGACATTCAAGCAGTGAGACTGCAAACAGATCTGTTCAATAATCCAAAAGAACTTAGAAGTATGGTTATCAATCCTACACACTTAAATATTCATGCAGTTATATCTTTTATAGCACTTTCTATTTCCTCTCTTTTTTACAATAGTAATTATGCATTTTCTAAAAATTTCATTTAAACAGAAAAAAAAAGTTTAGCAACAATATAGAATTCTAAAAGAAAAAAAAAGAGAAAAAAACACTAAGAGATCACTAGTTGATAAATTACTTATTGTCATCTTGGATGTAGTTGTCCAGGTTACAAAGTTAAAGGATACATAATAGACATTCATATAGTGAGACTGCAAACAGTTCTGCTCAATGATCCAACAAAGATCCAGCAATATGGTCATTTACTTTACACACTCAAACATACATGCAGTTATATCCCTTAGAGCCCTTTCTTTTCCTCTCATTTTTACAATAGCAATTACACATTTTGGGTTTTATTACTCTTATAGTTCTTATCACTTTTTACACTAGAGACCCAAAGTGATATTAATAAATATGATTCTTCAATAGGATTTAAAATTACAACTGAGTCAAACGCATTTTGTTCTGCTATCAAAGTCTTCCTAGTCAAAAAAAAAAAAAGTGTGGTGGGGGGGGGAGATGCGAGGAAAGCCTGGTCTCTGTAGCCAAATGACAAAGACAGAAATTGGAACAATATTTGTCCCTACTCCACTGTGGGGAGTGGCTGAATCTGGAGCTGGAGCACAGATAAGATCACATTGATGGGGCTGTAACAATGCCAGTTCTGAGAAAAAAGAGCTCTTGGGGGAGCCACAGGAACAAACTGTTTCAGCTCTAAGAACCCTCCACCCCCACCAAAATAGATTGCTAAGCAGAGGGGCGTCACGTGATATCAACCCGCCAAGTGTACAAATAACTGCACTGTAGTACTTGAGCAGTTCTTCTCCTCCCATCTGAAGAGAGGGCTCCATCTGACCTCAGCTTTCTGTGTTCTGACTCTTAACCTTTATTTTTCCGTCCTATACTGTCCTTTACCATGAGAATTTCTGAGAGAGCTGCAGTGGACACGCACTTCAACTAGACGCCAAGGAAAAATCTATACTTTTCCCTTCAATTCAGGAAAGGTTTAGTGGGAAGCCCAGATTCCCACTGCAGGGCAGCTCCATTTTTGCTGGGGAGATGTGAGACGAGGTGGAGAGGGACCTGCGGCAATCACTGCTTCCAGGCAGAAACACCCTGCATTTGGTGTCAGTGTAGCGCCTGGTCATCCATCTGCAGCCTGCATTAAGCAGGTATAGACCTTTCCTTTGCCCAAAGGGTCATCAATGGCCAACAAAAAGAAGATGAAACTAAGGTACAGAACCTCAAGATACTCAAATGTCCAAGATTCAAATACTAATCAGTGATCATGCTAAAACCCGGAAAGGGCAGCCAAGTAGCACTACCAGTGACCTTGTTGTTATAATTATGTGATGAGGATTTTAAAGCAGATGTTATAGAATTGCTTTAACAAGCAATTACAAACACTTGAACCAAATGAAAAATAGCATGATTAAGCAAAGAAATAAATGTTGTGAAAATTCAAAACACAATTTTAGAGTTGAAAAGTATAGCTAAGATAAATGTATCTCAATTGGGATTCAGTGTGAGGCTAGATAACAAACTAAGGAATCAATGAACATAACAATAGAAAAATAAAAATTACTTTATATGAAAAATAAAATGGATTTAACTCTAGTGACTCGTGGGCTCCAATAAAGGTCTGTAATTTGAGTGACTGAAATCTCAAAAGAAAAAGCAGAAAAAAAAATAACAGCTAAAAATAGACTAGAAGAAATGATGATTGTAAATTCCAGAAAGTTTTCAAACATATAGATTTCAGAAGCTGAGCAAATTCCAGAAAAGATAAACTGAAAAAAAAAAAGAAAAAAGAATACTAAAATGCAGCATTATCAAAAATCTGGAAACCTCTGAAATATCTTGATAACAACCAAAGAAATAAAACTTTGATTATTTTGTAGAGACTAAGATTGGTCACTGTATTTTGATGAGAGTTTTGCTGATTAAAACCATATTGAACAACAGTATAGATACTAAAATGGCACACTTTCCACTTGTACACAAGAAATGAAAATTGAAGTTATTTACCTCTGCCATTTATATTTTATGAGAATATCTAGTTGACTTTAAAATTTTTTAGTACCCAAAGAAGTAAAATTAGACTGACAATACAAATTGTTTTAATGCAAAATATCCAAAATATTTCTTAAAATTGTAATCTATGCAAAACCAATAGCAAGAGAGTTTTTGTTCCTTTCTTGTGTTATTAAAACAAGAGTGCATTCTTCAGATATAAAATTTCACCACTCAGATGAGCCGTATTAAATTATCAAAAGTCATGAGTTTGTGGGTGTTGAAATACTTGGTGCAACTTTGTGGCAGCGTAAACAATGGCATCAGAAGAAGCAATGTGGGTTTCTTCAAAGCTGCTGTCACAAAATGTTCTAGTATTTCAGTACATCTCACTAAAAATAACTAACAAGGAGAAATGTCAACACTATATTTAAAATATTGAATAATATCAATTATATTGTCATTTTAATGGATGCTATGTACTTCAATTAACATGGCTAGTGAATTCCAGAACTCTGACTGGTTTTGAAGTTGGCATTAAGAATAATTCACAAATGAGATCTCCAATATATGATGGTGGTGTAGACTTGATGTTTTCAGTTATATTTTGAATATCCTATGATCTTAATTTGAAAACGAAAATTTTCTGTTAACACAGATATAAAGTTATAGTGCCTTTCTTAGAGTTAAGTTCTAATGGAAAATTTTTTCACTTTCAAAACTTAAATATGGTCTTTAGAAATTTTGAATTTAAATCTGACTACATAGCTAAGATTGTTTTAACAATATGCTTAATCTTTAAAAATATTACGAGACATATTTATATTTTCTACCTGTTAGTTAACACTTAAATTGTTCATTAAAACTAATCACAATCTCCCAATATGTTGAATAATCATTAAGATATGAAAATAAGCATTAGTACTTCCCATCCAGGTTTACAATAAAAACATTCTGGGAGATATATTTGAATCTTCAGGTCAGTTTATCAGAATAGTATTTTATGAAATCTGATACATTTAGTTGAAAACTCTGTATCTATTTATATTTACCTGCATTGTCATTCCTTACTTTGCTTTGATAAAAAATTGTAGCAGTATATTACATAAAGTGCAAAGTGTAGTACTATTCTTATTTGAAACAGTCCCAAGTTCTGTGCTTGGCAAATTTATCTCATAACTGTTCTACTCTCCTCATAGTAAATAAATAACGAAATGTAAACTTTTAAAATAAAATAGATTTAACTTTGTCCATTTGATACAATGATGGCTGAATTTTTGTCAAGCTGTTTCAAATATGAACAAACTTAAAAAATGAGGAGTTAGATTATAACTGTACAATGGCTGATTGTCAATAAAAATCTACAAATAAACTGGGCGTGGTGACACACTCCTGTAATCCCAGCACTTGGGAGGCTGAGGCAGGAGAATTGTTTGCAAGTTCAAGACCAGCCTTGGCTACAAAGTGAGCCCAAAACCAGCCTGAACTGCATAGCATGACCTTGTCTCAAAAAGACAAAAAAAAAAAAAAGTACAAATAGCAGTAAACTAAAATAATGACATCATGAAAAATAAATGAAAAAGGAAAAGAAAGAAAAAACTTAAATGTGATTAAGAATTAATTTTTATTTCTGTGAATTGTCTTGTAAGAACCTGACCTGAACTACATGTAAATTTAAATATTTTGAACGTAGTTATGCTCATATAATAATAGGATACTTGAAAATTAGCTGAAAGGGTGGATGCCAAAGAATTGCAGCAGGGAAGTTTGCTCTATCAACCCTCATTAACTGCAGTTTTGGTCACAGCTTCAACCAATAATGTGAGTGAATATCTCCAGGGAAAAGTTCTTAGTAATATAGTACAAGATCAAAGAGTGGGAAAATAGTCCGTCTAAATTAAGCTATCAAATATGGCTTCTGAAAAGATGTCAACCTTCAAGTAAAAGAGAGATTATTAGGGTGGAGGAAAAGGCCACTAGGGATGGCTGAGAGGTTAGTTGAAGAGAAGGGGAGTTTAGACTCAGTGTGTGCACAATTTAGTCACACGTGGAGAGTGGATACTATTAATTTGTACATATACATGTGCTAATAATTTTAAAACATCAAATATGTAGAAATTCTATGTTTTATCTTTTCCTGTGTGACTAAGATTTCTGAGATTCCAAGAAGATGATAAAATGGCACTGTATCAAAGCTAGTACATATATTTTTTTTACTAGACTAATGTCATTTTATGCAAGTTCTGTCAAAACATCAGTGAAATGTGTATACAAAAATGACAGACATTCTCATTCTTGTTAGCCTGCTTTTTCACTTGTTACTCTTATGTTATTTTTTATTTTAATGTAACACAAGTGCTATAGATATTAATAAAATATAAAAAGTACTTTTCTTGCTTATATGAAAAAGTAAAACAAAATTTCATAACAGAATAGAGAAAAATAATAGTTAATGCAGTGTGTATCCCAATCTTAAAGGAATGGAAAAAATGTTACCCAGAGAACAAATTGTTTCAAAAATATTTTTTGTTATATGCTGATTTGTTTCATTTATGCTACCAGTTTCTCTTTGATCATTGAAAAGAAAGTTTTGTCCTTTTATTTGTTTCTTGTCCATAGAGTCTTATGCTACTTTTGATGTGCAAATTTTAAAAACTCCAAGTTATATAATCTCCAAAACTATACTTATGCAAAAATAAATCTAATGGAGTTTCACAAAGTTAGCTTTAAGAGCACACAGAACACAGGTTGCCAGTCAAAGGAGATACATGATGCACCCAGCCAGGTATCTTTTATTGCATTTATCATTTCCTCACTAAATTATGCCTCTCAGCATTCGCTGCTACATTTTTGTGGTGTGGTTTTGAAATATAAGAAACCTTGATGGGAAACATAACCTATAATGAGTGCAGTGCTATATTAGTAATATAATATTATTATCTCTGTAATAAGTGTAATGTCACATTACCATTGTATTAGTGTAGCTGAGCCCAACAAGCCTGAGGTTTCTGATAGTAGAAGCCAGAAGTGAAGATGGAGTCAGGAAAGTACCAGTGGTGGTGACCAAGTGTGCATCACATTTTGCTAAGTGCTGACCTGAATGACTTTTAAAACTGCCATAAAAAAAAGCATTACTAATTTTTTTCAACATTTATGTCTACAGTAGGGAAAAACACCGTGTTTGGGGTACAAGACAGCAATGATTCACACCATCGTTCCCTGACTGCACTGCACAGACAAAAGAGCTTTCAATAGAAAAAACAGGAATCCGGTGGGCTTGAAGAGCCAGAAGACAGTGTAGCTGAGCAGCCACCAAAAAAATCCTGAAAAGGAAAGAGACAGAGAGTCTCTGAAATTGTCACCCCTTGCCAGTGGCCACCACGATAATTTCATTCTAACAGAGGCACCTGTGTTAAACTTCAAGATCATCGGATCACGCACTGTGTGAACTTCATACAGCGCTGCCATTTCCATGTCCCATGCATGGATCAGATTAGTTGTTGAAACACACCCTTCATTAACTCTGATCTAACTTTTCTTCAGAACACATTGAATTTTCTCTGCAGTGCACAGGGAAAAATACAAGGAAGTTGGAGTTTCAGGCATGTATATAGACTGATAAGAGACAAGAAGAAATGAAGTTGTTCTACTCAAGAAAAAAACTCTATTCACTGTCAAATATCAAATAGTTCATATCAATGATTAAAGGAGGTGAAATGATAGGAAAGACAGAAAACAATTATAAATGGGACTTTTAAATTATAAAAACTTTTTTATTAAATGCTTTTTACAAAAACAACTTTTTGTGTCTATCATATATAAAGGGAGGAGTTATTTCATGCTGATTTTGATTCTTTATATTTTATGTTATTTATTGCTCCACAGCTGTTTAGATCACTGCACAGCTGATTGGTTTTAATCCCTGTTATACTGAGAATCACGAAACTGTTTATGCAAAGTTGGTAATTTTCAAAAATGCAACCACATGGCGAGGCTCTGCGTGGCATAAGGAAGCAATTATTTCAATATTCTTTGTAAACATTGCCATCATACTTTTAAATTGCAAATTCCAGCCAAGAGATGTTTATGTACTTTTAAAAAAACTTTTACTAAGCTGTAAATTTAGAAATCAAAGCTCTTTGTATAATACATTATATTTATCACATATGTTATACATTATATGTATTTGAAGCACAGGTAAGAAATAACTTATTTTTTGAAGCAATTATTGAATGTGCTTTTTTCATCATTATAAATGGATTTATATCATCAGTATAAGTAATGTCTATTGTTTCCTATTCTGTAGTCCCCTAAAAGATTCTATAAAAATGTTTTTCATACATCTTTTTCCTTCAGTCAGCCACTAAACTGTATTTAGAAATTTGGGATTTCAAAACAAGATGATAGGAAATTAACAAGGTCACTAAATATTATATCGTTATCTTCAAAATAGATGCTCAGATTTTAAGATACAAGCATGCAAAACAAGATAGCTAAAATAGCCTGTTGGTGCATGCCTGTATTCCCAGCACTCAGGAGGCTGAGGCAGGAGGTTGGGTGTGAGTTCAAGGCCAACCTGAACTGCATAGTGAGACCCTGTCTCATAAAGACAAAAAAAAAAAAAAGATAGCTAATATAATTGCACTAATTCCATTAGTTCATGGAAAGAAACTGTGAGTGCTTATATTGTTTGATCATTATTGATTTCTAATATTTTAACTTCAACTATTTTATCCTCATGGTGAGGCACATCTCATCTTATAAAAAAAAATGGACTGAGCTCTGACATTCACCTGAAGTAAAATACTATTGATCACCCTACTACTGAGAATCCATACTTTCATTGGTAGACTGTAGTGATATTTTGGGTCTCCTGGAATGATTGGGAGTCCAGAGTCAGTGTTCAATCATCACTGAATGGTCAGGTGATTTCCTTTTCTCCAATTCAGTTACCTTAGTAAAAGTCTATAGTTACCTCAGGGAAAGACTGAGAGGAAGTTTGCCAGTGTAAATTTTGGGTACTGTAGTGATACCATGGAAGGGATAGACCTGTTCTCCCCTTCCTGTAATATTTCTGGATCTGAAAAGCAGCTCTATTCTGAGAACTGGTTGAATGCTTTGGTTGTCTGTTTTACGATTCTTATTTTTGTTGTTGTTCACTTAACTAGAGTTTTTCTGCTCAAACTGATCAAGTAGTGTTACTGAAGGGTTCCTGTCTATTTTATTTCTAGTAACACTGTGATCATCTCATCAACACCACAAGTCTGAAAAAATGTTCATTCTGCTGTCCATTATAATAGCCATGCACTCACTGTATTTTTTCTATTTTTATTCTTAGTACATATTTGCAATGTACATATGATCACATCTCTTGTTGGAAACTGGTACAAAATGGACAACAGTAATGAATAGATATTTCTCAAAATAAGTACCAATGGGCAATGATTACATGCAAATAAAAAGGTTCAATATCTTTGGCCAATAGCTGCATATTAAAAAAAATTGAGATTTCATCTTACTCCAGAAAGCATGGCCATCATCAAGAAGTCAAATAATAAAAAGTCTTGGAAAGGCTGTGGGGAAAAGGGAATCCTACATTGTTGATGGGTATGTGAACTAGAACGACCATTATGAAATCATTATGGAGAAGCACCAAAAAAGTAAAATTAGAAATTCTAAGTGACCTTGTTTTTGGTTTTCTTTGATGACTATTACCATTTTGTGACTACAGGATCCTTCTATTCTCATTGCAGTAAGTTGGTTGTTTATGGTTAAGTGTTTAGTTTCTACTTTGACCCAGTAGTGGGCCAAGAGCTATTTCTCTAAAAAGAGTAGTTACCTGTTAAAGTACATCAGCACTAATATTTAAATTGAACAGGGTATTACTAATCCCAAGTGAGCCTAGTAATAAGGATCTGTATTGAAACCTATAGAGTAATCCCTAAAAGTTACAGAAAGATGTATAACAAGTAAACAATTAAAAGTTCCATACATAAGTAAGTCCAAAAGGAAGACCAAAACATAGCAGATGTAGACTTTAAATAATAATAAAAGAAGTAAAAGTAAACATGAGCATCTCAATAATGTTAGTAGATAAAAATGGACTACAGACAGGTTTAAAAGGCAGAGACTGTCTAAATGAATAAACATTCAAACCTGAACTATATGCAAATCACAAGAGACACAATTTGAAACCTAAAAGACACAATTTGAAACTAAATGGGAGGAAAAATATACAAAAACAACAAAGAGTACCAAAACGCTAGAATGATAGCATTAATCTCAGTTAAATTATATATATATATATATATATATGTATATATATATATATATATATTAGTAGTAGTAGTACATTTTAGTTATACATAATATTCACATTCATTCTAGGGGAATTTGTACCTGTATATGATGTATTTTAATTCTTTTTTCCCTAACTCCTCCCCTCACTTCCACCCCCTTTCCCCTCCTTATTTGTAACAGTTTTGCCTCCTATTCTCTTTGTTTTCTTTTTCTGTTTCCCAATGCCTTTCCTTTCTGTTGGAACATTTTCTTCCTGTTTCTCAAACTCTTTTATACATTTCTGTTCTTATCCTCTCAGTTTCTCACACCAGAAAAACAATATTTAAACATATCTGTCCAATTTATTTCACTTAAATATGGTCCCATTTTACCCAGAAATGTCTCAGATTTAACCTTTTTAATGGTGTAAGTAAACCACATATTTAGCCATTCATCCCCTGATGGGCATCTGGGCTGTTTCCAAGGTTTAGTGTTTATAAATAGTGCTGCTATAAACACAGGTGTGGGTTTATCACTGTGGTACAATACTTTTAATTCTTTCAGTAAGATACCAAGAAGATGAATCAATCTGTCAAATGGAACCTGTAGTTCTAGTCTTCTGAGGAATCTCCATACTGATTTCCACAGTGGTTGCACCAGTCTATACTCCCACCAGCGGTGGAGAAGTTTCTTTTTTTCTCATGATCATTTGTTATTAGTTGATTTCTTGATGCTGGCCATTCTTCTGGGCGTGAGGTGGAATCTGAGTCTTCAAATATACATCTCTTGAATGACCAGTGATTTTGAACACGGTTTCATATATTTATTTGCTGTTTGTATTTTTTTCTTCTGAGAGATGTCTCTTCATTTCAGATGTTCATTTTTGGACTGGGTCTTTAAATTTAGGGGTGTCTGTTTTTGAGTTCTTCATATTCTCGATAATATTTGTCCAAGGTACAGCTGACAAAACCTTTCCCCCATTCTATGGGTGGACTCTTCACCCTGTTCATGGTTTCTTTTGCTGTGCAAAAAATTTTTAACATAACTAATCTCATTTGTTGATTCTTTATAATATGTTCTCTGAAATCCAGGTTTTGTTCATGAAAATATTTATATATATAGCTATATTGTCAAGAGCTTCACCTGTTCTATCTTCCAGCACATTTAGTGTTTCCATTTTCATATTTAGAATTTTAATCCATTTAAATTTTAGTTTAGTGTTAGGTGAGATATTGGTCTAGGTTTAATCTTTGGCATGTGGAAAGTCAGTTTTTTCTGCACTACTTATTAAAGAGATTATTGTGTACCCAATGAAGGTGTTTGGTCCTTTTGACAAAGATAAGGTAGCTGAGTATATTGGCAGGGGTTTCTGCATCTTTAAATGTGTTCCATTGATTTTCAATTTTTTCCCAATGCCATACTGCTTATATCACATAGTTTTGTAGCATAGTTTCAAGTCAGTGATTGTAATGATCCCTGTCTTGCCTTTGTTGTCCAGAATTGCTTTTGCAATTCTAGGTCTTTTCTGGTTCCAAATGAATTTTTGTATTGTTTTCTCTAATTCTGTGGGGTATGCTATTGGTATTTTGATTAGAGTTGAATTAAAATTTGTAACAGTTTTGTTGAAAACATGATCATTTTCTCTGTTAGTTTTTCCTACTCAAGAACAAGTGATAGCTCCACTTTCTGATATCCTCTATGATCTCGTTTTTAGTGCACTGTAATTTTTCAATTTAAAGATATTTTACTTCCTTTATTAGATTAATTTCAAAGATTTAATTTTCCTTTTGACCCTATTGTGAAAGGTGTAGTTTCCCTAATTTTTCTTGCTGTGAATTTTTTTAAATTTGTGTACAGGAATACTATTTATTTTGGGGTACTGACTTTGTATTTAGTTATGTTTTTTAATTGGGTTATTAAATCTAGAAGTCTTTTGGTGGAGTTTTTGAGTATTACATATAGTAATAGAGTATTATATCCTCCACAAATACTAATTTAACATCCTTCTTTCTGATCCTTATTTCTTTCTCTTGTCTAATTGCTCTGGATAATGCTTCCATTAAATAGGAATGGTGATAGTGGATATCTTTGCCTCATTTCTGATATGAGAGTGAAAGCTTTTCAGTTTTGATCACATAGTAAAATGTTGGCTATTGTTTAGTCATAGATGACTCTTACCAGTTAGTTAAATTATGCTTAAAACAATATGAGAAATATACTGTTCTCTCAATAATTAAATGAAGTACATGAAATAATCCAATTGTTATAAAGAATATAAAAACAGTATAGGTAAATACTGCCAAGTTAAAGTAGAATGTATGTTTCTCTATGTTACAGAAAACTTACACTAAACAGACCTTATGCTATAGCATAAGGAAAATGTCACAAATTTAAAAAGCTTAAATTATACACCATTTTCACTTATGAAAATGGAAGTACATCAGAAATCAAGACAAAGGGGTTGAGGATATAGCTCAGCATCGCTGTGCCTTCATGGCAAGTGAGATGTTCTGAGTTTAGTTCCCAGAACACCGTGCACCTTTTAGATTTGCACAAATGAGAGCAAATAGCAATGAAATTGGTTAATGGATGCATTTCTGTAAAGGGAGAAGGAAGGGCATTCCACACTCATTCTTGTGAGACAAAGGAGCAGACCCAGAGATCTCGCAGCTATAGCATCTTTTCTCTGCAAGAGAAACACATTTTTTAAGAAGAAAAATAATCCTCAATTTTGACTTCTGTGTTTTGTGGACAACAGAATAGACCAAATATAGGATCATAAACAAAACTCTTCAAAATGGTGTAAACAACCACAAGTGAGACAGCAAACTCAAATGTAACTATGCATTCATAGGAATATTAAATAGTAGCATTAACAATATAAAATGTTCATTATATGTTCAATGAAATAATATTTGAAACTAGAAAAAATGAGAAATCAGTGATAGGAACTTAAAGATGATTATGTATTTTATTTAAAAAGTCTTAAATGAAAAAATTGGTAATAAAAGAATTTAATAGACAGTTAATAGATCAGGCAGATAATTTATAAACTGGTAGTTATACATAATTACATAAAGTGATACATGGATATGTATAATATTTATTACTTTTTAAGGCATATAAAGTATGGCATAAAAAAATTCCAGCATGCACTTACTAAAGTTGTCTGCAGAGAATCAAACATAGCAAAGAAAAAACAAAGCTTGAAATGATACTAGTTGTGCATCCTTCAAATTATGAAAAAGACATGGATGAATAGAAACTGCAAGCACATTGTATTAAAATAAATAAATGAAGGCAGGTATGGTGGCACATGTCTGTAATCCCAGCACTCTGGAAAGCTGCACCAAAAGATAGGAAAATTTGAATCTAGTCTGAATTACTTAGTGAGTTAGAGAGACACTATTTAAAAAATAAAATAGGACTGGGGATTTAGCTCAGAGGCATAAGAGCCTGCCTGACAAGCACTAGGTTGTGAGTTCAATCCCCAGTACCAAAAAATAAAATAAAATAAAATAAAATAAAATAAAGTTAAAAAATAAAATATACACTACTCCACTGTTGGTGGGAATGTAGATTGGTGCAACCATTATGGAAATCCATATGGAGAATTTTCAGAAGACTAGGATTGGAAGCCCCATTCAATCCAGCTATTCCCCTTCTGGGTATTTTCCCAGAAGAACTGAAAAGTTCATATCACATTGATATATGTGCACCCATGTTCATAGTGGCACAATTTGTGATAGCTAAATCCCAGAAACAACCAAGATGCCCATCAACTACAGAGTGGATGAAAAAGATGTGGCATTTTTATACAATGGAATATTACTCAGCTATAAAAAGGATAATCTTGAGGCCCTCATAAGTAAATGGAGACAACTTGAGACTATCCTCATTAGTGACATAAATAAGAATCATATTTATAAATATCATATTGTGTCTCTAGTGTAAAAAGTAAATAAAAACTACAAGTGTAATAAAACCAAAATGTGTAATTGCTATTGTAAAAAAGAGAGGAAAAGAAAGTGCTCTAAGGGATATAACTGCATGTATGTTTGAGTGTGTAAAATAGATGACCATATTGCTGAATGTTTGTTGGATCTTTGAGCAGAACTGTTTGTAGTCTGACTGTTTGAATGTCTACAATGTACCCTTTAACTTTGTAACTTGAACAACAATATCCAAGATGACAATATGTAATTTATAAACTAGTGATTTCTTAGTGGGGCTTTTTCTCATTTTCTTTTTTTTTCTTTCTTTTTCTTTCTTTATTTTAGAATTCTGTATTGTTGCTACCCTTTTTTCTGTTTTTCTTTTTTTTCTTCTCTTTAAATAAAATTGTAAAAATGTATAATTGCTATTGTAAAAAAGAGAGGAAATAGGAAGCCCTATAAAAGATATAGCTGCATGTATGTTCAGGTGTGTGGGATTGATGACCATATTTCTAGGTTCTTGTTGGATTGTTAAACAGATCTGTTTGCAGTCTCATTGCTTGAGTGTCCACTTTGTGTGCTTTAATTTTGTAACTTGAATAACTATTTCTAAAAGAGCAATATGTAATTTATCAAGTAGTGATTTCTCACTGTTTATCTTCTTTTCTTGAAATTCTGTAATATTTCTACCTTTTTTCTGCTTTTTTCTCTTTAAATAAAAATCAAAAATAGAATCAAATAAAATAAAATGAGCTGAGGATGCAGTTCAGTTAAAAGACTCATGATTAGATCTCAAGTTAAAAAATAGCCTTACCTTGACACACTGACATAGAGGCAAATAATATCAGATGAAATAGAGATGAGCTTGAAAGACTCCATAGAAAAAATTGGAATCATTTATAATTGAATGATCATTAGACTGACATAAATATTCATAAAAATTAAAAAGCCAGAAGATAGAAAAAATCTTTTATATTTGAACTTCTTTCCTGGACATTGAAACAACTTTTCTAAGTAAAACAAAGATCTTTCTAGATTAAAAACATGAGGATTTTAGCTCATATCTACCATCATTTAACACAAATAGTTCTAATAATTTATTATCTCAAATGTTGATTTACTAAATATGTCTATGTTGGATTGTATTCTGAAAATGCGATCAAAACTCCTTCTATCAGGATATTCACATTGTCATTTATCAGATGGACAAACAAAAAGTAAACAAGTATAAAAGTAAATAACAAATGTTTTTTACTGTGTTACGTACTATATATGTAACACACATGTTAGAAGGTGTTACATACTATATATGTAACACATATGTTAAAAGGTAATTAGAAAACTAAATTGGAAAAGTATACATCAATTGTTTCTATAGATATAATAACTTAATTGAGTAAGATTTATTTATTGAGTATGTATTTATATTTTTACTTGAGCATATTTGTAATACAGAATGATGAAGTTTCTTTTGGATATTTAAGACATATTTTAAGTTATTAATCATTTTCAATCCTGTTACTTCCTCTCTATTTTCTGCTCCTCTCCTGTATCTCTCTGCCCTTTGATTTGATTCATAATAGAAGAAAGATTGTGTTCTGTTGATAACTATTAAAAACATTACAACATGCAAAAAAAATCCCAAGGTCAATGCTTTCATTTGATAGTTTTTGTGCAGGTGAAAATAAACTATCCTAATAATCAGTAGAATAAAATCACACACTGCTTAATGGCAGAGAGATGTTCTGAAAAGTGTGTCATTAGTTAATTTTGTCATTATGTAACATAGACTATGTTTACACAAAGATAGCTATAATGTACCAAGTGACATCATTTATGTGGCCACCATGGTATATGTATCCTTTGCTAGCCAAGGCAACATTATGCAATGTAATCTTATCATAATATAATAGGCTGATAACGTTTTATAGCTTGACAAGGGGTTTACTACATTGATCCTGTTGGAGTCAGTCATCCATCAGGCTATATAGTCATGATTTTTGGATTTTTTACATTAAATTTCAAACATTATATTTTAAATAAAAAGCAAAATAAATTAAGAGAAACAAACATATATTAAAATAGTAGTGTGTGGAAACTAGTCACATGAGCTGTTAAAATATTGTATAATTCTGCCATAATTTAATTGAGTTTCTACTGGTAAAATATTAGGATTTTAACAGAAAGACAGGACACAAATATAGAATAGGTGCTTTATGAGTAGTATTTGACAAAATGAGAACATAAAATAAATAATGTAGACATAGAAAATTCCTTTATAACAAACAAAACCAGAAACATAGTTAACTTGACTAAATATGCTTTTAAATGAATGAACAAATTCAAAAGAATCGGGGAAATATTTGGATTAATATGAAATAGATATCTAAATTTTTGTATCTCATATGCATCAACTATACAACAGAAAAATGTTTAAAAGCTATCAGTAGTATACTCAATAAAAGAAGCACAGCTTTTTAATACATATAAGAAAAGATCATGAATTCAAATAATTATCTGATGTTGCAATTGTATTTATTTTATAATAAGTATACATTTATGACATAATAGGAACATTTGACAAAACAATGTACCAAAACATGTTTTAGAATGATTCATAATTTAAGTCTTTCTATACTTGGAGAATTTTTTTTTAAAATTTGCTCTTATGTTGCAGAATTCTTCAAAGTAGTAATATCTTTTTTGTCCTCTGAAAGGTCAAAAGGAATTTCTTTTTAAACTGCAAATAAACTTTAATAATTATTAAGTAATAGGACAAAAATTATATGAAACATAGTCACAATTAATGTATTTGCTTTATTAAACCATTATACTAGATAAGGCTTTGGAAACAATAGATAAGTTTAATGAAGTTATATAACTTTTGCAAATATTTGAAATTCTATGTCTTCTAGTTTTTGAAAAATGTGAAAGTTATAGCAAATGTGTGGTAGAAGTCTTATTTTAATAAATTCACCTTTTTATTAAGAACCACCAGTTGTTAACTGTTGAACATTTGTTTTCTCTCTTTATTTGTAAATATCTAAAAATAAAACACTGGCATTATGGCAGATGGTACTCTCTCCGATATGTTAAATCAAATATTTCCTAAAATCAAGGTAATTCTCCTTCAAAACTGCAAGGTCATTTACACACTAAAGAATTTACCTCTTGTAGATTAATATTATTTAGGTAATATAATAGGCAGCCTACAAAATAAATGGTAAATAATAGAAGTAGGGAGATAGATGCTTTTTAAGTAAAAGAGATACTAAAAGTTGAAGGGTAAGGGTCAGAGAGGGCAGGGATGAAAAAAGAATTATTATATGTTATGTGGTGTTCCAGATCCCCATAAGACATGTAATTATCATGGACTTCAGACATTTACAAATACAAAATAAAAACTGAAGAAAAGCTAGTCATTCCTGCAGGTGGACCGCTTGAGATAGTCTTCAGATAGTCTAGTTTAAGCTGTTTAGTCATCACTCCGTTTTTCTAACTCTCTTTTCTTTCCTCGATATCTTTTCTTTGTCCCTTTTCTTTTTTTCTTCTTCCTTTTAAAAACATTTTTCTCCCTCTTATTTTCCCACTTCCTTCCCCTTTCCTATTTGTTCCCAGATAGCAAGGCTCACTCTGCTGTGCAGATGCCCCAGTGCCATGCCCCGCTCTGCTGGTTTCTGATATTGAGAGGTAGTGGGATCAGATCATTTGTTTGGAGTCACGTTTCCCAACTCATATTGCCAGGCTGCCTGTTAATATTTTACTTTTTTTTTTTTTTTGGCAAATTAGCCATCCTTTTTACATTACGGATTCCTCATGTCCCACTTATAACACTGAATTGCTCTATGTATTAGATGATGTGTTAAATGTAAACATTTAGAAATACCTTGAACATGGTTGTAATGTTACTTAATCAATGTTAGCAATATTTTTATATTAGAATTAATAGCCTTAAGAATTTTAACATCAAGAGTCTCAAGGAAAAGCAGTTCAGATATTCTGAAATAAAATCATGCTTATTTTCCAGTATTTGTTGTTGTGCATTATAGAATTTTCAAGCTTCTCTGCTCTTATGTCTTCTGATAGTTTTCCCAGCTTTGCAGTTTTTTTCATATCTAGTTATTGCTGAAGTGATTTGATATTATACAGAAAGTGGAGGGTTTTGTTGAAGCTTTTTGGAATGTGGAGATTGTTGTTTTTCTTTGCATAAATGATCCATTTTTCTTGTTTTTCCATTACTGCTACCAATAAAAATAATAATCTTGGGGGTTTGTTATATGCAGAGGATCAAACTACCACTTTTGATCTTAAGTTCAAAGAAATTGTGCTTCCAGAGGGAGAATAGTATAGTCACTAGAAAAAAGTGAGGTATATTTATATTCATGAAAATATACTGGTTACCTTTACTGCTTGTGTTCAGAAAGGAATTTTAACCATCTTACTGCCACTATAGATATCAGTATGAAGTTTCCTCACAAAAGGGAAAGTAAAGCTATAAATGCCACAGTTATAACCCTCTTTGGTATCTTCCTGAAAGAGTTTAAATCAGCATTGTACAGAGATAACTGCTTAACTCATTACTATGAAAGTCACAACACATAAAGTTCATTACTATGAAAGTCACAACACATAAAGTATGGAAAGCACCCAAGGGCCTGTCAGGATGAATAAATAAACGTGGTAAATAAACACAAAGGAATTTTGTTCAATCAGAAAGAACAAAATCAGATCATTTGTAGAAAAATAGTTGAAACAAGATAGCATCCTACTAAGTGAAACGAGCCCTACTTAGAAAGTAAAATATTCCAACTTTTCCCTATATGTGGAAAACAAAAAGAAATGAAAGAAAGAGACTCCAGCCAAGTAAAAAGGAGACTATTAAGGAAGAAGATTGTTATCAGAAAGAGGGGAAGGGAAGGAGAAAGGTGGTTATTAGAGTGAACATAAAGCACTCTGTATGTGGGTACAGATACACCCAAGTGAAACCCATTTTTCTGTGTAACTAACATTGCACTAACACACTTTTAAAGTGAGAGGGGAAAAAAAAAACATTTTCCAGCTACCTGTATTCTTGCTAAATGTGTAAGTAGATGCTTCTGAAGATCTCCATTCTGCTCCATGCTCTCTCCATAAAAGAGGAAACCCACTCATGAGCCACAGAGAAGCAGGGCTAGGTAAGGGTAGACTGTTTATATCGACAACAGCGTCTCAGAAATATGTATTATATAAACCCTTTCTAATCTACAACAACTACTTACAAATCATGGTTGTTATGGCTTGTATTTAGTTATCCACCCTCATATGGTTATATGTGGAGCTTTTGGGTGGTGGCTGGATAGAGGGTGTGTGATGCTGGCATTAAAGGTGCCCCACCCTTGATGGAATTTAGGGGACAGGAAAAGGTTTGTTGTTGCTGCTGCTGCTGCTGCTGCTGCTGCATGTGTTGCTTACTGCTTGCTACTTTCCTGGTTTACTCCCTTATGCCTGCCCTGCTTCGCCATGAACTGTTTCTCCTCTGTGATGTCCCTTTGGCCTGTTATCCTGCCTTGACTACAGGCTGAAACTTCTACATACTGCAAGATGAAACAAACCTTCCCTCCTTTAACTTTGGGTGTGTCAGGTATTTTATCTTGGCGATGAAAAAAGAATCTGAGACAATTGATTTAGCCATTTACTCCCAGGCCAAGGAGACTGTAAGTACACTATTTACAAGATGAGTTGTTTGGAGCATTTAGAATGCAGAATGAGTAAACTTATATCATCGTAAATCCAGATGGTGTTCAGAAAAATTTTATAACTAATGAAATATTAAAATTATATATTAAAAACCATTAGACAATTATTTTTCTGGTATGTACATTCTTTTGCTTTTGCTGTATGATCTTGTAGTTCTTATAAGAGAAAAATGCTACAACTATTTTATTAATAACAATTTTCTCTATGAATTAATGCCATGCCTATATGTTTGCAAATATATTTGCAACCAAGCTACTTCTAAGTATAATCAGGACTTTCTTCAGTTACTCAGTAACAAAACTGAGAGAATGGATTTTTGAATTTTTTGTTCTCTCAATTTTATATTATATCTGCTGCTTATTTGGCAATTGTAGTCATGTTTTCTGAGTTCTTATGCAATGCCAAATAAAACAAGCTTTCTTTGATGTAAAATACAGAGAAAAATGAATACTTGTTCATTAGAACAAATATCTCAAGTTCTAACTCTGCCTGAAGAGTAATATACAGACACTAACATTTACATTGAGGTTAGAGAATTCTCATAAATATTTTACTGAGTCATGAAAAGATATTACTATATTAAAGGTATGTTTGCAACATAAAATACCTTGTTGGAGAGAGGTAACAAAATGAAATGTAAGAATGACAAAGAAATGGTATAAATTTCTTGTGGTTAGTAGAGCTTTTCAAAATACAGACTGACTTTTTAGGGAAATGCATGATGATATCAGCTTTGTTTCTTTAAAATGTGTGACAATTTACCAGTTTTTCCTCACCTGTAAAACAGTAGATTAAAATGTAATTTCAAGGGTAATGATCTTATTAAACAAAATAACATGGATTGTTAAGCATACAGCAAGTGCTGAATGAATATCATAATGCAAAACTATTTTTGCTTTGAAAATAAAATTAATTTCGTGAAGTAATGAGCTTCTTTAGAGAAATTGAAACATTTTAATTGTCAATAATGTTTTTATGTGATGTGTTTTATGATACATGTTTCACTAGGTTCATATTTCTTGAGAAATTATTTATAACACTGTAAAACAAAGTGAGATGGGTTATGGCATGTATCATTTTTAAAGAAAAATATGGGAAAATTATGCTTTCGAGTTTCAAATAGTATAAGAATTTAGTGTTGAGATGTATTATTTTAATCTTTTACCTTTTTGTTTTTAAGAAACTGTAGTTCACCAAACAACTGTAAAATGCACATTATCAGCTGATCTATCACACTTTGGTTACGTTTGGTACCATATTGAAGCTTAATTAAGAATATTTCTAGAGTATCACACCACCAGAATTTTGCTATTCTAATTAAAAGAAAAAGCACACTAATCTGTTTTATTAGAATGGCAATGATACTATGAAGAATGCATAATGATTTAGGCAAGTAAACTTGGAAGAGTGAATTTTAGTGCCAAGTATGCAAAATAAAATGAGTTGCACACGAATCAATTATTTAAAGTGAAATAGATTATTTCTCTGTTGCCAAATATTTAGCTTTTGTTACATATTCTAAAACTTCATGCTTCAAAATTAGAGACCACATGCTTTAAGATAAAGATGGTTTGGTCTATGTTACAGATATATGTGAGATAAGAGTTTTAAATATTTAAATGGAGAAATTAGAAACAATTGAAAGTATCGGACAGGGGTTGATTTTGCTAATAGCTTCTCTTCAATTTTCTCTCCAGAAAACCCAACATAATAACCTTGAAGATTAATAGTTATTATTTAGCTTTTCACGAATCTTACACCTTTTACTTTCTTATTCTTTCATACTGTCACCAAAATTGTTCAGCTGCATAGATTTTGGATGCCAAAACATGCGTTTCTCCATACAATGTAATTTTCATACAGAAAAGACGACAGAATATAACACTGCATTTTAAAAGGAATTTCATAGCAAACAAGGAAAGACCAGGGTCCAAAAATGAAGCATCTGCCTTTTGGATCAGTGTTATTGTGCAAAGCCTGGTGATAAATAAGCTTAAGGTCGTCATAACGTTCAAACAACGGGGAAAGAATATGAATTTTAGTGAGAATCATCTGGTTAGTTAAAGAGCTATTCTACTTAAAAGTGTGGCACAGGACAATGTTAAGTAGTGTCTGTATATAGAAAGAGAGAGACACGAAGGCCCATTGCTCTTTGCTCCCTTTTGAACACTACTTAGATTAGTGATTGCAATCAAGTTATCCAAAATATTGAAGTTGTAGCAAAGTGCAAGCATGATCATAGATTTTGCTCTTTAAATACTCTGTCCTACATATGTTTTTCACTTTTTCTATGGCATTTCTGCTTCTAAACTTTTGTGCATTCTTCTCCTTCTTTTCTGTATCTTTAGGTTTGGAAACTATCCATTTAATCTGAGTCCTTATCTAAACCTGCTTTCATATCTGAACATCATTTAAATGAAAACATAATAACTCATTTAGACTCGAATAACTTACCCTAGAAATGTTTGCCTCCTAGATGCATCCTTGAAGGAATCCTTAACGATCCTCCAAGTTCCACTATGTGCCTCTGAGAAATTGATAAAAATCAAGGCCAAGTGGCCAGAGAAAATGATGAACTGAAATTTTAACCTCTTCATCTGTAAGAAGAAATGAGTTGGAGTGAAGTGAATAACAGCCCTGACTCCACGTGGGACTGAAGTAAAATTTGGGTATTAGAACAAATGAATCAAGATTATCACATTGTTTGAGTAATGAGTGTATAAATTTGAAGTTATTCCTGAGAAGAAACAAAGTACTAAGGGAAAGTAACTCAGAAGGGAAAAAAGAGGGTTTTTTACAGTCACAGAAAGTCTCTGTTTTCCATGGTTTATAAGATTATCAGAGAAGCAGGTTGGAATTGTAGTGCATTCTGGTAGCAGAAGAGAACAAAAGCATATAGATTAACTTTCAAGGTGAAACTTGTCATATTTTGGATCTCAGCCTTCATATCAGAATGGCACAGCCATTAATACCCATAGATATCTCTAAGAAAATTACTTCTGTTTTTTTTCTCTTATAAACCTGAATGAGACTCTTAAAGATTAGGATCACAGCACTTTAGAGTCACTGCACTTGGAAAAAAGCAAGGGCAAGATGTCTGCACTTTAATTTATTACCCCTAAATCCCAAACATGGAAGGCAATATTCTTGTTTTACGTTTAAAGATTATTATTATCTAAAATTTACACTTCCTAAATTCTACACAGAATAACTGAAGTGATAGAAAATGAACCATTAAGAAGACTTAAAACAATAAGAAATTAAATGATGATTAGTTCTTTCACATTTTTTCCATTGTAACAATTTGAATTCTGTTTGTAGATTTCCATGTTGTTATGTTCATGTGATTAAAATACAATATATTTAATAGGTATTTTGTCTGAAAAATTACCAAGACACATATTCTAATGACAAGAACCTTGAACTCCTGTAAGGCTATAAAATATATTTGAGCAGAAGCTAGGGGAGAGAATTTAACATATATATGATATAATCATGTTATATATAATAAAAACCAAATTTAGTGTATTAATTATGCCAATGATAAACATTAAATTTAATTACATAATGTAAATGAGTTCAATACATAAAAATACATGTCCCATTTTTCTGATTTAGTGGACATAATTTAACGTTAGTTCAAATATATAAAGACACAGTAAAATACTTGTTCTCTATTCTTGGGAACTTCACATGGGCATGTAATTCCCCCAATTTTTAAGTTATTTGTTTAACTTGCCAACATTGAACCTCAACATTGAAAAACACTCTGCAGAAACAACAAATTTTTGCAGTTCAATTCAATGAGATAGACGTTTCCTTGATAGTTGTAAAAACTGAAATAATAGAATTTAAAACTAAATATAGCTTCGAGTGTAACTAAGTCATGATAAAATTATTTAAGAATTAAGAGGCCTGGAAAAGTGATACTAAAATGATAAAGCTCACTAGTAATGGAAAACATGAAACAACACTACTAATTTAAAATATTT
Source organism: Hydrochoerus hydrochaeris (assembly GCA_004027455.1). Taxonomy (NCBI): domain Eukaryota; kingdom Metazoa; phylum Chordata; class Mammalia; order Rodentia; family Hydrochaeridae; genus Hydrochoerus; species Hydrochoerus hydrochaeris. Next base: position 221,880 of record PVLA01001504.1, read on the forward strand.
AACATACTGGAGCTTTATTAACTGTGTTGTGTTTTTAAAATATGCGGTTTAATTGATACATGCCAATTGTTCATATTTATGGAAATGGTGACATTTCAATTTATCTACACAATGCACATTGAGCAGATCAGGGAAATTCACATAACCATTTCTCAGACATATGTCATTTCTTTTGGGGCAAAAAATTCAAAATCTCTGTACTTACTACAGAAATATTCAACTATTCACCAACAATAGTTACCCAAGTACAGCATTAGAAATAATTCCTTCTACCCATCAACCATGCCCTCTTCTTTCCTCCCTACCATATAATATGGACGGATCTGATATCCACTCTTTTATTCATTCTTTGAGGTCAGTTTAAGTTTCTACTTATAGGCAAGAACAAATGTAATTTGTTTTCCTGTGCCTGGTTTATTTCAATTAACACAATGAAGTTGAATTTCATCTATGTTATTGCAAGTAGCTAAATTTCATTCTTTTGTGACTGAATAACATTGTATTTTGTATATAAGTGGTGACCAAATTATACAGTGAATATTGGAATAAAAATAATTTTTATAGAAAAATTTTATAGAAACGGACACACTGCCATTATACTCTCTCAAAATACTTCCTTTATTTGAAACGTGCTCATCCGTCCGTTTCTTACCTCTCTCTAACATAGTTCTGGAAGCCTCTTTCCTTGAGAACTTGTGATCAGAAACTCAGCGAATGGTGCTGCTGGGTGTGATCAAAAGGAAAGGCGGGCTTGCGAAACACAACGCTGCTTCCTAATTCCCCTTAGTCACCCGTTACAACGTAGATGAAATTTCCCAGGATCTTGCACCAAGCAATTTCTGGCACTTCCTAAAGTCAAAATGACCATGAGAGTAAACATTTTGAATCAATTCAGGACATCAGGATACATGACACTCAACTAAAGACATTCACGAAAGAGAACTTCCACAACTGCTTCAGAAAGTGAGGAGAAGGATACAGTGAGTGTCCTTGAAGGATGGGAGAGTATTTTAAGGGAGATGGATGCCATGGCATCTTTTATTCTAATTTTTTTAAATTAAACATTACCATATTTTTGGATCATCCACTTACATAATACATTTTATTCACCCATTCATCCTTGACTTAGGTTAATCTCCTACCGTGGCTCTTGTGAATAGTGCTCTGATAAACAGGAATGCAGATATCTCTTTGACGATAATTTAAACCCCTTAGATGATACACCCAGCAACAGCATTTCTGGATCCTACGGTAGCTTATTTCTTGCTTTTTTGCAAAACCTACATATTGTTTTGCATAAAGCGAGAGCTTCCACCAACAGTGTGTGAGAGCTTGCCTTCCCTCCTCCTCTTTAGCAGCACTTGGAGTTTTGTGTTTTTGTTGAGAACCATTCTAACTAGAGGGTCGTTATCTGACTGTATTTTGGTTTTGCATTTTTCTGATGATGAGTGAGTGATTCTTTTCTTAACATTCTTGGACATTTGAATATCCTCTTTGAAGAAGTGTTGTTTTGGTCTGATATTACTGGTTTTGTTAACCTCTTTTAATACATCTTTTTTAAAAAATCCTAGTTGCCTCTCTCAAACTTACTATTTCATGTGATTTTAAGTTTCTCAATTGGTCATTCTTTGGGTAATATTTTTAAGAATGAAATAAAATGTTTTAAAAGGTATTGGTGGGTTCAAAGAGTCCTCCTTTTTGGATGGAATAAATACATTTCATTATTGACTACCTGCAGGCCCCATGTAAATACTACACACACACACACACACACACACACACACACACACACACATACACAGAGAGACACACCCACACACCTTTGTCATTTACTGTTTTCCACACTTGTATCTATATCCTACTATATTTTTCTGTATCTTCATGATATGTTATGAATTATCCAACTGGCATCAATCACATCCATTTCTACATTCTCTACTATATTGCATGAGAAAGTTGGAAATATATTTTCTATATATAGATTACACACGGACTCTGTTGAGATGTACTCACATATAATTTGGAAGTCAGGCAGGTGAGATTCCTTTGATGTCTTTGACAGTGGTGGACAGATATGAGATATGTGAACTTCTAAGCACGTATGTAGGTGCATATACATGTGTGTATTTGAAAGACTCACTTTCATGCTGCAGCATGAGGAGATTATTTGAATGACTATTGTACAATTTCAGTACACTCTTAATTTCATGAGAGTGACATCTTTGGCACAGGTTTTAACTTTCTGAATAATAATACTTTGTTGGTAAAATATCTCAGATGTTCGGAAAAACTTAGCTATTTTCTGAAACATTTTCTGAGTATCAATAAATACCAAAAAGTAATTTACGTCCACATCACTAGCCGTGTATCTCTATTTGTGTTTTACATATAACTATATTCAAACATAGTAATTTACTGATGAAACATAGATATTTAGATATGTGAAAACTGATACTAGAATGGCCTTTGAAATAGAACTTAGTTCATATAGGACTAAATATTTTTCTTGCTAACTGTTTAAGTTCACACCTCTAGTTCACAATGGAGCCCACAGGGATGTTTAGAAATGCAAAATATTATCTGGAATTTTAAATTTAAAATAAAATATAATTTTTAGTGTCTCTTGATCTATTCATCTATTAAAAAGGCAAAATCAATTATAGGAGTGTTACTTTAATGCTCATTTTGCTTTCTCAAAAACCGCTTGTCAAGTTTTAGGTTGAGTTTTCCTTATACTTTTGGACTGCAGAATCAAATAACTCCATTCATGCTTATGAAGATAGTTATGGGTATCATTTAGCACACCAAATTGGCAATTAATTCTACTCTCCAAACTTTCTGAATGAAATTTAATATAATCCTTGACAGATGACAGTTTATTTATTTATGTGGTAATTTCTCAGGCTATAATAAAAATCACAAATCTCTAAAACCCTCAACAGATTTAGCAGTATGTAAACTATCAATGTAAATATCAGATCTCCATAAAATATAAAGCAATTGGAAAATCCTGAAAGAGGCAGTTCCATTGGCTTAATTGTTTCTAATGGTTTGTGGTATTCTCATTGTGTTATTTAACATTTGTTCTCCACTCCAGACTGGGTATACCTGGCACAGAACTACCTTGCTCATGGGCTTCAAAGTGAACTAGCTGAACCTTTTAATTCATTCTTATGATTTTCACCAAATACAAATGTCTTCTGCTTGATTAGTTTACTGTTGTGAAATTAACTTTCATTCTTTTGTATAAATCTAACTACTTGTCATCACTTTTCACTGCCACAATCTCTTAATTTATTATGTTCTGAGTATCTTTTAAGGATACAGTCATAATCATCCCAAATCACTGTTGAACCTTTCAAAATCCTACATTTGCTCTAAAGGAATGATTAATATTTTCATATGGTTTGTAGCCTCTTTTCTGTTGCAGTGTTCATTTTGCCACAAAACCCGATTACATTTATGACTACTTCTTCACCTTCTACTTCTGTGGAATTTCCGTGACATGGGAAACTATCTCAAAAATAACTCCAGAGCTCCATATTTAGTAGTAGAGATTGAAACTGAGATGGATGAGGTTCTGGATCACGTGAAGAGCTCTGTACCCTTCATATTCCCTCTGTTTGGCATCTAGTATTTCATCTTTGGAAGAAATAAAGATATACCCTAAAAAGTGGTGTTAAAAATTCATTGTAGAAATGATTCCTGACTACTGACAGAAAGCAGAGCTATTCTTTCTACAAAAAAGGCACCAATCAAATTTTTATTCTTCAGGCTACCATACGCATGACACTTCTGAAAAGGCTTTACTAAATCTTTACAGGCATAGTCAACAGACTTTTGACAAAGATGTGAAGAAAAAAAATAGAAGAAAGAATATTCATGTTCGTAAAGGGTGATAGAACAACTTTATCTTTCATGCAAAAGAATTAAGTTTGTCCTCTTCCTGACCCTGTATTAAAATATCAACCCCAAATGAATATATGTCTACTGTATGGATCCTTATCCCATCGTGGTCACACATCAGCAGTTAAATGACCCATGGAGATGTTGTCCTGTGTACTATAAAAACCAGAGTGACAGTTGTAATCCACAAGTGAAAGATTTTCTAGAGTTTTCCGGTTTTTTGCATTCTGTAACTTCAAGACTACAAAACTTCCTCAGAATTCTAGAACTTGAGGAAAAATTTTACAAGGTGTCTCAAACCTCATAAAAGTATACTTCAGGCAGAGCTTTATTGTGTGATTATAATTAACAACCCCTTTCATGTATAAAATTTTTAATAAAACTTTTGACCAGCATACGGAAATATTTAATAACATTAAAATCCCTTGTGAGAGCTCGTACTTTACCTATCCAGCTGATCTTCAGTTTGTAAAGACTCTGTTACTAATAGTCTTTATATATTTATAGTCAGGTATGCTTAGATATCTAAAGGCATAGATTCGTTAACCAAATTTGCAAATATCTTAGAAATTACTTTTTAGCAATACTTCCTTTTTTATAGCAGTAAAACTACTACCCACATCAAGATACTGAACATTAATCTTACATATTAATGACATGTCATTTACCAAGTTTCTTAAATGTCATATATTTTAGCATCCTGATTTCTGCCTATAAATTGTAGCCTTACTATTGAAAACTGACATAGATACATTTATTTTGATGCACATTTAAAATGAGTGCAATTTTATGTATTTAAAAATCATTATTGAAACTTTAAAGAGAATATTTGTAGCAGAAACAAAAATAAATATATAAATGAAAGTATTTCCTTATTTTAATCTAGAGCTATTATTCCTTCCTTTTGGTTATAATATAGCTTCTACCAAAACAGGTAATTTGACCATGCTTTATTGCTAGTTCCCTTTACAGTAGTTTGAAGGATCTTTTACAAGGTTTCACAATGAATTCATCTGAGAAATGACTGTGTCAGGTTAGTTTCATAATTCTATTCCTTGGAATACAGTAGAAAACTCCAAAGAAACACTGTGAAGATCACACTTTTTCAAAAGTTAAAAATTACCTACTGCAAGAAATCCAAGTAAACTAAAAATAATTTCGCGATCAGGTATTAAACCTATTAATTCTCTTCTTGTTGCATAGATAGCATCACTTTTTGATTAAAATTACAAAATGCTTATTTTAACATGCATTTTACAAAACAATTATAATCTTTCTGTTCATTTACAAATATAAATACCATAAACAAATAACTTGCTGACATTTTCTTCTATTTATAAATTATTCACTAAGTTCATTGCAGGTAATGGAGATTTGAAATTCTTCATAGATGAGGTTAAAATTGATTATTATATTTGAGGCTACTTGGCAATTTAAGCTTAACTGAAACAAATGAGGATATATATGACAAGAATTTTCCTTCATTCTGAAACTAGATGGCATCAAAACAATGTTTTAAAAGTTGCGTCAAAGATAATCACAGCATATTGCGTGGTCTTCCTCATCTTTTGATATCTTTAAGGTCAAATCCTAAGGACTTGGACACTTGCAATAAGGAAATTTTCTTTTAAACCAAAGCCTCCCTGGATTGATGACATACATGCATTAGCATTTCTGGTCATGCAGAGGCAGCTGTTTGAGCTCAAATGTGTGCAACTTTGAACTAGTACTGGGGTTCTGGTTGCCTCCTTCTGAAAAGTATAACAGTTATTGGATAACTGGCATTTTTCTTCTATGTCCTCTTTGGAATGTAACGATAAAAATAATTTTTGAAGCATCAAAAAAGAAGATAATCACAACATGAATATTGATGCGAGAAAGGGGTAAATCTATCAAGATCTACATATGCGTGGAAATGTACCTCTACATGTGACTTTTCTTCTAATGTTAAGTAGTAAAATTTACTTTTAAGGTCTTATTGACCTTCAGATAATTGAGAGTCAGCGTATTTCTCATAATCACAAAGTCAAAATTGTACAAGATCTAGTAGAAGAAAGACCTAGTCGAAGATCTAGTAGAAGAAAAATCTAACATGTAACAATTCACATAGATGACACAAATGTAGTCAATAACAGTTATGCATGCCATTATTTATTTTTTAAAAGAAATTAGTCCCCTTTGTGAAGAAAGACCAGTAAAAAGCAATATTTTGGTTACTTTTTATTATGAAATAATTTTAGATTTTAGAAGAGTTGTACATTCCATCTAATGCTAGCATTTTACATAACCAGTGACATCTGTTACTGGTATTGTTTTGATGAGCAAATATACCTAGGAATTAGGATTGCTACAACAATCATCTATTCTTTAATCCAATGATTCAATAGTCATCATTTCCTCATTCACCAGATTAAAATAGAGAGTAGAAAGAGGTATTGCCAGGCACCTAAACATTTTGGGAAGATAGCAGCACACAAAATAGACAAAAATCCCTGTTATATATATTGAGTACCACATAAAACCAAAGTAGACAAAATTTTTGCACTTTAAGATCACTTTTAAAAATGGCATATATAAACTATGTTCTATAGATTCATGGATTGTGCAGAGTAGTTTTGAAAAAAGAAATTAATGCAGAGAATGGAGAGCGATAGAGTGAGGAGAATAGTTTTCATTCCTAAGCTCTATAAATGTACTCCAGTAGGCATTCAAAATAAAAGGATCAGGAAAGGAAGAACCTGAGGTAAAAACATGGTGGAAAACTCAAGGAGGAGGCAAGTATTCGTACAGCACAAAGGTAAGAGCAGGCTGAGTTGCTCTTGACTTTTTTGCAGTGCCTACTGTTACTCTGCTTAGAGTACTCTCTTCCAGATATTAGCTGGTCAAATTTTACTTTCTCTCAAATCTATGCACAAATATGCTTTTCTCAGTGAGGTTTACTGGAGTCACTCAATTTAATACCATGGCCTGCATGTTCTCCCTTTATCATTAACAACGTGGTATATTCTTTGTCCTTCTCACTCCGATTTAGCTTTAGTTTTCTTCAAAGGACTTCTAATGGACTTTATAATTTAGGCCTTAAACACATTTATTTTTTCCTGAGTTTCCTCCTTGTTTGAAGGCTAGTTTATAAAGGCAGGTGCTACTTCTACTTTCCTGAGTAACAGATTCCAAGTGACTAAGAGAATGTATAACTACATGAACACATGTAGTGAATGAATCAGTGAGTGGGGAGTGAATGGATATTTGTGGGAAAATGAACAAATGGAGAACATTAAGTAAAAGTTTATATAATAACAATTTTTGCATAAAATAGGATTTAGGTGGTTAATTGTGGAAGTAGAGAAACAAGGCACGAATGAGGGAAGATGTATTGGTGGCTTGGACCAGGAGAGTATATATATAGGCCTAGTATTCAAGTGTTAACCATTTGGTTATATTTTTGCTGATGGACTGAGTACAATCCATTAAAGAAAGAGAATAGCAACTGTATCAGTCAGTGCTCACTAGGAAAACAGATTTAATAAAAAACTGTAAACATATCAGTATTTACTAGGCTTACAATGGCCAGCTGCAAAGTCAGACATGGAAGCATGTGAAAGGACTGTCTGTATGCTGGAGAGCTGAAGGATCCAGTCAAAGTTCAAAGACCTGGAGCTCCCTGAAGAGACTAAAAAGCAGAACCACTGAGATGCTGAAGACTAAAGTAACTGACTGACAAGCCGAGTAATATGAGGAATTTAATGAATATTTAATATAAGTAGAATATCACAATACTAATTGGTGAGCTTGGAAACCTATGTAGTTTCTACTTCTACAATTTCCTCCTCCCAATTTTATTTTCTGGAATAGAATTATCAGTGATACTAGCTTTATAAACGTTTCCTTTCCTCCACCATTGATTGTCATTGCATTTATCTCCTTCAAACCTCATTTTTTGAATCTATGACCTATGAATTCCCAGCAAGTGTCCACAAGCTGCTAATTTTTATGTGAAACAACCCAGTTATACAGGTAAAGTAAATCAGAAAAGTCTTTCTTGACCTATTTCTGAAATGCCTTAGACATGTACAATCTATCAGGGTCTCTCTGAGTTTTAGTGCTTTACGCACAGTAAGAATGAATTAAATTATTTACAGTCTACTACTACTTCAAGCCACAAAGGAGATCCCTGGACTTCAAAGGGCCTGTGACTCAAGTACTAATGTGAAAATCGAACGTGCAGAAAAGGGCAGAGAATTGAGAACGTACATACAAAACTACATCAGAAAAATTTTCCCTTTAATCAGCCATCGGCACCACCTTCCTTTTAGTTGGAGTGTTTCTGGGAGTTTACAGCTCAGTATCAACATCAGAGTTTAATTTCACCAAGAGAGCTCACAAATTTTATAGTACTGTATATTTTCACTACCAAAAGCTCATTAAGATCTGCGGTTACCTAAATGAAGTATGGAGTGATATGCAATGACAATGAAACAAAAGTAACTCAGATAACATTGTGAAGATTTAAAGCAATAGCAAGTTTACAGTTTTATGCTACTATATATGATTGGCTACTCATTTCATCAATAATGTTTATTGTCTCAATAAAATCACCCTGTTATTTTGAGGAAAACAAGTGTAAAATTGTATCATAATATAGATAATGGATGGATTTGACTCACTGGTAGAATTATGGATTATCTTGCTATAAAGCGTTTTAGCAATCAAATCAATGTCTTATATTTATGTGCACTTAGTTTGTTGAAAATATTTAAGATTTGATATTAAATAGTAATTCTTATATTTTGAATGAATCTAAACTTAAACTTTATTCAAAAAAAACATTTGTGAGGTCTTAGTGGAAAGAAAAAAAGACATAAGTTTTTAAATTTCATTGGATCAAAGGTTAATCTTAGTCCACTATATTTTTATGGCTTCCATTGACTTTTGTGATCTTATTAGAACAGTAAATAGATAATCTTAAAGGCATATATGTCTAAAAGTGAAATTAATTGTCTATTAAAGTGAATAACACATAATATAATACCTTTGTACACTATGAGGTTCAAATGTTTATTGATGATATATGTCATCATACACAACTCAATTAAAAAATTAACCATTTCAATTCTTTTCCCTCTTCAAACACATTTTTTAAAATGACATCTGGGAGTAAAAGTAACCTAAGATCAATATTAAATAACCTGTCATTGTGAACAGTGATAATGTAGTGACCTAATAATTGCAAAATAAAAGTGTTTGTTTGTTTTTGTTTGAGACACAGTCTCACAATGAATGTAGTTCAGATTGGCCTTAAAGTATCTATGTAACCTAGACTGGCTTCACATTTTTGGCAATCTTCCTGTCTCAGCCTCCTGACTGCTGGGAATAAAGGCATGCTTCACCATGCCTGGTTGAAAACTTTGATTTTGATTTGAAGTGTATGTAAATAAAAATGAAAATCAATATACAAAGAATTGTTTAAATTTACATTTAGAAAGATTCATATATTCTAAATTAATTTATATTATTAAATATCACCTTGGATGTGAACTGCCTAAGTGTTTATTATATCCAATTGACTGAAAAGTAATTACAGTCTGAGAAAATCAATTCTGTTTTCCTAAAGTCATGGTGGTTGTACGAATATCTTATGATACATTGCCCCATATTTTATTATGGAGTATCTATTGATCAAAGACATGACAGGGGATAATTAGATCTTCCTATGACCTTCCAGCTGTATAGACACAAGTCATCAGTCTTTCAGCTTCTTATTTTTCTCACCTGTAAAATGACGATTAATGATATAGTCAATAAATTATAATTTCATGACTACTCCATACTAGCTAGTTTTGTAGACTGAAACAGCTGTAAAATACACACTGCAAGAAGTTCATGTTAGGTGCTGTCTTGGTTACTTTTCTCCCTTGATGCCCAAAATGAAGGAAAAGTGGTATGACTGAGGGGCAGCTGTTTATGGGGGTTGCAAGAAACAAGAGAAAAAGGGAAAAAGGGAAAAGTATGCCTCCTTCTCTTCCTTATATTGTATGCCTTCTCCACCCCTGGGTTAATGCAGCATTCATACCTCCAAACATAGTGCTAGACAGTGAACCAATCACAAATGCTAGATTCAGCTGCCTCCATGACTACATGAGGCTTGAGGGGCCACCCAGGCACAAACCATAACAGTGCCTATAACATGAAATTTAATTCTACCAGTGAGTCAAGAAAAATAAAGCTATGTCCTAATATAGCAGTTACTGATAAGTTCCATCAGAAAAGAACTCTGGATACAATAATTTGCAAAGGCCTATTTGAAGACATCAAATGAAGAGGTTGTAGTGATTTATGGTAGGAATATGACCAAGGCAAACGTACTTGTGAAAGCCCTAAAATTGCAAACATTTGCTTTATTTCATTAACACAAAGGACATTTGGAAATGCCATGTAGTAGAAGAAGTAAGAAAGAAATGTAGGAAGCAAATCCTGCAGGATACTGAAGAAAAAAGTAATATTGTTTCAGTATTCCTAAAAACAGAAAAAGCTATAGGAAAAAAATTTAAAGCAATATACTTTAGAGCACTTTTACAATTATAGAAATACTATTGAGAAAGTACATGGAATCCCCATATTATCCCTCAAATTCCCTGCCTTCTGCTACCAACACAGTTGTACCTGTTATAGATAAGTATAGTATATTTGTAATAATTTATGAGCCAAAATTGTTATATTATTTTAACCAAATATCCTATTTTAAATTAGGGTTTACTTTTTGTGTTGCATATATTAATTTTGACAGTTCTATAATACCATACCCACCATTATATCACCATTCAGTTTTCTCCTAGGAATTACGTATAGATTAAGTTTATGATTCACTTTGAGTTAAATTCTGTGAAATGTAAAAAAAAAAAATCTGTGTTTTTTGCTGGGTTGTTTTCTTTTTTGTTTATTTTTTGCATGTAGTTGTGACATTGTTGCAGAACTATTTTTTAAAAAGATTTTTTTTTAAAAAAGATCTTTTATCCATTGAATCATGTGCTTTCTTTTATGCAAGATCAACTCATTTTGAGTTGGGAACTTATAAAATGGCAATTGACTATACATATTCTTGGTTTGGAAATGTTCTTTTGACACACAGAAGGACTTGTAGTGGCAGGGGGAGTCAAGATTCTGAGGGTTAAACCAAAAGGGTTCGTTAGTATTTGAGAAACTGAGAGAAAGCTGGCATCAAGAAAAAATAATGCTTTAATGCTTGAATGCAGTGAGTAAAATTAGGCAAACAAACCCACATTTGGCTCAAAATTCTATAAATTTGATATTATTTCCACTGGCAGCATTGTATATGAAAAATGTCCTATATCATTGGTCATTTGAAAGAAACAAATTTAAAAAATGCTGAGATTCCATCTAACTTCAGACAGAATGGCCATATTCAAGAAATCAGCCAGTAACAAATGCTAGAGGGGCTGCAGCGGGGCGAAGAGAAGAAACACTTCTCCTCTGTCGGTGAGACTGTGGACTGGCCTAGCTACTGTGGAAATCAGTGTGGAGATTCCTCAACAAACTAGAACTAGATGTCCCATTGGACCCAGCTAGTCCCCGTCTAGATATTTTCCATAAGAATTAAAAGCATCAGAGCACAGTGATATAAGTGCACCCGTGTTTATAGTGACACAGTTTGCAATAGCCTAATCTTGGAGGCAACCCAAATGTCTGTTAACCAGTGAATGGATAAAAAAAGCATGTGGTTTTCCTATATAACAGAGTATTACTCAGCTATAAATAAAGGAAAGAATGGAGACATTTATAGCTAAATGGATAGACCTCGAGAGCATAAGCGTGTGTGAAAAAAATCTGACACACATGTGAATACTGCCTTGTCTCTCTGGTGGGAGAAATTGAAAATGTAAATAAGAACCAAAGTGTTCAATAGATTTTGTGAAACAGGAAAGAAACTAGTCAAAAGGAAAAGGGAGGGGAGAGGAAAAAGAAAGCGAGATAAAGAAAATAATGAGAAAAGAAAGTTAAAATGAAAACAGAGCTTTATGAATAGGGAGGGAAAGGAGGTTTGAAATGAGGGCAGTAGAAAGAGAAAAAGAAAAAGAGGCATCAAGATATATCCTGTACAGGTACAAATTCCCTAAAATGAGTGCAATCATTATGCATACCTTAATTGTACCAATAAATGTAAATAAACTAAAAAAAATTATATTACTGTGAAATTTGTGTGTTGTTAATGTCTAGGGGAGTTTATTTTTCTACTATTTCTGTCCTAAATGACTACATAACTTAATTTTAAAGTTTATTTTAAATTAAATGTAATTTGAGTTACCATGAAGTTAGCTATTCTACCTCATCCCATTACCTAGAATTGTTAGGAGCCTTGAAAAAAGACCCAATGAAGATGTGTCCTCAAGGTAAAGATGTTAGTGACCTTAGCCTCCTTTTCAAATGATAATGGCAAAAATGGTGAGCAACATTTGTATCTGACAAACATCTCATAATATAGATGACAGAATGTTAACGTCTCATTAAACTTTAATAAAATTTATTTTGGAAATTTCCCAAATGTTAAAAAAAGATGGCACTTTATATAAAATCTTGCAATTCTGTTGATAAGTACTTTTAAAAGGATTTAGGAATCTTAAAAAGAAACAATAGATTTTAATAATAAGTTCTTCACAAACTGAACCAGGAAGAAATTTGTCACACTAATGATAATAATCTTGTACAAAATATATTCCACTTTTATAATTAGGTAAAAATCACAAAGGAGAAAATAACTATTGCTGCAATTGGAAAATGAAATATCTGTCCTCTAGGGAGATAGGTCTTAATGTTTTCTAAAATTATTGCTTTTAACTTTCCTTTCATTTTGAGTATATTAAAAGCATAATATTAGGAAGCTTCTCAGTGATACCCACTTTGTCACTATTCACCTAGGTGATAGGGAGAAATCATATAAAATTAGGAGACTAATGCTACCTGGATGTATGGCTTCCCTATACTTTCCCTCTTTTATACACTTCTAGATCTTTCCCCCTTCCTTTGGCAGAACTTGCTTTAAAGCAACCAAAATATATGTGATTGCTGTATTATACAGATATCGAATTTATTACATCCTACCAATATATTCCATTTGCTGAAATAACTGTGACTTCTTTATAGCTTTATAAATAATATCATATCAGCACAGGTGATTGTGTATTTCTACATCCAAAAATGTGCATTGTTCCAATCATGTCTTCATAAAGTAAAAGTTATTATAACATTATGCTATATTATTTTGTTATTTATTTATAGCTGGACAAAAAAGATAGCTATCGCAAAACTGCTCCCAGAAATTTTGAATTCTAAGCTGTAAGTGTTGGAGGAAACTAAAAGGCATATAGTTTTAACTACTAATCTCACACATGAATCTACTTTAAGTTATCTAATTCTATGGTCCTCACACCTGGCTTCAATTAGCTTGCTCCCAGGAATATTTTTTTAATTATTAATGCTTAGTGCCCAAGCAGAACAACAGAATGAAGTATGTTGAACTGTAGCCTATTCATCAGCATGTTTTGCAAAGTGCCCCCTGTCCTGTGACAGGAATATGTCATAAAGGTGGATACACACTGAACTTGCTTGTACTGTGACAACTAGTGAGTCATCTCTGTACCTATGCACTATTATCATATGAATACGGCTAATTAGGAAGACTAAAAATATCTGAGTATCAATAAAAATTGTCTGGACCTCAGGAACAGTTGCATAAGGAGGTTGGTGAATCCTCTCCCCAGGAAAATAAACATTTATCTAGTGAAAGTTACAACCTGTATCTCCCTCTGCCTATTTTACATACATACAACCGGGGCAGTATGTATTTAGGAAAATCTACTAAATCTGGGCAGTAAAGAGAAATCTTTGAGGTTCGAGCACAACCTGTTTCCCTCCTGTCCCAGCCGCGGCCCTCCTTCCCAGCTGGTCACCTCAGCTTCAGGGGACACAGGATCTCTTCCCAGCTGCTCTACTGCAGAACAGGGAGGCCCTGGAAATGGACTTTGACCTGTAGCAACAGGGCTTAAAAGGCCCCAAGTTCTCAGAGTCTCCATCCATGCCACCTACACTAGCCTGGGTCTCACCTTTATGAAAATTCAATGAAAAAAAAAAAAGTTCCAGACGAAAGAAGGTTCAAATGGGTTTCACAGCATTAAGGCACTGAGGTAGCAATATATTAAATGAAGCCTTCATAGTCAGGAAGCTAAGATAGCTTCTTAAACTGACTGGTAATCCCAGGGCATAATTTAGAATTTGGAAAACTGATGGTTATTCTCTCACAATGATGGGTTATATTTTAGGACTTACATTATCATTTATTATTATTTAATCAATTTTAATAATAAATATCAATCAATATTAGTAAAGTTATCAAATAATGTTTAATACATGTATTATTCTTTATTAGGGTTACATTTTAAGAATTTCAGTATTATTTATCTATTCCTAAAATATATCCAAGGGGTGACATTTAGAAGTGTACAAAGAAGTCTAAATTATACAATGACACAAACATAGATAAATGATAAAGTGAAACAAAGTCACATGTAACATTCAGAAGCAGCCTGTATACATGGCATTCTCAAAAGATTACATTGTCTGGTGGAGTTGTAGCCCTTTTGGTTCATGTAAGTACACTGTGGTATTCATACAATGGGGAAATTGAGGAAAGACATACTTCTCAGAATTCATTCCATTGTCCAAGGACACAGGACTGTATTCATTTTTATTTCTACTATTTAAACCACATATTATGAAACTTCTTACATGGTTGAATTTCATACAGAATCCCTTTAACTTCCAACATAAATATCTTACAGGCATACATCCAATGGCCATAGTCACTTTTTCAACAAGAAACAATTCTAGGATATTTCTGTATTCAAACACCTAGCTATCCTGCAAAATAAGCAAGATGGTCACATCCACTTAGAGCACAATTTTTTTTACATGTTTTCATCTTGCAAGTGTTATATTTTAGGCATTAGACCATCAAATTCTCTATATATGTGATATGTGAATTTGCACAAATGTGCAAATATTTCTTGTTTCTCTCATCTCCCCCAGGAGATTCCATCTCTAACAACCTAATGCTTAGAAATTCTAATTCTTTATTTGAAAAGAATAGAGAAAGTAATGACCACCTAAAGGGTAGGCATCTCAGGAGCACAGGTCGCATGCTATTCTTTGTAAGAAAGTACAGGAAGAGAGAGAAGGATGCCCTGGAACTCTCAGAGAAAGTATGGGAAGTGTTCATCAGTGTTAGGAGTCAAGACTCTCTAGAATGTCTCCATAAAATGTGGGCAGAGACTGAGTTTCCTTTTCAATTATCTCTGTAGCTCTTGCACTTTGCTTCCCTGGAGGTGATGCTACTTGAATACTGATCACTGGTCACTGGATTGTGGCTTCAGCAGGATGACAGATAGGCAAAATAGGCCTTTGTGAATATGTGGAAAGAAAACCCTTAACGATCTGATGATATTATACTTGGGTTTTTTTATTTTAATTGCTTTTTAGATATTGCACATCCGTTACTGTGAAGTAGCTAGCAGAGTACCTAGCTTTCAATTCAGAAAGAATCTAGTTAGTATCTAACATTCATTAAGCATGTGACCTTGGGATCATTACTTAACTCACTTTCCTGACCTTAAAGTGGATTAGAAAATTAGTCCTCAAATTTCCGGTGAGGTTTGTTTATTTATTTTGCTTTTATTTTAGTAAAAAAAGCAATTCATGGTTCAGGGAATAAGAAGATTCCATGTTCCACTATTAAAATAGATAACTTTATTAGGCACATGAAGACGCAAGATTAAGAAGTTATTTGACTGGTCTGTGATTATAAGATCACCATTTATTAGAGGCTTTGCTGAGAAGTCCAGGTTCATATAATCATATTGATGTAGGGATGAAATAGGACCTCCAAATGATACAAACTACATAAAGGAAATACTGTGACTCTGAACCTGCTAGATGTGTAATATGCTGAGTTCAAAATCCCAAAAACCAGAGAATAAATTCTAAGGAATAATGGAGCTTAAGAGCAGGAAGTATTTATTAGGGGGAAGAAAGCTGCTGTCTAAGAGAGACAGAAGTCCCAAGTGGATGGCCAAGGACTCTGCATTTCAAAGGAAGATTTTTAGTGTGAAAGCACAAAATGGGTATACGATGGGAAAAACTGTGATGTGCTAATAAGATTACAAGTACAGTTGCTTAGGTAACATGTATTCATTGGGGGAGGGGGTCATAAGGCAAGTACTTAAGGAAAGAGCAGGGCCCTTTCCTGAGGAGAGTGTGTCAGGGACTGTTCCTGACCTCCCACCCGGGTGATTATTGCCTATTTAGGATATCAGTCATTGGTGTTCAACCCTATTATTGCATTCCCAGAAACCTTTTATGGTTTAAATTTCATAGTGAATCTTTAATCTCTCTAAATCCAAAAAGCATTTTCAAAGGATTATCCTTTTTTGCACATTCTGAATCCTTCCCACTTACATATCTTTTATGTCCTAGAATGTTCTTCACAATGTAATGAATGATAAACAGTTAAAGTATTGGTTATGATGTACCGGTAGTAAAAATACCTAAATAAAAGGTCAGGCAATTTCTTGCTTTTGTTTTGCTACTGAGAGATTATATTACGTAAATCACCCTACTTTGCCAAATTGCATATTTCACTGGTTAAAAAAATTAATATGTATGCTAATTTTCTTCATTTATACTACTAGATTATGTTAGTTGAAAAGGAATTTTTGAGTTTTTACCTGTTGGGTTCTTCTTTCTAAGAATATTTTTGGTCAGTGTCTCTCAGGGACTTGATCTAGCCCCAATCTCCTAAAATGAGTTACAGCAAAGGCTTAAATAAGAGTTAAGTAATATGATTTGGGAGAATCCAGGATGGTCAAAATCCTCTTTAGGAGCCAAGACAAAGGCTTCTGTGTAGCACCCAAAATTTTGGGTTTCATCTAAATGCAGGCGTGGCTGAGGTAAGGGTGGGAAACTGAGCAGGACCATGGGAAGTTAGATCAGAGACTTCTTCAAGCAGTAAATTTTGCCAGTTAAGAGAATGGCCCTATCTCTCAGGCTGACATTTACAGCAGAAGCCAACAGGCTGAAGCTGCATTCCTATCTTGAAAACTGCAGTGAGAGCCAGGTGTCCCCAGCTGTGGCTCCATCTTGCCCTTTAAGGTGTCACAGTGTCACAGATCTATGCAGGTCTCCCCTGTGACCATTGGCATGGAGAGCTGTACTTACTGCATGCCAGCCACTGCTCTTGGAGCAAATCACCAAAGCCTGGAACAGATTTTTAAGTAAATATGAGAAGCCAACTGATTAATTTTAAATCCTTCTCAGTGCTGCTTTGTAGTGGTCTCCATCAGTCCTGTACTCTGAGTAACGATTTTGAAGATAATGATACAGTGTGTTAACTATTGTTATTCTCTTAATAGTTTGGTATGAGATTTTGTTTTGCTTTTTCATAAAGTAAAATTAAAAATTATTACATAATGATATAAGTAAAACAAATGGTCTGACTACTACCAGTTGTTATGTTTGGTGTTTTGTCTGACACTAAATTATTGAGTGTGACTCATTCATATTCAGATGACTGTGCATGGTTTGGTATGTATGTTTTTACCTAAAGACAGGTTAGTCATCTATCAAAATTAAAATGAAATCATCTAGAACTATGTACTGAGTAATCAGACTGAAAAGATGTAGACTGAATCTCCTGAAAATGACTAAAATTGTTGAGTCAGTCATATAAAAGCTTCTTAAAAACATAAAAAAAGACAAGATTACAAGAATCAGTTTGTCTATCATTAAAGCAAACCAATAGCCTAGAGAGATAGAGGATTAAAGTCTTTTAGCCTAAGCACATTTTTAACAAAAAATTTAAAGTAAAAATGTTATTACAACAGCATCATAGGTAAGAGCTCTTCAAATAATAGATGAAACAAAGAGACCTCAAAAGTTAAAGTATTTTAAACATACAGTATCATCAGAAAACTATCAAGTAACTATACTAACAACACAGAAATAAAATTCATGTCTTGAACATACATAAAAATTAGAAACACTAAAAATGATCCAACTTTAAATAGAACTGAATAAAATATCTAGAAATAAAAAGGAAAATTATGCAATTAAAATTTTATAGCTCCACTTCAGGATACAAAAACGAGAAAATATTGAAGAAAGAATTTTAGAAACTGGAGCATTGATCAAAATGAATTATCTAGAACTCAGTGTGGAGGGAAGAAGGAAAGGGGCCTCTTTCTGAGATTAAGGAATATAGAAGAAAAAATGTGCAAAAATGAAAAAAGAGACAGAATTACCTTCCAATGAGTCTTACTGTCAGAATGGCAGAATGGAAGACAGAAGTTGGAATCCAATAGCATGCATCACTGCATTATTATAAACAGCTAATTTAGATAGAAATCAATGGGCACTCAGAGGAATGACACTTTCATTGGGGTCAGTGCAAAATATGCAGGCATCAAAGCTGTGGAGGGAAGAGAATCTGAAGAGAGCCAGGCTTCAAGATGGAGACAGGATAGCAGGTTCTGCAAACTTCCTTCGAGATCAACAGCAGCTATTTTTCTTCTAATTACTATGTTATCCTTCTTCTCTAACTTCCTCCTTTGGGTTCTCCACTTCATTCTTCAATGTTGTGAGACCAGAAATTCCCATAACCAGCATCTAACAGGTTGGGAGTTATTTTCCCCTAACAACACAGCATGTCTCAACTAGCTGAATAATCAGGTTTAAACCAATTTCATAATACATTCTTAGGCAATTAATTCACTAACTGATGGGAATTGAATTCTGTCACCGCCCCCCAGGCATGTTAGCATTGAAACACCGAAGTGTTACACATATCATCAGATAAGATGAAGTCTTCGAGATCTTTTTTGGAGGATGCAGGGGAAGGTACCAGGGGTCGACTTCTGATCTCATGTTTGCCAGGCAGGAGCTTATACCTCTGAGCCAAATCCCTGGCCCTCGAGATCTTTCGGAGCAGAGCAGATACCAGCATGACCTGCCAAGGTTCAGAGGTACAGTGAGAAAACCCCATAAGGGCAGAGGTACCAACTGGAGCTTACGCAGGTTCAAGCCAAGAAGCACCAAGGATGGCTAGCAAATGGCCAGCTGACAGGAAGAACCAAGCTCAAGTTCCAGGACCAGCTATGGAGGTAGCATGTAATGCTGAACTCACCACGTTGGCTTTAAACTTTCAAACTGCGAGAAAGCAGAGTTTTGTTCCTTTGCCTGCAAGTTTGGGGCTTTCTGTTGTGACAGTGCTGGGAAGTTAATAAAGCAATTTAGATGATTGTAAAGTAATTAACTATCTCTTTTATATAGTTAGCGCAGGTGCATTTGTTCGTGTAGATGTTATGAGAAATTCCAACAAAGGTGTAAATGATTTCATTCCAGCCTAGTGGGATTATTCCTGAAGAAGCATAACTTAGGGAGCAACAGCCACATTGAACAGAACATTGTACTAAAAATTTTGTTGATTTTGAAAAGTTAGCATGTAAATTAGAATATATCAGAGTGATTAGATGAATGATTTGCATTATGTCTTCTATGACTGGTTAGAGAGTTACATATAGAGTTGAATTATACCACTAAATCATTATTAAATTTTTCATTTATATTATAAATGGAATATTCAATGAATTATTTATAAAATAATTCTGCTTTTTATACTCTTGAAATATTTTCTGTATATTAATAACATGCCAAAATTTTAAAATTCATATGCAATATTACTCTTAAAATATAAAAAAGATGAGTGATTTTATAATTACTAAGAAATTGAATAGTGAAAAACTTTTCTGTCAGCACTGAATTCTTTTCCTTTTCTTTTTTTTTCCTTTTTTTTTTTTGGTACAAAAACAAACTCATGATGTCACCTTTGCTAGGCAAGTGCTTATGCCATTAAGCCAAATCCCCAGCCCTATGAAAACTTCCTTTTCTTTTTTTTTATTTAAAGAGAAAAAGAACATGTAAAGTGTAGAGATAATACAAAATTTTTTAAAAAAGATAAACAGTAAGCAATCACTAGTTGATAAATTACATATTGTCCTCTTGTTCAAGTTACAAAATTAAAGCATACAAAGTAGATATTCAAATGGTGAGACTGTAAACAGCTATGCATGCATGAGACTCTACATGTATTTATATAAACATAAAGCTTTAAAATCCTCATGTCTGAGGATTTGAAGACTCATTTTTTTTTAATTTAAAGAGAAACAAAAGCATGTAAAGGGTAGAGGTAATAAAGAATTCCAAAAAAAAGAATAAAAAATCACTAGTTGATAAATTACATATTGTCCTCTTAGAAATAGTTGCTCAAGTTACAAAATTAAAGCATACCAAGTAGATAGTCAAACAGTGAGAGTGTAAACAGCTATGCATGCAAGAATCTCTGCATGTATTTCTATACTTTCTGTATTAGAGGGAAAAACAAAACTTAGCAAGACAAAACAAAACAAATTCCTATAAAAACATAAAACCAAAAAGTCATGTAAAACCATAGTACAAGGTGATCTACAACAATTACTGTGTTGTTTCTTATTATCTTCAATAGAATGTCTATATCATCAGGCATAATTGAATATAGCAGTATAATTGAGTATAGCAGTAAATAATAATAGTAGTAAAAATAAAACATTGTAGACAGTATAAAACTTCAAAGGCAGGTAATAATCAAACCATAGTGGATATTCTAGTGGATCTTGTCATCCTAAGTGCAGTTGCCTATGCTCTCAGGCTTGATGCTATCAATCATAACAGCTTTGAATAAAATCTATCAATACAAAACTGCGATCCAACAAACCAGATTCAATTACGATCAATCATGGTAAAACAGTGTAGGTTTTACAGAGCTTTAGATTAACTTAATAGGAAATTAAGGATGATTACCATACTATATCCTGTTATTTTCAGGATTACTGTCTGTGCCCTCAAATCTAGTACAGATAGAATGACCGGAACAGATTATAATACATCTAAGCACAGTAGTGTGAGTAATGTGGGTTTTAAATCCCGGTGCACTATTAACAATATAGTGTATCAAGGCCATCTATGTTAGAGTTTCTAGTTATCCTTCTCTGCCTCATTTCTGCCATGCTATTTTCCTGCCTTTGTTTGTCTACTTTTCTCCTTCATTCTAATGCCTGCCTGCCACACTCATTGAGGCCTTTCTGCCACTGTTCCTAAGATCTTGGTACTTTTTTCCTCTCTCTCTAGAATGTCCTTCAGTATTCTCTGTAGGGTTGGCTTGGTGGTCACAAACTCGCTCAGTTCCTCTTTGTCATGGAAGCATCTTGTTTCTCCATTAATTTCTAGTGACAGTTTTGCAGGGTACATCAATCTGGACTGGAGGTTATTCTCTTTCAGGGCTTTGAATACTTCACTCCAAGCTCCTCTTGATCTGACGGTCTGTGTTGAAAAGTCAGCCATGATCCTGATGGGCTCACCTTTATAGGTAATCTGTTTCTTTTCTCTGATGCTTTTAATATTCTTTTTTTATATTGAATTTCTGGCATCTTGATTATTATATGTCTGGGTATAGGTCTGTTTTGGTTGTAGGTGGCTGGGGTTCTTTATGCCTCACACAACTGAATGTCATTTTCTTTTCCCATGCTTGGGAAGTTTTCCTTAATTATTTCCATGAATAACCTTTGTAATTCACCTGTATGCATCTCTCCTTCTTCGTTCACGTTTCTTATTCTTAAATTGTAGATTCTCTTGTCATCTTCTAGCCTTTGTATTGTTACTGCCTGTTTCCTTGTTATTTTTAAGAGATCTTTCCTTTCATCATCAGAGACTGCCAACTTGTCTTCAAGTTTTGATAGTCTATCCTTAGTTTTCTTTCTTTCTTAGTTTCTTTCTTTCTTAGTTTCTTTCTTTCTTAGTTTCTTTCTTTCTTAGTTTCTTTCTTTCTTTCTTTCTTTCTTTCTTTCTTTCTTTCTTTCTTTCTTTCTTTGTACCGGGGATTGAACTCAGGACCTTGCACTTGCCAGGGAGGCACTCATGCCACCGAGCTAAATCCCTGGCCCTGAAAACTTTTCTTAAACAGAAATCTCTTCGATTTTGGAAATGAGTTTCATAATATATCCAAATAAGTATTTCTAAATTGGAAGAAAATTTCCGAGGACTCAGAAATGGGGCAAAATTCTGAAGTGAGTATAAAATTCATATCAAGACCCCACAAGACAGCATGAGAAAGAAAAAAAAAATACTGGCCAGTCTCAAATTTGGAGAGGGCAATAAGTATGCATATAAAAATCATAAATACCAGCAAGCTACACTGGGTGATGTTTAAAATGATGATATTCATGTTCAAGTTTACTTCCTCTCCTCAGAAATTTGCTTAATTTAATATTAGAAAATTAATTAATACAATTCAGTAGGTGCAGAATAAAGGGAAAAATCATATTCTTCTAGCTATAGAAAAAAACAAAGCACACAAAAGTTAATATATTTAGGTATTATGAAATAGAGAACAAACTTAACTTGACAACAATGCTAAACTATAAGCAGCATACTTATTATAAAACAAAATGGAAGCATTTCTCTTCCCATTTACATGCAGGTCAAACTTGCTGATTCTGTCTGAGATTATTGTCTTTTAATTCCAAACGCATACCCCTGCATTTATTATTAGATGGGCTGTGACTTAGAAAATGCAACAATCCTGTGTATCAATAATTCACATAGCATTCACTTTAGGGATTATAAATAGTCTAAAGACGATGTAAAGCATAACGGGAAGATATACAAATACTATTTTATATAAAAGACTTGATTATTTGTAGACTTTAGTATCCTTGGAATGGAAAAACACCTTGGAAACAATCCCTTGTTACTTAAGGACAATTTTCTATCATTATTCTCTAGACGATTTCAGGTATGGTTTCAAAATACTTCTTTTGAAGAGTAAATATATAGCATGGGTATAGTATTTGGCCAGCAATCTTATTAGTTATAAGATTATATTTTATTATGCAAATCTAGAAATATCTTAATACAGTGACCAATAAAGATTAGATAGATGGTAAAATTAGGCCATACATAGTTTTTTTTTTTTTCATGAACTTTAGAACAATGGTTCCTTCTTATTGAACATGTTACTATGGAAGTTAGACAGATTAAAACTATCCTCTTTTTCAAATTTCTAATGTGAGAAGTTTTTTCATAGATCTTTAAACTTCATAAGCCTTAGTGGATAATTTACTCCTCTCTTCTTGTGTCATTCAGTGCGCTGCAAAGGTTGGAAAAATGATTGATGAAAACTAGAAAAGCAGAAAAAAAATGGGTGAAAAGTAGTAAATTCGGGGCCAGTTGCAGTCCTTTCCTAATTGTCTATTTTCTTGGAAATTTCTCTTTCGGGGCTGTGTTCCTCCCAGAGTGAATCTCCTTCTCTCTTTGTTCATTACCTACCCCCCTTTCAGGGCCCGAGCTACAGTAATCGCTGGTGAACATCTCTTTCCAGACAGCAGTGTGTTTTCCAGGATATATTCCTTACTTCCAAGGTCTTCTGTGTGCCGCAACTCCTTTCTAAGTCCCTGCTACAACTTTTTTCCTGTTGATTCCTTGCTCCTATCATTTCGCTTTCTTGGAATGTGACTGGCAATATTACGGAACACACAACAGTACACACTGGTATTCTTAGCCCTTCCAACGCAAGAATTAGAATTTACTTTGAGTCACTTTTGCATGAACTTTTCCATAAACAATCAGGTTTACAGGTGGAGACAACAGCAATGCTGGGTCTTAATCACGATTCATGTTTGCTGAGACAAAATACTTGAGCGATACTCACACAGGTTTTTTTAGGCTTACATTTGCAGTCTATGGTCAGTTGGTCCATGGCAGGAATGACAGGGCAGAAAGGAAAACTTCCACAGGAAATCCATTTGTGTTGTGTTATGGTGACGAGGAAGAAGGAAGAGAAGGGTGGGTCTGGGGAGGCCTTTACAGCCCTTTTGTGTCCCATTACCCACCTCTAAGTAGGACCCACCTTCTAATAGCAAGTGAGCTTAGTTGCCTGCTCATTCATTCATGGTCCAATGCTCCACCTGTCAGCAAATGTGGCCTATGGAGGTCATTGTACATTTAAAAAAGCATGATCATACAGATAATGAAACAAAGACAGACACCTAATAATAACAATCCACTTCAGTGGTATTGTGCTTTGAAAAGGCATTCTGGAATATACTTAAAGTTTAATACTTAAAAAAAAATTGCACTTTAGAAAGCTTTCCAGAAAGCCACTACACCTGTGAGATCTTGTCTATCCATAGGATTTTGACCTTAAAAAGGCAACTGGCCTATTCACAGGCAAGATGTAGTTTATTCCTTAAGGCTTTCTTTCTTTCTTTCTTTCTTTCTTTCTTTCTTTCTTTCTTTCTTTCTTTCTTCTTTCTTTCTTCTTTCTCTTTCTTTCTTTCTTTCTTTCTTTCTTTCTTTCTTTCTTTCTTTCTTTCTTTCATTCTTTCTTTCCTAATTTGCTCTGGTAGAACTCAGCTATGTAAGCCATCCATACTTGCTTTATTCTTATATAAAACATTTCTTTGATTTATCTTCTGCAATTTGATTTAGTAATTTCAGGTATATTCTGCAATATATGCACAATATATCTGAGTTCAGAATTTATTTTACTAAATATTTAGCAAATACTTCAGGCTTAGGATTGGTATTTCCAACATTGTGTGCACAAAAGTTTTAAAATGTAGATACTCTGGATATATTCTACAATAATTATAATAGAACTTCCAGGAGGAGGACCAAGAACTAGTAATTTCAGGGCTTCTCAGTAGAATATAATAAATCTAGTATATTTAAGTATATATAGTTCTTACCATATATGTGAAATAAGTTGACTAGATGGAGTAAAACTCAGAACAATCATAAAATACTTTATTTTTCTTATACCTATAAAATACTACTTTATTCATCCTCTAAAAATGTTTCCAGCACATGTATCCATCCTGCCATTGAAGATAGGTCCACTGGGGTAGTCCTATCATTTTGGATTACAAACTTCAGGTTGATGATGGTAAAAATAGAACTATTTTTGTTATTACATTATTCTGCTGCTATGCAGAATCCTTTATTAAAAACTGTGTTAAAATTTTTTAAAAAAATTTTTTTGGTATCAGGGATCAAACTTACTGCTTTACACTTGCCAGGCAGACACTGTGCCACTGAGCTATATCTCCAGCCCATTATTTAAGATTTTAAAAAGAGAGAACCTCAATTAATTTTATTATACAGGGTGTAGAGTGTCTGAACCCATTATCTGAAACTTGTTTGAGCATCAATCAAAAGTTACTTTTATGAAAACTTTCCACAATTTGACCAGTCATGGTTATAAATGTAATGTGGAAGTTTTCATAAAAATATAATGGAAATTTTTACACTATTCATGTTTTTATTGTTCCTATCATTTTATTATTAAGTAACAATTCTGTGTTTTCAGGGGAGACACCTTTGTGTCAGTATGAAATCTCAGACGTGTTGTTTATTGTTCTCTTCAAGGAGACGTCCACAGACGATATCGCATTACTCTGGGAGACTTACTTTTTCCCTTCGTCCCCCCACTATCCCTAAGTATTCTAATAACACCGACACTCAATAACTTAAATTTTATATTTAAATGTCATTCCTTTTGAGTCCTAATACTGCAGACTACATTTCAAAACTCCTGGTAAGTATTTTAACACCCTAGTTTTAGGGCACTTCCTTCATATTGCTTCTTGCAAAGACAATGAATTGAGAATTATGCTAAATGGCTCCAACAATCATATCTTCCTTGTTTATTTCTAAATTTTCAGTATTTAGTAGAGAACTAGAAAATAATGGGTATTTGGTGAATACTTGCTAAATTAATATCAATTTGCAGGGTTTGCTTTTAATATTCTTTTCTTAAACTACATAATTACTATTCTATTACTTCTCAGTATTCCTTTTTAAAAAAAATACATATAATGTATACTATAACATATAAAATATGCTAAAAATAAGATGGCCAATGGACAGATCAGTGATAAATTCAGGATAAAATAATTACTGTAACCTGTATATATCCAGTATACATTTTATGCTCCTTGATGTTACAAATTTTCATACTAGAACATTGCAAAAATTGTAACCTAGTTTTATTATTAATCATATGATTATCATATCTATAAAGAAATGAAAGTTATGGTTAATTTTAAAACTTTCAGAAGAAATAAGATATATTATCTCTATGAATGAGACATTTCCTCCATGATCTACTGAAGTTATATCGCTGAAGAAAATAATGTAAATTTAACCACAATGCATTGTGAAAAAGTCTCTACTGAGAAAATGCTAACAGAGTAAAAATATTAACATGAATTATTTTAATAGAATCATGTTGAGAAAAATAAAGAAATTACCTATGAATATGAATACAACCCCCAAACATAAATAGATAAAAATGTGATTATTGAGCCAGGGATTTAGCTCACTGGTTCAAGTGTTTGCCTGGTAATCACAAGGTCATGAGCTCAATCCCTGTACAAAAAAAAAAAAAAATGTGATTATTAAGAAGCAAGCCCTCCCTAAAAACCAGCGCCATGCACAGCTTACGACCTGTGAGGGGACAGTCAGAGCTCAGCCCCTTCTGGTGCCGGGGCTGGGAAACAGGAAGAGCCAACACCCCCCCAATTCCCGCACCCCCATGCTCCCTGTCTCCGTAAGTGACCAGCTGATCTATAGAAACACAGGCTGTGGTGAAAGCTATTCCGGTGAAATGCAATTTGATGCTTGTGGTGTTTGGTGTTTCACTGACTTTGCAGGTCTAGAGCCGGTGGTCTGAGCCTCTATTCAGAGGATAATGGTACACAGTGTGGCATCTATGGGGGAATCTCCTTCTGGAGGTGGTGGCCATTGTTAATCACCTATTTGCTTCTGTTGAAGTCCTTTATCATTTTCATTGGTTTGATGGGTTGAGTTTCATTCTGTTTTGCTTTGTATGATTTTGTTATATTGATAGCATGGACAGCTGATTCAAAGATAGCAAGATATATTTTGGTAGCCATTTTGGATTCACTGTTGTCTTGTGTTGAAGTCCTTTACTGCATTCATTGTTTTGTTTTTATTGGTTCTGTTCTGTTCTGTTTTGAATACAACAAGGGACATCATGGTAACCATTGTTGAGTTGATATTATTTTGATGTCCTGTGTCACTTATATTGGTTTGTTTTGATTGGCCTTATTCTGTTTTATTTTGCTTGGTTTTATTCTCTTTAAAATAAAAGAAAGAAAAAATTGCTTATTTCACAGAAGAGAGAGTAAGAGTAAAATATAAATCTATAAAATACATTTGGTCTCATTCTGACACATATTAAAGCCATAGACAAAGAAAAATTCTCCATATGCATTAAATTTATGGATAGAAAGGCAGTCTACAGATTACTTTGGTGACAAGATTAAGCAAATAGGGTTCTTAACACAGCAATGTTGGGGATGTAAACGGATACAATCACTGTGTAAAAACAATTTGGAATTAGGTTTTAAAACTGAAGGGGCTTTTATCTTCATCCTCCAGTTTACTTAGAGAAATAGAGAGACATTTTTCAACACATGATGAGGAGACATATTCTAAAAAGTATTATATAATTGCAAAACCTAGAAGAAACTCCATCATCCAATGTTAGGGAAAAAGACACATGCACCATTGCATTTTCAAGCAACTAAATATTTTTAAAAGGTCACAAAAATATAAACTTGGACAAAACTCAGAAGCACTTCAATTTTAAAATATGGTGAACTTAAATAGATGTGATATTCTAATGTTTAAATAAAATTCACTGGAAATAAGCAATTTATAAGTGTGAGTGGTGACACGATTTGAAGAAAGAGCTTTCTTACATCCTGGCTGTGAAGCCAGGAAGTGGGATAGGAGAAGCCAATCTGAAGGAGAAACCCAACATAGACTTCCCAGTGTGTGTGTGCATGTGTGTGTGTGCGTGTGTGTGTGTGTGTGTGTGTGTGTGCCAAGACCACCCCTGGGTCAAGGATCAAGAGATAGATCAGAGAAGCAGAGAAAGAGGAAGCCAGCAGCAGTGACAGAGGTAGCACAGGTGGTCCCATGGGAAAAGAAAGAACAAAGGCAGAGGTAAGATTAGGAACCCCATACTCAGCCATGCATGGGGTTTGGGAGTCCTAAAAGACAGTGGTTGGGAACATGAAACCCTAGGGAGAAAAGCAATTGCAGCAGCCCCAAAACAGGACCTGTTCATTGTTCCTCCAGACCCTGGAATCTAGTGCTCAGAGCTTATGCTGCAAACCACCCACTCCCCCAGTTGGGTGTCTGCACCAGAGCTGCCTTCTCACCCCCAAATGGAGTGCTGAGTGCCACGAGCCCTAAAGGATCACTGAGTTTGAAGGCTGGATAGTGGCATTTTGTAGGAAGCAGAGAAGCAGCCAGAGAGCAGTGACTAAATCAGAGAGAGTGTAGCACCAACTACCTGGAACTTTACAGAAGGAGAAACGTGGAGCTGCTGCAGGCTTTGCTGGGCAGCGAAGGGAGACAGACTGACAGGGCCGGCCCTTTTGTGAAACAGTGAAGAAGGAACTGGCCCTAAGAAAGTGCAGCCTCTCCTGGCTACCACACCACTGAAGGTGTCTGAGAGATGACAGAGATGAAACTTCTGGCTAGCTATGCTGACAAAGCAAAAGAGTAATGAAGCAGCGCGCAGCCTATGGAGGGAAGGTGGGCTCAGAGACCAAGCTGGATCCACAAATCCTGGAAAGGGACCAGCTCAGAGAGCTGCAGAAGCTGGATTGGGGCTGAGAACGGTGAAAGGAAAAAGAAATCGCTTTATGGACACTGACATGTCTGTAGAGTACAGAGGTGAAGAAAGAGCTAGAATTTTGCTCTTGATTATGGGAAATGGTGTAAGTTTTTTCCATTTAGTGTAATGTTGGCAGTGGGTCTGTCATAAATTGCTTTTAGCGTTTTGAGTTAAGTTCTTTCCACATCCATTTTCATTCAGATTTTTGTCATGAGTGGATGTTGGATTTTGTTAAGAACTTTTTCTGCATTTATTCAGGTGATCATGTGACTTTTGTCTTTATTTCTGTTTATGTGATGAATTACACTTATTGATTTATGTAAGTTGGCCAATCCTTGCATTCCTGGTACAAAATAAACTTGGTCATGATTTATGATAGTTGAAATAATTTGCTATATACTATTTGCAAGTATTTTATTGAGACTTGTTGTTGCATCTATGCTCATTAAAGAAATTAATCCATAGTTTTATTTATGGTAAGTCTTTTCCAGTTTCAATCTCAGGCTAATACTGCTTCTGGGAGTAAGGTGATAATGTTCCCTCTGGTTCAGATTTTTGGAAGAGTTTATGAAGTTATTTTGAAAAATACTTTTGTAGGATGTATATGAAAAGTTATTCTAGAAAAGTTATTTTCTCTTAGGGCTTGAAAAACTTCACTCAAAACTCTCCTAACAGTTACAGTTTGTGTTGAAAAATCAGATGCAATTCTGGTGGGTTTGCCTTTTTCAGTTTTTAGTAACTTTGCTCTACCAGTTTTTAAAATTTTTGGGTTAGGCTTTTGAGATTTTAACTATTATGCCATGGAAAAGTTTGAACATGGTTAATGTGGAATCCCATAATAACTTCGTTTACCTCAAAGTTGGACTGCTTCTCTAAACATGGTAATTTTTTTTTATCAAACTCAGGAATTGATCTCAGGACCTAGTCAGACAGGAACTGTGCCACAGAGCTAAATTCCCAGCCAAACATGATAAATTTTAACTATGATTTTAGTCAATCCATTTTTTATATTTGTGCTGTTTTCTAATTTTTCTTTACCTCCTATAATTCTTAAGTTAATTTTCTTTGTGTTATCCCTCAGTGTTGGATCCAGCTTCCGTGGTCACTTGTTTTTAAAATGTCTCTGGTGACACAGTCTTCTGTGTCATCCTTATCTGCTGGTCCTGCTACTCCTTCATCAGGTCACCATCATTGTACACAGATTTTCAGTACAATTTTTAGATCTTGGATTTCAGCTTGATATCTTTTCATGATCTTTAATTCTCTACTAAAATAGTCATTCATGTCTTGTATTACTCTGGTTAATTTACTTGAATTTTTGTTTTAATTCCTTAAGCTTCTGAATCATTTTACTAATTAAGTCCTTTATCTGTTTAGTTATATCATCTGAGCTCATGGAGCATGTTATTGAACTATTTTATTTGCTTCTTCTTTTATTCTTTCATATATTTTTGCTAGGGTTTTTTTTTTTGTACTTTTCCCTATCAGTGTCTATGAAATCAACTTTGGGGGAATTAAGAATTTTTGGAAGCATTTTGTTGCCTTCGTTTCCCATGTTTCTATTATTTGTTTGTTTTTGTGTGTGTTCAGTAGTTACAGTGGAAAATCTCTGTCTCTGTTACAGAAATCCTGTTAAGTAGATTATGCTTCCCAGTGATGTGGACATGGATTCGGTTATGTTTTGATAATTATATACCTCTTCTACCTATTCACCAAAATAAAGTCAGGCCAGTCTGTGTCTTGCAAGCAGAGAATCATTCCTAGTTATAGCAGCATCTTCAGAACCAGTCCTTTATCAATCATGCATTCATGTTTTTACAATCTCATTCCTTTTTCAATGGCCTATAAGTACTGTGGTATATTGTTTCTGACAAGCATGATGTGATATGGAGAATAAGGGGGAAAAAGGAGGAAAAGGTTGGGAGTATAGCAGCATAAAACAAGGAGAAAGAAAAATGAACAAAAAAATAAAGAGATAGAATTATGTTGATAAGATTTTCATAACTTGAGTGTAAAGCTGAGGCAAGGTAGCTTGAGAGAGCATTTGTGGAAGGTGAATAAGAAGGAGAGAGGGGGGAGAGAGAGAGAGAGAGAGAGAGAGAGAGAGAGAGAGAGAGAGAACTGGAAATTGAGGGAATCTGTTTGCATGCTGAGAGTTAGCTGGTGTTTAAACCATGTATATACAATTTCAGTGACGGTTACCCTGAGTTTCCCATGAAAGGCACTATTACAGCACTGGTTAATTCTTATTCTTCTGAATACATGTACAGACACATCATATATGTATGTATGTATGTATATATATATATATATATATATATATATATATATATGGTAAAAAGAGAGGAAGAGAAAGAAGAAAAATGAAAGAAAGAAAAAAACACTCACATTTAACATAAAAGTAACGCGTGCTGTCACTCCTGTTTACAGCACAGCCTGTATTCCACCAGTGAGGTTTTCTTCTCCCATTCACACACAGGGATGCTTTGCCTTGTGTGTGTGGTGGGGGGCTCTCACCATTCTCAGGCCAGAAGCAGCTTCTGCAGGTCACTGAGCCGGGACACCTCCTAGGATTTGTGGACCCAGATGGGTCTCTGGCCCACCTTCCCACTGGAGGCTGTGGCCTGCCCCTGTGGCTAGCCAGAGGTTTTTGCCTCCATCTTCCATCAGACACCTTCAACGGTATGGCAGCCTGTTTGCAGTATTTTCAAGATGTGTATTACACGAGAACAAATATAATATTTTAGTATTCTTTACATTAATCAGAGACATGTCTTCAACTGCTAAAATGAGTTATCATTAACTCAATGTAAGTGTTTAGTGCTCATTGACTATGCTTTATTGTTTAGTGCCATGGACCTAAGTCTGCTGCCTGAAGCACATGTCAGAGTTAGAGAAAAAGGAAAATTAATTGCATAAATCTGTGCCCACTCAAGTTTTAAAAATAGTAATGACATCTAATTTAAGCATCATATAAAGTGTTCAATGGCCTGGTTAAAAATTTGAACAGTATAAACTCAGCGGAAGCCCGCCACAGGGGTAGGCTGCCCAGAACCACCACCACAGGCCTGCCTGCCACTGGGACCTCAGCAGAAGTGTGCCTCAGGGGTAGGCTGCCCGGAACCTCCACCATGGGACCGCCTTGCTACTGGGAACATGGAGGAGGCCCGCCCAAGACTGAAAACTGCCCTGGACTGCTTCTGCTGGGCCCGCCCTCCCACCTGGAACATCAGAAGATCTCAGCGGGATCCAGTTAGTGTGAGAAAATTTGGAACATTGCTCCCAGCTGGCACACCTTGGACTACAGCAGATTGACTGTATCAGTGTGGTGAGTATACCCCTAAAATAGAGGTGTACAGGGGATAAATAGGGCCAGTAGTAAAATCCCCTCCAACTAACTGTAAGACTTTGGTGTGTCTGAAAAGAGTGTGTGTGATCCCCTCCTACACATAGAAAACACCAGGCAGAGTGAAAATGACAAAACGAAAAAGGAAAATGCAGTCTCAAACATATAGTGCACCAGAAGCAAGTATAGGAGACATTGAAATAGAGGACCCCAAAAGTAACACATTGGGATTCTCTGAAAAGATAGCAAGTGAAATAAAAAAACAACTGCATCAGGCTATGGAGGAAATCAAATTAGAAGTACTCTCCCATGTAAAGATAGAAATAACAACTTTAGTAAAGGGGTTGTTGAATGCAGCTAAAGAAGAAATAGAGAAAAAAGTACATGAGCATGGGAAACTGATTGAAACTTTGAATGAACAATATAGAAAACAAGCAGAATTCATGAAACAAACTCAAAGAGACATCCAAGGAAAAAAAATTCTGTTGAAAGCGTGAAAAACGGCCTAAAGGAAGCTGAGGATAGGATTTTGGACCTTGCGGACAGGATCACAGTCAGTGATAAGGAAAGGATAGAACTTTTAAAAATAACAAAGCAGGGGCTGGGGATTTAGCTCAGTAGCATAAGCGCCTGCCTGGCAAGTGCAAAGTTGTGAGTTCAATCCCCGATACTGCAAAAAAAAAAAAAAAAACCATCAGGAAATGACAATCCAGAAGCTTTATGATGATGCCAAGAGCAACAATATAATAATAATGGGCATTAGCAAAGATACAGGAGTCCAGGCAAATGACATACATAAAGTATTTACAGAAATAATAGCAAAAAATTTCCCAAACATGGGGAAAGAATCTGATATGCATATAAGTGAGGCATAAAGAACACCAAACAGTCACAATCAACATAAATCCACAACCAGACACATAATAATTAAGATCTCAGACATACAGCATTAAAACAAAATACTAAAATCTGTCAGAGAAAACACACAGCTCACCTAACAATTAAAGCCCATTAGATTAATGGCAGCCTTATCAGGACAAACCCTCAAGTCAAGAAGAGCTTGGAGTGAGGTACTTTAAGCCATGAAAGAAAGCAAACTTCAACCCAGACTGATGTACCCAGAAAAATTTTCATTCAAATTTAATGGAGAAACAAGATAATTCCACGAAAAAAAACAACTGAGGAAATTCATGTCCACCAAACCAACCCTAGAAAGAGTACTGAAAGACACACTAGACAGAGATAAAAATGACCACAATCCCCAAAACAACAACAGAAAGAAACCATCAGGTAGGATAAGCAGTTAAATAAGAGGAAAACCAGAAAGAAACAACTGGAACATAACATGGCAAAGTTGAGCCAGTACATATCAGTGCTATCCATAAATATAATTGGCCTCAATTCACCTATAAAAAGAAATAGATTGACAGAATGCATCAAGAAACAGGACCCCACAATATGCTGTATACAAGAAACACATCTAACCCAAAAGGAAACTCATAGATTAAAAGTCAAAGGATGGAAAACAGGATTCCATGCAATAGCAACCCAGAAAAAAGCAGGGGTAGCTATTCTATTTGCAGACAATGTGAACTTCAAACTTAAAATGATTAAAAGAGATAGAGAAGGTCACTACATAGTTTTTAGTGGTAAAATCCAAGAGGAAGAGCTAACAATTATAAAAATATATGCACCAAATACAGGAGCACCCAACTATATAAGACAGATACTAATGGACATGAAAAACC
Organism: Hydrochoerus hydrochaeris; assembly: GCA_004027455.1. NCBI lineage: Eukaryota > Metazoa > Chordata > Mammalia > Rodentia > Hydrochaeridae > Hydrochoerus > Hydrochoerus hydrochaeris. The sequence goes on from PVLA01001504.1 coordinate 255,745, forward strand.
AAATACAAAAGAAAGAAGTTAAATTATCACTATTTGCAGATGACATGATACTCTATATAGACGACCCAAAAAACTGCATTAAAAGACTGCTAGAGGTAATAAAGAAGTTCAGAAGTGTAGCTGGATACAAAGTCAATGCTCAAAAACCAATAGCATTCCTGTACACAAACAAAAAACTCACTGAGAGAGAAATTATGGAAATATCACCCTTTACAATAACATGTAAAAAAAATGAAATACTTAGGAATTAACCTAACTAAAAATGTAAAAGACCTATATGCTGAACAAGGAGATTGAAGAGGATATTAGCAAATGGAAGGACATTCCTTGCTCTTGGTTAGGAAGAACCAACATTGTGAAAATGGCCATACACCCAAAACTGTTATACAGATTTAACGCAATCCCAATCAAAATACCATTGACATACCTCACAGATCTAGAGAAAACACTCCTAAAATTCATTTGGAAACAGAAAAAATCTAGAATAGCAAAGGCAATTCTAGGCAACAAAAGCAAAGCAGGAAGCATCTTAAGTCCTGACTTGAAACAGTACTATAAAGCCACAGTGATAAAATCAGCTTGGTACTGGCAAAGAAATAGACCTGAGGATCAATGCAACAGATTAGAAGATGCAAGCACAACTACAAAGACACTCAGCCGCTGGAAGAAGGATAGCCTCTTTAATAAATGGTGTTGGAAATATTGGCTCTCTACATGTCGAAGACTGAAACTAGATCCACGCAAATCACCATGCACAAAACTAAAGTCTAAATGGATCAAAGACCTAAATATTAAATCAGAAACACTAAATCTACTGGAAGACAAGGTAGGTGGAAGTCTTGGAGACATAGGGGTAGGCAGAGAATTCATGTACAAAACACAAACTGCATGGGAAACACTTCAAAGAATCAACAAAGGGAATCCCACATTATTGAAAAGTTTCTGCACTTCAAAGGAAATCACCAACAGAGTGAAAAGAAAACCCACAGAGTGAGAAAGAATTTTAGCCAGCAACCCCTCAGACAAAGGATTTGTGTCCAGAAATATATAAAGAATTGAAAAACATCAAGCCCCCCAAATTCAAAGACTGTCTCCAAAAATGGGCATCTGAGATGAACACACAGTTCTCAGAGAAAGATATACAAATGGCAAATAAATACATGAAGAAATATTCACCATCACTGGTCATTTGAGAAATGCAAATTAAAACAGCATTGAGATTCCACCTTACCCTGGAAAGAATAGCAGCCATCAAGAAATCAACTGATAACAAATGTTGGCGAGGCTGCGGGGGAAAAGGAACACTGCTCCACTGTTGGTGGGAATGTAGACTGGTGCAATCATTATGGAAATGCATATGGAGAATTCTCAGAAGACTAGGATTGGAAGCACCATTCAATACAGCTATTCCCCTCCTGGGTATTTTCTGCAAAGAACTGAAAAGTTCATATCACAGTGATATATGTGCACCCATGTTCATAGCTGCACAATTTGTGATAGCTAAATCCTGGAAACAACCAAGATGCCCATCAACTGCAGAGTGGATGAAAAAGATGTGGCATTTTTATACAATGGAATATTACTCAGCTATAAAAAAGGATGATCTTGACACTTTTATAGGCAAATGGAGACAACTTGAGACTATCCTCATTAGTGAAATAAATAAGAATCATATTTATAAATATCACATTGTATCTCTAGTGTAAAAAGTAAATAAGAACTGCTAGAGTAATAAAACAAATATGTGTAATTGCTATTGTAAAAAAGAGGAAAAGAAAGTGCTCTAAAGGATATAACTGCATGTATGTTTGAGTGTGTAAAATAGATGACCATATTGCTGAATGTTTGTTGGATCTTTGAGCAGAACTGTTTGTAGTCTGACTGTTTGAATATTTACTATGTACCCTTTAGCTTTGTAACTTGAACAACTACATCCAGGATGACAGTAAGTAATTTATAAATTACTGATTTCTTAGTGGGGCTTTTTCTCATTTTCCTTTGTTTTTCTTTCTTTTTTTTCTTTCTTTTAGAATTCTGTATTGTTGCTACCCTTTTTTCTGTTTTGCTTTTTTTTTCTTCTCTTTAAATAAAATTTTAAAAATGTATAATTGCTATTGTAAAAAAAGAGGAAATAGGAAGCGCTATAAAAGATATAGCTGCATGTATGTTTAGGTGTGTGGGACTGATGACCATATTTCTAGGTTCTTGTTGGATTGTTGAACAGATCCGTTTGCAGTCTCACTGCTTGAGTGTTCACTTTGTGTGCTTTAATTGTGTAACATGAATAACTATTTCTAAAAGAACAATATGTAATTTATCAACTAGTGATTTCTTACTGTTTATCTTCTTTTCTTGAAATTCTGTAATATTTCTACCTTTTTTCAGTTTTTTTCTCTTAAAAAAAAAGAAAGTGCAAAAAAAATTGAACAATGATCTTCAAACAGCTTGGCCATCAAAATTTTCTATTTGCTATTTACTGTATTACTTATGTTTTATATCTGAGATAAAATCATTTATAAAATCATTTATAGTTGACTTTTTTATTTTAAAATATTTATTCTTATAATTATATTCTATAATTAAAGTAAGATTTACAGTTTTCCAACTTTCTTTCTTAAGTTTACCATGATAATTTACATGATATGGAATTCACTTATTTAAATTAAAAATTTAATGATTCTTAGTAAAATTATCTAATAATGCAGTTGGCACAACAGTTTCAGACTGTGCCCATCACCCCTAAGATTCCACTCTAAAAATTTAAAATCAGTGTCCCATCAATTGTGATACTCACGAACCTGTTTTCTTTTTTAGATTTATCTTTTCTAACACTTTAAAATAGATGTTATTATTTATCTATTGTGTCTGGTTTATTTTTTTAGGATAACATTTTTGAGTTTCATCCATTGTCAGTAGTTTCTTCTTTTTTATTGCTAAATAGTTTGTTATCTTCTGAATATTCCTCATTTAATTCATCAGTTGGTGCACATTTGGATTGTTCTCATTATTTAGATACTATCATTAGTATAGTAATGAATATTCAAGTTGGTTTTTATATGATATTTAATTTTTCTAAAGTAAATACCCAGGAATGGAATTAGTAGGTCACAAGTAATGTTATTACTTAATTTGGTTATGAAATTATCTATCATTCTTTGTTTTGATTGGTTTTAGTTTGTTTTCTATTATTTGATTTCAAAATATGTGAAGGCTATTTTGAAGAGAACAAGAGACATTATGGTAGCCATTGTTGATTTTCCTGTTTTCTGGTTTTGAAGGCCTGTAATGTTTTCATTCTTTTATTTTTAATGGTTTTATACTATTTTGTTTTGTATTAACTTATTGTGTGTGAAGATATGGACAACTATTTCAAAGAAAACAAGAGACATTATGATAGCCACTGTTGATTTTCTGTTGTCTTGTTTTGAAATCTTGTGTTGCTTTCATTGTTTTGTTCTGATCTCTTTTGTTTTGTTTTGTTTTATCCTCTTTAAAATAAAAAAATTAAAAATGAAACTTTTAGGAATGCCAAGAGAGATTATCAATCAGTTTCTGAAGTATCTGTGTTATTTAGCATTCCTACTATCAGTGTAATAGATATTGTAATACATTTTGCTAATAGTAGATCTTTTTAAATCCAGATAATTTTCAGTTTCTTTAATTTTTTAAAGGACAAAGAATAACATTACTGTACTTTGAATGTAAAACTTGAAAAGTAAGAGTGCTTTGGTTTTGCACCAAAAACTAATTTTACAGTGCTAGAACTTTCTGTGTAGGTGTCAGCTCATTAGAAAGTAAGTTTCATGAGCACAGGTAACTTACCTGTTTTGGTGAGAGATTGACACCTCTGGTATTCGCTAGGGTTGACCAGAAATGTGGGTAACTTTTTATTTAAACATCTTGTTCCTTTCTCACTATTGTTTTCGTGTTGGAGTGTGTCAGTAATATGTATATCCTTCCCGTGCATTCCATGGATAATGGCGTAGTATCATGCAATGAGGAAAAAATTATCTATGGGGCCACCAATATTCACGACTATCATTTTACAGTATATGGAAAATAATACAATCTGTCTTCCCTCTTACCTATTTTCATTCTGATTATTGACTTCCGAAAATACACTAGTAAACAGTATTTCATTCTTCCTTATAACATTAGGAATTGTATGGTTTTTATGTGTGCTTTTGGAGTGAATTATTTTCCTGTTATATTACAGCATGTGTCAACCTGTCGTGTTCTTGGCTGACAGTTCTAAATATATTTTTCTATATTTGTTTGTCTCTAGACATTCAATATCATTCTTGGCTATACCAGTCTTTTAATTTTGAAAGAGAAAATGTAAAGTAGAAGTTAATTTTAATACCAGATTTTCATGAGTCATTTTTTAAAATTCAATTAGGGAATCATTAAAAAAATTTTCTAGTTACATAGACTGAATGTTTATTAACACTGTATAAAATTCTAGCCTACAGAGTTAGATTTCTGTTCCTTAGTGATTATAGTGTATCAATGCTGCTCCTCAATATTGCAGAAACTATAGTTAATCAGAAACTTCCTCAAAATTCAGTGCTTCCCAAGCAATGGGATAGTTTATAAAATGACCTTTCAAACTTTATATCATCACCTTTCAAAATTTTCAAGTTTGTGTAATAAATTGAAAAGGAACACATTAAAGGTCAGTGATATAGGAAGAAACAATATTACAAATTATCCATACTTTGGAATGAGCTTAGCACATGGCCAATCTTGCCTTTGTCAACACTGTACAATATCTAGGACAAATCTGAAAGCGATATATGTGCCTAGACACTCTCTGAATTCAACTAACGTGTACCTTAATGCCCTTTGTTGTAGAGAAATTATTATAATTGAGGATTAAACAAAAATCTTTTCTATAATCCCAAAATATTTAATAAAATTAAAACAAGTATATTTCTTAATGGAATAAATGAATTATAGGCAAATGAAAATCTCACATGTATCTCTGGAAAACAAATAATACATGAATATATACTGTAGATATAAATAAAAACAACAAATCTAACTTAAACTGTGAACTCCCAAAGAAGTCCATTACTGAGGTTTGATTTTTAAAATCTTAATTGAAACCGATTATTGACTTGATGGGATAGCTCCATCACTGTACAGTATGTGTTTTCTACTTCCAGGAAGGGCTGTTTAATTTTGAGAGGGTATGACAGTAGAGAAATGAAATATACCAACTCGGCATCTTTATGTCAATGCCCAACTGTAGAAAGTTACTACTCATTCCTGCTTTTTTAATTCAAGTACGGAAAAATAATGTTCAACCCATAAATTATAAGATGTGAGGTTTCTCATCTTTACAGAAGATTTAAGAATCAGAACAGATTTTATTATTTGTGGCTATTAGTGTGGAGGGTCAACTTGATTTGCTTTGGGCTTGGTAGAGCATGCTTGTGAGTGTGTCTGGATAGATCATGGAGGCACAGCCTTGGTGTCTACTTTGGGTCTTTCCTCCCCCTTATTCTCTGTCTTGCTTCTTGTCCAAGAATTAAATAACTTGGCTTTACCACGCTCATTTGCCATAATGTTTCTGCCTTGGAGTTGGTTGATCATGTGCTGAATCTCTTTAAAACATGATCAGATTTAACCTTTCCTTAGTTACCTGGACAATGACTATTATTCCCCCTCAATGGGAAGCTGATTAATATAAAAAACTGGTGCCAGGGAAGCGGGATCATGGCTGTGACTGCACCTGATATTGTGGTTTAGAAGCCTATGGAGCCAGTTTGCAAGGCAAATTTGAAAATCTTTGGAAATAGAATTGCAGAAATCCTCGAATACAGTACCAAAGATTTGGTGATGATTTTGGTTTGAGCTCAAAAGACTAGAACGGTGATGGGGTATAGACAGTAACTGGAACAGTGATAGGAATGTAGACAGCAAAGGCCAGGCTCAGGAGGTTTCAGTTAGGAATAATATGCCTTTAACAGTTGGCATAAAGGTCATATTTGTTACATTTTGTCGGAAGATTTGTCTATACCTTTTCAGTGTCTTGACACTTCAGGAATATAAATTGAGGTTAAGAATGGTGGGTTAATTAATCTGATTAAAGAAATTTTAAGGCAGTCCAACATTCAGTCTGTGTCACTGGCTACTTTTAGTTAGATGTACAGTGAGATTATAGTGTTTAGAAAAATCATTCTATTTACAACATACTGGTTTTAGTTCAGATATTTCCATTTATGAAACTTAGTAATTCCTGATCACTAACAATGCGAAGTTCTAAAAAACTCTGTCAAAGAATTATTAAATGTTCATCTTCACAGATATTTCTATTCTGTTAGAATTAGATGTATTATCTATTCATAAATAAAATTCAACAACAGTTTTTATATTTTATTTTCACATTGAAAATAGCTCACATTTGATTAAGCCTGAAAAAATGTGCTTATGTAAAATTAAATGAATGTTCCACTTTTTTTCTAAATGTGAAAAATATAGGGAGACCTATTGTTTATTTGCCATAAGATAAATGGTTTATTTATATTCTTACTCTAAGTTTACTTCAAAGGAGAAACATATAATGATCCAGAATACTAATTTCAAAAATGCTATAAAATACATGAGTAAAATTAAACTAATTACATCACATTGTTTATGTTGACCTGAAGCATTTCCTTATTAAGGACTGTGTATAATTCTCAAATCAGGTTCTATGCTGTGAAGTATAAATTTTAAAAGTGGATCTTCTCATTAAAAGAGTGAGACATTTTCTACTGAATGTGGGTCCAAGTTCACATTTCACCTGGAAATCATATGCCAACAGATTCATGTTTAAATATACAGAAACAAAGGCAGAATTTCCAATAAAATTACCCAAATTCCCTCTCTAAGCATCAGAATGTTGTTATCTACTTAATAAAATAATCCTTGAGTGGTATTTTCACTTATATTTCCTTCCAAAAATGATTCTTTCCAAAAATTACGTAAAACCTGAAAAGAATGTGAAGCATAAGCACTATCCTACCATTGTTTAGAAAAATGTATATTAAAGTATTGAAAATTGAAACATGTTGCAATTTTAAAGACTAGAGGAAAAAGAGAAAACAGGAGACAACTGTACTGTTTATGTATAAGTGTAGACTTCATGTAGAGAAAAATCTATTAGTGATACAAACAACAGAAAAATATGAATTAAAAGTAGTTTTATTCATTTCTCTTAGAAAACTGAGAGAAGAGTGGGCTTTGTTATTAAACACATTACACTTTAAGTAGTCTTAGTCAAATCTTCTTAAGGATTGAATCACAAAGTTACTTGGCACTGTGTGAGATGGGAAACAGAGAAAGGCCTTAAAAATGAACAAAAGCCGTAAGACTAAAGATGACATGTGAAACACATGGCACAAACATTTTACACATATTACATACAGATACCTCCTGAGTTATGATGATGTGAATTAACAATATTTTTCTTCTACATGATGTAAAGAGATATGCACTTAGAAAAACTGCACCTTTAATGCTGAAAGTTGATGTTTACCTAGATTAGATTTATTTGTTCTGATAGTCTCTTGATGTCTGGCGGGGGCAGTGAGTGGTAGCTCCCAGTGAGCCAAGAAATCACAATTGTCAACCACCAGTGCTGTATGGTGTACAGTGTTGCTAAGCTATTATGCGTGGTAGGTTACAGGTTTAGATGCCTTTTTGAGTTAAAGTAATTTTAACTCAACAATGAGTTTATGGAAACTCAACCCCATCATAAATTAAGGAGTCACTATATATATGAAAAGTTGCAACTAGAATATACAAAAACCCACAATTAATGAAACAATGAAACCTATTTATAAATAAATATATTAGTATTTCAGGAAAAATTCACCTGAAGGAAGAAGAAGCATTATTCATCTCCTAATTAGGAGATGAATATTTATAAATATCTCCATAATTCCTATTAATTTTGTTTTGAAGCAAAATTAATTATTCATTTTATGGGTAAGATGATTACTGCAAAGATAGCAATATAATTCCTGTATCTGAGAGATACAATGATTCTTTTGTACAAGTTCAAAATTAATGCCCATGGGAGATAATGACTTAACTTTATTTTTACTTTGCTCTGAGCAAATATTCAGATTAATTTTGGAATTCTTCTAGAATTATTCTGAATGCTAAACATTTTAGTTTAGAAGCAACTTCAAATAATAGCAATAAACCTGCAAATTAATTAATAAGCTATCACAAAACAGATATTAAATAACAGTTATTTCTTTTCATAGCTATTTAAATTGAAAAGTTTTTAGAGCATGCATAGATATAAGTAAGAAAGAGTATTTCCAAAGGAAGAACAAACAATTCTTCTGGGGCTTTTCAAGTGAAAAGTTTGCTTTTCATTACTTTTATAATAGACTCAATTCAAAATGCTGCCCATGAGCAATTTGAGGCAACTGTCTTTAACTGTAAAATAGTGTAGCTTTAAATGGTCTTAAAGAACACGCTCTCTACAGATGTTGGTGTCCTGAGGTAGTCAGGATCCTACCCATGACTTCAGAAAATATAATGAGACTGGATAAGTGAACATGATTATTTACAGGAGAGCTGGAAACACTACAGTTGGAGGTGCTGACATTGAAATGCAGGTGAGAAGACGCTGAATCTGCTGCCTGTGAGGAGCATTAATGATGTGACATCTGGAAAGGTCAGACATTCCAAAGGCAGAGGCTTCTAGAGTTGAGTTGGTTCATTTCACGTCACAAAAACAGACATGTCACCTAGCACTATCTTTTCATTGCTGAAAACCTCAGCTATATCCTGTGTATGCTGTAGATGTTAGAATTTGTGCGGGACAGCAGTTCTCTAAATCGTTCTTGGGACACTCAGACTCCTGCTCCTTGCTTGTGAAATGGCCTTTTAGGGCCATCGGATTGTCACTAGAAATGTTCCTCCTCTAAATTACAAATTCTAAGATTAAATAAATTTGAAAAGAGATTGGATGTTAAATTGATTCTGAATAGAAATAGACAAAAATTCTAAAATCAGTTACTCAATATCAGCCACAAGTTAAGCAAGTTTTGCTGAGTCTCAAACGTTTTCCTATGGTGAGTTTTCACCCCTGTTTCTGAATAGTAATTCTCTAGGATAACTGAGATCAGAAGGCTGTAGCCCTTCACAATGCTGTCTTGGGATTACAATTAGTTACCCTTTTTTAAAAATTTTGAGCTTTTTAATTTTTATTAATTCTTGTGCTTTCCATTTTGCTTAGTGATTTTTTTTTATTTTAGAGCAAACACTTCTGAAATCTTTAATACAATGGCTGCCTTCCCTGAACATTTGTGTTTGTCATTTTTAGTGCTAGAAAAATCATGTGGATGCTAGTCACAGAGTAAATATTTTTCGGAAAAAAAAAGAAAAAGAAAAAGGCCTAATTCTCACGGAAGAAATGAGTCTTCTTTATTCAGTGTACTTTTGTGTCTTCTGTGCTTAGCTCTTTCATGATTTGCTAGACTTGAATACTACTTTGACTGCCTTCAAATCTGACTTCTGTCCTTGGTAGTGTGATAGGATCACCCTTCAGCTTTACTCAACTAACACCTGAACAAGGTGATTGAAGGTTTTAAATCTGACTTGCGTTTGGTCAATTTCCAAGCTGCCTGCTTATAGGGCAGACCTCCCAAGATCTCCTTCCTCCTCCTGCAAACATTCTGACTGTGCCAAGAATTCACAGAAGTTCTTCAGTTGCCAAAATTTTGATGTTACAACCTCAGATATTAACTCACTTTTCCTTTGATTGAGCTCCTTTAATGTTTTAAAAGTTCATGAGTCCTAATTATGAATAGACTATCCAATTATTTCTCTTTATGCCTAAAAGAGCTGGTATAGTCACAGCCTTATAAGGTTCAACCAGTCAACTCAATAAAATAAGAGAGATGTGAGATCATCTAATGTTCAGTAATTAGCACACTTCATTAAACATTCTTACATTTTTATGTTTTCTATGTCATTCATCCAGTCTAAAATTACGTCTTTGATTCTTTCCACCTGGTCACATGACCTAAAATACCCAATCACATTTTACAAAATTATATAAAGCATTTGCTTCATTAGAGTGGATTGAGTTTACTAAAATGAATGGATTTTGTCTTTTGTAGAACAATATGAAGTGATGATTCAAATGTAATACTCTTAAGATAAATTACTTGACATGAAACTGATTTGCTATATGACCATAGGAATTTTATTTAGACTCTGTTTTGGTTTATCATGCATAAATTGGGCCTAACACTAATTCTGCCTGCATGTAAAGTTGTCATATATATTAGAATAAAATTACACACACACACACACACACACATATATATATGTATACATATAGATGTACAGATTAGTGAGACTGATTATTAATTTCTATTTTAGCTAAGTGATGTTACTATATGTAAATATGTTAATGAAAGAAATGATGAGTAATGATTGAACACAAGATAGATTTTGAATGTTGATCCAACAAGACTTGCTGAGAAATCAGAGTTGATGAAAAGATAAGAATGATATGGCAACAAAGTTTTGGTCTGATATCTAAAGAATATAATCTCACCTCCATTGCAAAGAAGACTGCTCTGTGGAAAGTGCAAACTGTGAGGTGAGAGTAGAAACACTAAGAATGGTGGTTGAGCACTAGGAATTCTCTGTTGTCTGCTAAGTGGGGATAGATTTTGGCCCATCATCTAGAAGCATTTTAACAATATCAGGACCCGAAAGATTTTTGGCAAACAATGAAACACAGCACTGTTAAATTTGAAACTTTGAAACTGCTTATATGTGAGCTTCAGAGTATGATTCTAAGGAAAATGATGTGTGGGACCAAATTCAGAATTTCAAAAAAGTCTAAGAAGATTGATATTTTTGCCTCAGTTTTTACTGTAATTTTTGTGTTCAGTCATAGTGGGAAACATTGTGTAGCATTGCTTGATTTTAATGTAACAATGTTTGCTAAACTCATGTACTTCTAGTTCATAAATTCATTGCATCTTCTCTGAAAAGTGATGCATATTTTTCATGATTTTCCATTTTCCCTTTTAAGGACTTTAGTGTATTTTGACTGCCTTCTATAATTCTAAAAATTATAACTGATGACTTGCAGTTTCTAATGCCTTAAGTACCAAAGATTCATTTATCAAGGCTTTGCCTCTCTGTACAGATTTAGTTTTACTAAGATTTCAAATCGAATGGGAAAATGTATAGGTGAACTCCATTTTCCACTACAGATAATATAATACCACAAATTATTTCTATCTGCAATAGAAATGTGGATTATGCATAATAAATAACAAGCTGGAATCTTACATCTATTTCTGTATAATAACATTCTTACAGAAGGAACAATTAATACTAAAGTAACATCTTATGTTTCAGTTTTTCTGTAACACCAAATCAAATGATGAACAAGTGAAAGATAGCAAATGATGAAAGATAAAGCATATTGCTGTCATCACTGAGAAAAAGAAAACTAGGAATCACTAATATATTAAATCTGAATCTTAGTAGTCTTTTTATGTTTTTCGAGATTCCTGAAATAGATTTGGATACTAGACACTGAAGGCAAATTGGTTTAGAATTCTCCCTGGAACTTGACTACAAAGTCCAGGGAAAAGTTCTGAGGAGATTATCTGGGAAAAATGCAGATATTACTAACATGTACAACATGTTACTAACATGTACAACAGTAGTTTATTACAAAAATGTGAAATGACTTCTTTTTTAATCCTCTTCTGTTCGTCTCTCTTCTGAATCCTCCACCTCTTAGATTCTCCTTCTTCTCTTTTTATATATATCTCTCTCTCCCTCCCTCTCTTTCTCTTGCTGTCTTTCTCTATATATACACTTATGTGTGTGTGCTTAGTGCACAGTAACCACACTTCCCATAGGGACTTGGTACATGTATACCACACAATTTCCTTTATTTATTAAAAAATCTCATGTTCCTTCTCTGCCTTTCTTGTGCCTTGTATCTACATGTTCCCCAAAGTCTCAGGCACTCATGAGACTCATGAGGTGGAATTTTTCAGAAGTGGCTGGATCTAGGGTGTGTGAATGTATCTAGCTTAAGGGTGTGCCAGATTGAATTAGTCCGCTAATTACTTGGTGTATCACAGTGTGAGTGTGGATAATGGAAAGGTCCTCCCTGGGTATGGGTGGCACCAATCCATAGGCACGTAGCCTGAATGGGATAAAAGAGAAAGGGAGGATCCATGCAGCTGTGGCTGTTTCCTGCTTTCTGCCTACCTTGTCATGGGCTGTTTCTCCTCTGCTATGTGCCTTTGCAATGCTTCTCTGCCTTGGAATCAGTTGACTATGGACAGAAATTTCTACAAACTGTGAGCTAAAAAACAGTTTTTCCTTCTTTAACTTGTGTGTGTCAGGTATTTTTGGCCCAGAAATGAAGAAAGTAAGACACTCTGCTCCATCCTTGTGTTTCTGGTTTCCCTTAAAATAAAGCTAAACCTCTATCTCATTATTTTGCATTTTCTTTTATTTTGCTGTTTATTTGTATTTTGAGTTTCTCCTGTAAGAGAAACAATGTGCTAATTGAGCTTGTGTGTTTGATTTATTTAACTTAACATTAAATTTTACATTAATTTAAATTAAGTAGGATGTAATGTATTTTCCATATATTGGAGCAAAAACTTGGCACAAAAATTTAAAAAACCCAAAACTATAGAAGGTATTGTGGTTTGTGTCTAGATGTCCCCCAAAACCCTACACAGTCATGGAAGCAGGCTTTTAGAGTTTGTGATTGATTCATAGTCCAATGCTGGGTGAGTGCTACACCCACCCTGGGGTAGGTTGCTTGCATACAATGTAAGAGAGGGAAAGAGGCTTACTCCTCCTTTTATGCCCTTTTACTCTTGTTGGTGTCTGCAGCAGCTGCCACGAATGGTTGCCCCTCATCCAGGTTACCCTGACTTGAACTAGCAGAGTATGAACTGAAACTTCCACAAACTGGAAGCTAAATAAACTTTCCCTTCCCTAGTTTTGGGGGTCTGATATTTTGTCTCACCAATGAGAAAATAGCCAAAACAGAAGAGAAAATATATTTGTGTTAAAAACAAATTTTAACAAATTTTTATTAATTGTTATTCTTAGAATAATCTAATAGCTCAAGAGGAAATAAATTTATGCTCTGTAGATAGAAAGGATGGGAAGTGTCTATTTGTATTTCATAGGCTATTTCTAAGTGATAGTGGAAAATATAAGAGAAAATGTTAAAAAGTTCATAGTTTGGAAATCAATAAAGCACCAATGTCAAGTTTGCATTGGCAATTTCTGTCAAAAGATTTATTTCCATCTTGCTGCTGAATTGACTTATGGGCTCACTCTTGTAGAAATCAGCTAGCATATGTACTTTCATATAGCCAAGATCTGGTAGCTCAGTAGGCCAAAGGATGCAGAGATACTGGAGCAAGTCCAGAGCAAACAAATCCAGATGATTAAAGAGATAGTTATATACTCACAAGGAAAGGTGGCAGAGGAAAAAAAAATACTGTGGCCCAGCCAAAAGTTATAAGGTGAGAATGAAAATACTGAATTCTAGGACTGAAAGAACTTCCACCTCTGGAATTCAATTCCCTCATATGATACTACGTAGTCTTACCAGTAATCTACCCAAAGTCTATTAACCAATTAGAGCCATTAAAATATGAAGCATACATAACTAGGCTTCTTGGGCAACAAAATATACAAGATGTATAACTAAAACTAAAGAAGGGAAAGAAAAGTGTATGGAACAAGTATACTTCAAATTTATTTAGAGATTGAATTCTACTTGAAATAGGCCCAGTTATTTTCACAAACCAGAGCATTTTGAAAATACAACTGAAGTCACAAAATTAGAGAACAGAGGACTTCATTACAAATATATGTGCAAAACAAAGATAATAAGTTAAATAGATATCTGTAAAACTCATATATTTTCATATGATATCTGTACAATTTTGTTTTTTCATACATAGAGATATTCAGATAAGAAAATTGTAGGTGAGGCTTATACGATAGTTTTATGAAATGTTCTTTTTATTATTGATTATTGTGATAGTTATAAGCTGTATGTACACATATAATATTTATAGACTTTATTGAGCAATTTCTGTGCTAGGTATTTGTTTCAATAAAATCATACAATAACTCAGCTGCCAATTTAGATATTCCATTAATGTTGTACCAATAAAGTAGCTAAAATAATTTTAAAAAGTAAATTACTTAATTTACTACAGAGTATATAATTAAAATGGCTACACAATTTATCTATATTGTGTGTGCATATGTATTTATGTGAACACATATGTCAATACATGCAGATAGACATATATGTTTACATATGTGTGTTTATAAACATGTATGAATATGAGCATATGCATACATCATTTCTAGTCTGATGATGAATTTTCCATCTGCTTCAAATAATAATATAACTCTCATAAACAAACTAATGTTGAAAAATTGACACATTTAAATCACAGTTTTGTAATGAAAGGCATGAAAGAAGATACTTCACTTTATCCAAGAGTGTTTCCTGAAAACTCCAGCAATTTCATTTTACTTTAGAATAACTCTTCAAGAAAGAATTGAAATCTGTCTCCACAAAGGTCCATTTTAGATTTTAATTTTATCTAAGTAAGAATGACATAAATATATCTGCAATCCTATTTAGTAAACAAAACTATTTGTTTTCAAATGAACCTCCAAGAAATATATAAAATACTACGTGACAAAATGACACAGCCTAAATAACTTTCAAGATTTTATCAGACTTTATATGTAGTTTATGTTGAAAAACCTTTTAGAACTGAATATGAAATTATTGAAAATTATCCACGGGTTCTACATGAAACAAACAGCATTTCAAAACCAAACCTTATTCTTTGTCCTTAGCATTGAAACATATACATCTTAAAATGATCTGCATTTAATTTTCAAAGCTCCTAAATCTTACATCACAAATTTATGAAATGCTAGGAATTATTTGGCTGTATATTTTAAATTATTTGCCAACATATATATTCTGAATAGTAATCTAAAACTATTCTATATCAAGATATGATTCATGAACAGAAAAATAAATGAAGAATACACAAACTTTTCAAGAATAAAAATTTAGTGCATTGTAATTTTTTTTAAAAAAACTTGATGCATGTGAGGATTTATTTAGAAGAAGCCTATGCCTACCATATTTTCATACATGGTCAAATTCACTGAGGTCTACCGAAAATTTTAAAGTTAAAAAATAGAAAAATACTGTCTATATATAATGCCTCTCCCAAGTTCAGATGTGCTCATTGTGGTTGTAAAGAATGGTTTCTTTTTTTAAATTCACTTTTATATTTACTCAGTCAACAACAGCAACAGTCTAATGTACTAAGTTTATTTAAAGCATTAAACAGAAAAAAAGTTTGAGGTTAACTATAGGTACTGTAGGGAACCCATAATCACTTTATTGTATGAAATAATCCACTTGTTCCCTGGTGATAATTATACAAAAAATCAAAAACATAATGCCTATTATTTATTCGGCTTCAAATTTAGTCATGCATTCTAAAATGAATATATGTTATTAAATTATTCCTGGTTTGTTAGTGAATTCATACCATCTGTTCAAAGTATAAACAGCCTCTTCAAACAGGACATCCCTACCAGATTTAGCAGTGAGGACATCCTTATATTGCTGGAATCACAATAGCTGAACAATTCCATGATTAGTATTCAAAACATTTCAAGCCAATGTATAAGAAATTTTTCTTCTATGAAAAACTTATTACAGTAACTATTAGAGTGAATGGCTTGCAAGAGTATATTCTGACACATAGTCAATGGAAAATAATCATGGTCAATTTGTTTCAATACATCAGCAGCTGAGTCAGCAACCCAAAAGCAAAACTTCCAACTCAAGAAGTCTTGGACATTCATTACACTGCCTGAAGGAGTCTAAATCTAAAGTCTAAATATTATTGAATTAAACATGGATTACAGCAACCCATGTACAATTATTTGTTGTGCTTTCAAAAATAAGAGTAATCACCCTTTCGTGATGGAATATAAGTGAGGAAGGACACTGAGAATTTGGAACTGTTTTCTAAAACCACTTTAAAAATAATGTAGATCGTAGAAAGCTACTGGAAAGGTAAAAAAAACAGATATTTAATTTTGTAAGTTTTTTTTGTTTTTAGATTTCTTTGCAAGTCATGATCAAATAACTTGTGAAAATCTGCATGAACATCTTCATGTGTCATGATTGACATTTTCAAATTTACTCATTATTCAGGCTAAATCCAGCTTTATGGAAAATTATTGCTGTAGTTCATGAGGGGTTCCATTCCACCAAAAGACACCAAGTTCACTCTCATTGCTCTACTAATCCCTCATCAAGGGGGAAGATAGTGCAAACCCTTTTCACCTTACACTTTCGCTCAGTGCCAGGGCACTAAGCCTTCATGTCCTATGCTAGTTGGTTCCTAAGGATTATGCTGAAAAAGGATTCTGTTTCATTTAAACAAAATGCAAGAGAAGCAATCAATTTCTGACAACTAATTCTTATATATGTTATCCTTAATTATTAAGAATTAATTATAAACATGAACACATTTCTGCATAAAATTATTTTCAGCTCAAAACTAGATGTTAGCATTTGTAAAAGATTCTTTTATTAAATTTAAAGAAAAGGAAAATTTAATACTAAAATTTAATGCTAATACTAAATTTAATCCTAAAATTTAAATCCTTTGGGGCAAAGGAATTTCAGAAAGAAATATTTTCAAGTTGTTAGTATAATTATGCTATCAGTCTTAAAATTGATTTGAAAAATATAATTGAGATGAAATGGCCTACAAAACTATAATTTAAAACTAATTATTTTACTTGCTTCACTATTTCCCTTGTGAACCCCTCAATTTCTATCCCACCTTTACAATGAAAAGATAGGAATATAAATATTTTTTATACTGTGTCTCCTAGTTGGATGTTTTCAGATTACTAGTCCAGAGTAAATGAAAATTTGTGTATTAAAAATTTCATAAGAAACTATAAAAGAAATTTTTAAAAACTGTTGAAAATTGACTTGCTCTTAATGAGTATTTGAAAAATGAGTAAAATGAAAAATATAATCTAACTCTACTTAATATACTTGCAGTACTTCTGAGGATTCTTTTTGGAGGACTCCAATGCATAAATATATATGTCCATAAGATTTTTTCCAACTTTTCAATTATATGCTAAAGAGAAAAGCAAATAATTTAAAGTAGTATCATAGATTATAGTATAGACAGTACAACAAATAATATACTGCAGACAAATTAACATAGTATAATAGTATAATAGAACTTCTTTATTTTTAAACAATGTGCTCATTACCATTTTATGAAAGAGGAATATAACTTTTTCTCTGCAATTTTTGAGAGCAAATATATTCATTCATAAAATAATATCTTAATACTTACATTTTGTTAAAACACATAAAGTTGTCTTTTTTTATTGGTCCATTTATAATAAATATTTAAAAATCAATTAGCTTTTCACAGTTCTACATTACCGTATTTTAATACTATATATAAATAATAGATATTGAGGCCTATTTCAAAATTATTTTGGAATTCAAAGTAATCATGATTCATTTTATTTAAGAATGACATTTAAAGGCATCTCTCATGCTTAATTTCTAGCATCTTTGTATGTCTTGATAAGTTTATCCATGATAGTAACCCTTGGGCTTTCAAGCTTTAGCATGTATAATCTCATTTATTCTGAATAAACATGGCTTGCCCTTATGTAGCGCCATGTGGTTTGCAATTCAGAACAATTCCTCAAGTCCTAAAGTTGGCTAATGGACACAAAGAGATGAGTTTTGTATCATCCAGATATTCACAAATGTGGGACTTCTCCTTTTGTGGTCTCTTCCTCTTAGATGTCAAAATGTGCTGTTTATCCAAATGGCTGTGGGATGGTTTGCTGTCACCGCAAAATGCAAAAATACACTAATCTCATTCCCAATCTGTTATCTTTTATGATCTTGCTTATTGTTAAAGGCAACATAAATTTCCTAAATTGCAGCCTCTTTCCTCTCCTTCTCACTGTGTTAAATCAGTCAGTGCCTCCTAAAGAACCCTTCTATGAAGTGCCATGGGGTTTAACTCTTCCTGAGATTTTTCCGTAGCTTCATTCTCTTCCCCAAGTCTTGTTTGTACTGTTCACTCGCCATCCCCAGATGTTCTGATTTTCCCATCACAGTAGAAATAATGGCATATTCTGAGCCACCTTCGATATCACTGTACCGTGAAGGAAGGAGGAAGGGGTCCTGCCAAGGTGATGACGGTCTCTAGGAACTCGCAAAGGTGAGGGAAACAAGGGTACCTGCTCTCCTCCTGGACCTCCAAAATGAGACAGCTCCTCCCAACACTTTGATTTTTACGTTACTGAACCCCAGTCAGATCTCTGGCTTACACACCTTTAAGATTTAGTCCTGCAAATGCAAAGAACTGAATTCTGCCAACCACCTGAATGGCCAAGGAAACAGAACTCCTTTTGAGTCTCTAGAAAAAAATACCTTGATGAGACTGCATATGTAGCCTAGCAAAACTTCTATCATGAGTCAACGTTACATTTTGGCTATTAAGACACTAAATTCCTAGCATCGTAATAGAGTAGCCATAGGAAACTATTAGCATGACAAATGCAGACGCTTCTGATTCTGCTCAGTGCACAAGTTTATATCTGTTTCGGCAGCACACTAGTAAGATGCCTGAGGACTTTCCAAGATGATAGCTTTTAGATAATGTATTGAGTTGCATTGTTGCATAACAGACTATGACAAATTTACTGACTTAAAGCCACACTCACTTATTCAATCTCCTGTCTATTGGTCAGAAGTTTGAGAAAGGTGTGGTTGGGTTCTTTGCTCAGGATTAATAAGATCGAAATCAAGATGGTGGCTGGCATGGGCTGTTATTTGGAGGTTTGATGAAGGGAAAAGTTAATTCCAAGCTCATTCACGTTCTTGACAGGACCCATTACCATGCAGCCACAGGGCTAAGGTCCTAACCTTTGTGTTGCATATCTACCAAAGCTTACCTTCCTTTCGCTGCTACATAGACCCACCAGAAGAATCAGGCAAAAATATCTCTGTGATGGATATAGATGTATGTCCTGAATTATTGCTTTCTAAAATCTTATTCCTCCTGAATTAACTGGCTTTGAACAATTCAATACAAATTTAGGGTGATAACACTTGATTACTGGTGTGCCTGCTCTGTGGAGAAAGATGTGTATCCACAATCAGACAACCAGGGGGTCAGATTTTTTACTACACATTCGAGTTCTCTACTAGATAATGTAGTCACACATAATGATGTCAGCATTTTCATCCAGCACAGGAGACAATTTCCTTTCACATGTACTTTCATGAAATACAAGCTGGCTGTCTGGAAGATTTTCCCCATCAAACTAGTCCCAAAATGGCTTCATGTCATATACAGGCCCTGAAAAAAATATTCCTCTAGGCTAAATAGTGTTTTAATCTGTTGACAGCATTTTAATTTTCTTCTTCTGAAGCATCGCTAAAGGAGACCCCATGGAGAGAGAAAGCAGGTCAAGAGGAAATTAAAAGTGAAGATCTTGCTTTTTTCACAACTAGGATAAATCTGTTAATTATGCCAACTGAGAAAAAAATGCAGGCAATTTTTAATTTACAAACTGCTGAAAGGTTGCTATCAAATAAATTGATTAGCAGTACTCATAATCAAAAGCTGTGGATTAGTTGTTAATTTGTGGAATCAATTAATAGAAGCATTTATCAAATATATTTGCCTCCAGAGAATGACAAATCCATTGCCCTGTACTCCTGAAGATAAAGAACTTTGTTTCCTGGAAATGCAGTGCTTCCTGGGGCTATACCTCTGTTTTTTCTTGATTTCTTATTTCAAAAAATGTGTCCTGAAATATCTAGACTTACTCTTGCATAATCAGCTAGAATATTTTTGTATTAATATATTAAAATATTTTACCCATTCACTCTAGATATTTATAACTAATTCACTGAAGACTGGATAAATATTTTTTCCAAACTAATAAAATCACAAGTAGCCTAAGAACCAATTATCTGTTGTTAGCATTCAAGTAAAATGATTTTCTACAATTTAGAAATTAAAACCTGTCTGAAGCTTTCTGAATATGAAGTTTCATATAAGCTATTAGACTGTGTAATATAATGTTCTAATTTATAGTTTTTTAAAACCATTAGGTATGTTGCTGCTGGTCCAGATTTTAGCATATTCATTGAAAGGTGTTTCTTAAAGCTGTATACATTGAGTCTGTTTTTAAAATATGCTAAAATCTGTCAGACTATCATGCCAAATAATCTGTTTTGGAGTTGTTTGCTTGTTTGTTTGTTTCATACTGGGAATAGAACTCATGACCTTGTGCTTGCCAGGCAGGGCTTACACTACTGAGCAAAATTCCCCATGCAAATAATCTTACATTATGGCATTTTATTAAAGAGAGAAGTCAGTGCCCTATTACTTGGTTTATGAGAAAAATATATTCAAATAAATTATTAATCCTTATTTTAAGACTACATAATAAATATCTTTTCCATTACCAACTCTTTCTTGTACAGATCACTTGAACTGGTCCTTAGTAGAGGTCAGTTATGCTTTTTTTTATACAGGTCATTTTAAAAAGTTATATTTATTGTATTATGAAGCAACATAAACAGCTTCACACTTCTGTTTAATATCAATTTTTCTTTTCCTTTTGGAAAATAATTTAACAGTCTTCAAAAAAGGCTAAAACGACTCTTCCTGTAGAGGTTTGGAATAGTGACTACTGGCTTTCTTAGAGTGATAGAAACCTATTTAAAATATCAGTTCCTGATGCTTATCCTTTAAAAGTATGTGGGAACATTGGATTTATCTTTTGTTTTGAGGTCTGGCCCACAGCGGAGGTGTCTGTCTCTGTCACAATTGCAAGGTATCTGGCCTTCTGCACTGGTTCCTTTGAGCGCCTACCCCTGTCTAGCTGTCTGAAATGCTTCTGTCTAACTCAGCTGCCTGTAACACTGTGACTGCAATATAATTATGATAGGCAAAACTTGTGTGTTTGATGATTTTGAATACTGCATTTTCAGTGTTATAACAAGAAATCCTATACACTTGTTGGTGGGATGCAAGTGGATAAATTCAATTCATAAAACAATATTTTCTCATTTAGTAAACTTAAAGATATGTGTGTGTGTATATATATATATATATATATATATATATATATATATATATCCTGTTTCTAGCTTTTGTATACAGTCCAGAGAAAGGTATGAATGTATTGCAGCAGATACATCTGTTTATACTGATATTGCTCATTATATGGAAGAAACTAAAAATAATACTTGTCTTCCTCAATATATAGAGAGTGGAATGTATTCTTACAATAGAATATGACAAATCCATAAAATAATATTCAGTCAAGAACAACTAAGTAAATAAAGGATGTTTTGAGAAAAACTGCATTCACATAGTTTTTATTATAGCATATTGTTATACTTGTTCTAATTCATTATTTTAATCTCTTATTGTATCTAATTTATAAATAAAACTTCATCATAGTAAATACATATATATAGGAAAAAAATAGTATATAATAGGTTTTGGCATACTTAGAGAACCACAAAACTCTACAGAGCATTGTCTTCTGGTTCTCAGCTGAGTACTAGCATGTGTGCATTGTGTGTGTGTGTGTGTGTGTGTTGAAGGCTAGTACCAGGAAGAGAAAGAATCACTAGAATCACTCAAAACCATCAGGGAGAAATATCTGAAGAATTCACACTTAGCTTCAAATAAGATCATTTACAACCAGTCATATAGGAAAGAGTCATAGTTCATTAGGCATTGAAAGGATTACTCAGAAAAGCAAGCCTTATAAATAAGAATTTCTAGATGATGTGGGCCCCCCCATATTGTTGTTTTGATTATATGTGTCATTATCCTTTCTGTAGTGGCAGAAGATGACACAAGACGTATGCAAGGGGCTGACGTTTGGCCCAGTGCTTTCTGAGGCAGCCTACTGACATCAGCTGAAACACATTTTCTGTTCAGCTTTTCCACTCACAAAATCAATACATTTTCCATTTTAACACTGTGACCACAGCTTTTATAGTTTAAGGAACACTACTAACAAGCCTTAAAAAACAAGACCTGAAAAGACCAAAGTAACTTGGCTTCATGCTAGATAGGTAGAATCTTAGGGATATTTATGGGAATAAAAATAAGCAAACTCCCAACAAGTTTCATATTATCTGACATCCCATCAAAATGACAGATATGGAAAGAGGCAGCAAAATGAAACCAATAATAAGAAGAATCAAAGTATGGAAGCAGGTCCAGTAATCTCATAAATGATGAAATCAGTAGACAAGGACTTAAAAAGTCATTATATATGTATGTCAGGTGCTTTAAAATATACAGAAAATACTAAAGAAAAGGTGTTTATGAAGATGAACACAAATTCAACTCTCAGTGATGTAATACATGTATCAGAGAAAAACAATATTCTTTAGATGGATGAATAGCACATAAACTATTGCAAAAAAGAAGTCAGTAATCTGAATACATAAAGACACTACCCAAAATAAAACAAAGAAAGAAAATAGACTGCCCATAAAAAGGAGTTTCCACGAGGGTATGTGAACTAGTCCAAGGCACAATCTGGGGTCTCTTAATAAAGAGGGGGATGGAGGACAAAAAGTGGAATGATTAAAGAAAGTCAAAAATATGACCTGTTTTCCCATCAATTTGACTAAAAACTCCACATGTACAGATGAAGAAGCTCACCAGTCCCCAAGCAGAAGAAATGTGAAGAAAACTGCAACCATGTACATCAGAACCAAAGTTCTTGAAACCAGAGAATTAGTTGACTGCAGGGTTTGTGTTCATGTCTGTAGTGAAAAGATTTTACAGGAGTAATGAAAAATAAAGCATGCTCTATCTTCTACTTGGTGTCTTATTAGAAATTCAAGAAAATGATACATTATCTGCAGAAAACACAGATCTGTGTGATAGCCATTATTGTCAGGAAAGAATATAAATAGAAGCTATTGAACCAGATTATTAAAGAACTTGAAGAGCTATGTCAAGGTAGAATTTTATGAGAAAATATTTTTCGTGTAATAAATGTTTTGAACAAAAAGTTCTGAAGGAATTCAATAAGCAGTAAACTTGAACAATTTTTTAAAAACCTTATGGAAGAGCTTTACATAACATGTTATGGAAAAAGTGTAGAGATTTGCAGGCAATGAGACTCAGATGTAAATGAAAACAAATGAGCCCACTACATGCTGTATTCAAGAAAGCCAAATTAACTAGCAAAAAGCAAATGAATGCTAAGGCAGAAGCTGTGAAGAGGCTGAGACATCATGGCATCAGCCTAGTTATTTTGTTGAGATTGAGAGAGAGAGGGAGAGGGAGAGGGAGAGGGAGAGGGAGAGGGAGAGGGAGAGATTTTAAAAACGTTGCGAATTCTGCATCAGTGACCAGAGTTTTATTTGCTAAAAGCAAAAATAGCAGCTTGAGTAACATTGTGATGCTACTCCGCATTCTTAGCACCTTGCTAGTGACAGGGAAAGAACTGGTTGGTATGGTATTGGCATGGTATTGGTATGGTATTGGTATGGTAGGATGAAGCTACAGGAAGTAGATGATGCAGTGTGAATGTGAGTGTTTACACAGGCAGGGGGCAGCTCTTTCCCCTATCTTCTGGATAGACAAGCAATCTTCTGGAATAGAAGGTATTATGTTTTCTGTTTCAGAGTATCTTGAGTTCTTATCCTTTGTAATATAAATTAGCATCCCTAAGGGGAAGATAAGACTGTGGTCTTTTATGTCTAAAACCCAGTTTTATCCCAATTTGAAATATACTGGAAATCCGTAGAAAGATATGTCTCTATATTCCTATGTAAATTACCTTTGGAATCTGTCCCTTAATCTAATCCAGGACCTCAAAATGTAAGCATTTGGCTCCAAATGAGATAAAGTAAGCTCTTTCTCTCTCTCTCTCTCTCTCTCTCTCTCTCTCTCTCTCTCTGTGTGTGTGTGTGTGTTTGTGCCTATGTGCATGCACATGCGTGTGTGCGTGTTAGGTCAAGTATAGAAGACACAAGTGCTTTCACAATGAAGAAAGAGATAGCAGATTTTATACTCATGCCTACAGTGGACAGATTTTACTGAAGAAATAAAGAAATATATGTTCTATCTTCAAACTGATATAGAAGAAAAGTGTAACTCTCAACCTGCTAAATGTCAGATACACTGAGTTCATGTTCCCTGAAACCAAAGAATATATTCTAAGGAACAATGGAAGTTAAGAAGAGGAAAAATTTATTGATAACTATAGCTCCTGAGAGACAGGAGAGGACCTGAAAGTGCCACCAACCCCATTTCTCAGAGGAAATTTTATAGAGCAAAATCATGAGGTGGGTATAAAATCCTGAGTACAATGCGGATCAAATCTATGATTAACCATTAAGAGTACAAGTATAGCCATGTATGTAATATTGATCCAAAGGGGAAGCAGGTCACATAGCAAATACACATGGGGAGAACAAAGTCCTTTTAGGAAGGGATGGGTCAGGAGGTCCTGGTCACCCACCTGGGTGACTGATATCTATCTAGACCTTATTAGACCAAGTGATATCATTATAGTATAATATTCAATTTATGGCTTATCCCTTGAGGAGGCGTGTAAGCTTGGTCATCCTGTCTTTATCTTGAGGCCTGACCTTCAACAGATGTGTGCTCATGCACAGATGTGATGTGTTCTCACCTTCTGCATTGACTCCCTCAGGGCCCTGCCACATTTGACTACCTATAATGTTTCTACCTAACTTAACTGTCGGTAATAAAATCATAGTACTTTCCATAGCTCAGGAGGCTAGTACTTTCCAGGAATGCAGAAATTCAGGGAAAATTTGACTTCTTACAATAACAACAAAAATTAATAAAGGAAAAATCATGCCACATTAACACTGATCAGCTGATCAGTCACCAATAAACTACTTGTTGCATTTTAGCATTAGAAAAAGTAATTTCAGAACATACAATGCATTGTTAGTGATAAAGAAGAATGAAACTCCCAACCCACTGTGTCCGCAAGTTCGTGTTCTCTAAAACTGAAGAATGAATTTTAGGAACAATGCAGTTTAAAAGTAGAATATATTCATTGAAAGAAAGAAAGCTTCCGTCTGAGAGACAGAAGGGGACCTGAGCCAGTTGCCCAAGACTGTCTTTTCCAGGGACTTTTATATAGTAAAACCATGGGTTCAAGGCAGGGAAAACAGAACTCACAAGGCAGATGGGCATAAGGTGAGACATAACCATAGTTAGCCAATAAGATTAATAGTTCAGGTAAAATTGATTACATTAGAGACAAATGGGAAAGCAAGTCAGTAGGAAGCAGCATTCTTGGAGCTGTGAACTTTCCCCTAGGGGGATGGGAGAGTGACTCCAGGGTGATAGGGAACTAATTAGACTATCTGTCTTTAGGATGTGGATGAGTTTGTTTGATCCTTTGTCTTGAGGCGTGGCCCACAGCAGGTGTCTGTCTTCCCCACAGTTGTGAGGTATCTGCAGTGGCTCCACTGAGGACCAGGCCCAATCTCACTGCCTATATAACTAATTTAGCTGCCTGCAACATCAGGAATTGGGAATATAAGGAATTTTTTTATAATAACAAACAATTTCATCTAGAGGACATAATAATTCTAACTATTTGAATGCAGAAGAAAAGAGCTCCCAGACACAGGAACTAAAATCTCTGAAAACTACAGGGAGAAAAAATGAAACTAGTATTATAAAGTTGAGATTTCAAGCTCCTTTCAGTAACAGATGCAAGTAAGCATAAAATCAGTAAGGATATTAAAGGGTTTGATCCATACTTTCAATTAACCTGACCTAATCAGACTTTAGGTACACTCCTGAAAGAGAAGGTTATTCTCAGTGCACATGTAGGACTGACTAGCATTGCTAGTTTGGATACTATCTGGCTCCCTGAGAAGTGGGCTAGTTAGAAGCTTGATCTGCAGTGTAGTGATGTGAAAGCTCCTGGAAATGGGTGGCACATCCTTAATCCTGGCCTCCTAAGTAAGTGCTTGATAGGCAAGTGGTGATAAAAGCCTGAGGCAGACCTTGAGCCTCTCTTTGGCTTCCTCTTTGGGTGTGATATGTTTTATATTCAAGTGAGACTATCATAAGGAGGAACTACCCAGAGAGCCCTGACCAGAGATGAGTTAATGCCAGGGTCATTTCTCTGAACCTCCCAAACTGTAAAATCAATAAATCTCCTTCCTTTATACCTAACCTGCCATAGGTATTTCATTACATTAACGATAATTTAATACAAGATGAGCCATCTGTTAGGCCACTAAGTGAGACTCAATAAATTACAAAAGACACAAATCATACAAGCAACTAAACAAAATTGTTACCAAAAAATTAAAATCAATGAAAGAATAATCCCTAGAAAATTAAAATATTTATAAGTCATGTATTTCCAAAATGGCATAGATCAAAAAGAATTTCAAATTAATGTCAAAAATATTGTGTGCCTAAAATATAAATAAGAATAGCATAGCAAATTTTTCAAGGCACATCCAACTGTGCTTAGAAGGAAATACATAGTTTGTAATGTCTGTATTTGAGTACTGCAAGTCCCACATTCATTGATCTCAAATTATACCCTAAGAAAGTAGATGAAATAAAACAAATTAATAAAAAATAAGCAGAAAAAATAATTTAAAAAATGTGAGAGGATATCATGAAATATATATAAATAATAAAGAAAAATCAATGAAATTAAAATATTCTGTGAATAGATGAGTATATGGATAAATATTTGCATATGCTGTAAAGAAACCAACATTACCCTTATTAGGAAAGAGCTCTGAGCCACCCAAGATATTCTCAGATATTAAGAAGTTACAATGATAATAATAATAATAATAATAATAATAATAATGGTATAAACAACTTTATGTTAATAAATTTGAAACCAGTTAAAATAGACAAATTCCCTAAAGGAGGGGGAAAAAACATAAAAAACTCTCTTAAGAAATATATAACCTGAATAACTTTGAAGTCACTAAAAATAGTGTTAATCAGTTTTTCTATTGCTGGAGTAAATACCCAATACTCAAAAGCACAGATACAAGTGACCTGGGAAATTTCTTCCTATCAGTGAAGGTGAATTGTCTTTGCTCCCAGCTAAGGGCAAGGCCTCTGCCATGTACTAGGCCCCACCATCTCAATATATCCAGAGAATCCCTCTGTCAAGTTACTTCTAGATTATTTGCATCATAAATTATCTCACTTTTCTAGTTATTTTTAAAAGCACATAAACATACTATTGTTTATGTCTATGTTCGATCTTTTCTTTTTAACACATCCTCTTCTTGTCTGTTTCTTCTGCCTTATTGCTTTGCCTGTATTCCCAGAAAATATTACTGAAAAATTACT
The DNA here is from genome assembly GCA_004027455.1 of Hydrochoerus hydrochaeris. Taxonomy (NCBI): domain Eukaryota; kingdom Metazoa; phylum Chordata; class Mammalia; order Rodentia; family Hydrochaeridae; genus Hydrochoerus; species Hydrochoerus hydrochaeris. Next base: position 283,263 of record PVLA01001504.1, read on the forward strand.
GAAATTTCTACCACAGTTATCTAACAGACTTTAATATGGTGATGAGAATCAAGAGTACTTTAACAGATCGAAAGTAGGAGAAAGAAAGAAAAAAAAAAGACCAATAATGTCAATGGTAGCTGACTACATGGTGTAACTTGAAAATTTTTAATACATGCATTCCTACAGTGCTTTGTGGGAACAGAAAATTAACATTTAGCAGATATTGTTGTGGTATCTTCTCTGGTTTTGCTACTGCAGCAAAACTTGACCTTACTCCAGGCCGGCAGTATCTGCACCTTTTTGCACGTGGTGATACACATATAACCCAGATACATGCAACAGGCATGTGGGGCTGCCTAGTAATTCAGGAGTGTTAATATCCCTAGAAGATACCTCCAGCCAGTAAAGAGGACAGGGAGCTACTGGGCAAACACTCCAGCTCACTTGTATGTAGGACTGGTATTTCTGAACAATCACACTTTATGCTGTTCATTGACTTTTACTCAGTAGAAGTAAGCAACAGCGATCCATGTGTAACTTGTTTGCAAAATGATCCCTTCTTAGCTGCCTTCCCTTTGAGGAGTTATTTCATACTATACCAGGGTTTTGAATTAAAACCCCGAAAGAGATAATCCCCAACACATAATCCAGAATGTTGAAATCCCATGAAATCAAAATCCTTAAAGCTGAGAAGCCTGCATCAGGCATATGCTGCCTAGAACCTCGCCCATGGGCCTGCCCTGCCACCAGGAACATCAAGGAAGTCTGAATCAGGCATAGACTGCCTGGAATCTCCCCTGTTGGTGCACCCTGCCACGTGAAACATCTTGGAAGCCCATCCAAGACTGAAAACTGCCCTGGACTGCTTCTGCTGGGCCCCCTCTCCCATCTGAAATATCAGAAGACCTCAGCAGGCTCCAGTTAGTGTGAAACACTTTGCAACTTTGCTCGCAGGCAGCTAACCTTGGACTACAGTGGATTAACTGTATCAGTGTGGTGAGTATGCCCCTAAAATAGAGGTGTACAGTGGGTAAATAGGGCCAGTATTAAAGCCCCCTCCAACTAACTGTAAGACTTTGGTGAGCCTGAAAAGAGTGTGTGTGATCGCCTCCGACATATAGATAACTCCAGGCAGGGTGAAAATGACAAAACGAAAAAGCAAAATGCAGTCTCAAACATACAATTCACCAGAAGCAAGTATAGGAGACATTGAAATAGAGGACCCCAAAAGTAACATACTAGGAATCTCTGAAAAGATAGTGAGTGAAATAAAAAAACACAACTCCATCAGGCTATAGAAGAAATCAAATTAGAAGTACTCTCCCATGTAAAGATAGAAATAAAAACTTTAGTAAAGGAATTGTTGCATGCAGCTAAAGAAGAATTAGAGAAAAAAGTACATGAGCATGGGAAACTGATTGAAACCTTGAATAAGCAATATAGAAAACGAGCAGAATACATGAAACAAACTCAAAGAGACATTCAAGAAACAAAAAATTCTATTGAAAGCGTGCAAAACTGCCTAAAGGAAGCTGAGGATAGGATTTCAGACCTTGAGGACAGGATCACAGTTAGTGATCAGGAAAGGACAGAACTTTTAAACACAACAAAGCAGCATGAAAAGACAATCCAGAAGCTTCATGATGATGGCAAGAGCACCAATATAAGAACAATACGCATTAGCAAAGATACAGGAATCCAGGCAAATGACATATGTAAAGTATTTACACAAATAATAGCAGAAAATTTCCCAAACATGGAGAAAGAATCTGATATGCAGGTAAGTGAGGCATACAGAACACCAAATAGTCACAATCAACATAAATCCACACCCAGACACATAATACAGCATAAAAACAGAATATTAAAAGCTGTCAGAGAAAACAGACCACTCACCTATCAAAGAAAGCCCATTAGATTCATGGCAGACTTTTCAGCACAAACCCTCAAGTCAAGAAGAGCTTAGAGTGAGGTACTTCAAGCCATGAAAGAAAACAACATTCATCCCAGACTGATGTAACCAGTAAAAACTTCATTCAAATTTAATGGAGAAACAAGATAATTCCATGTCAAAGAACAACTGAAGAAATTCATGTCCACCAAACCAAACCTAGAAAGAGTACTGAAAGATATACTAGACAGAGATAAAAATGACCACAATCCCCAAAATAACAACAGAAAGAAACCATCAGGTAGGATTAGCAATTAAATAAGAGGAAAGTCAGAAAGAAACAACTGGACAATAACATGGCAAAGTCGAGCCAGTACATATCAGAGATATCCATAAATATAAATGGCCTCAATTCATCTATAAAAAGAAATAGATTGACAGAATGGATCAAGAAACAGGATCCCACAATGTGCTGTATACAAGAAACACATCTGACCCAAAAGGAAACATAGATTAAAAATCAAAGGATGGAAAACAGTATTCCATGCAACAAGATGCCAGAAAAAAGCAGGGGTAACTATTCTATTTGCAGACAACTTGAAAGTCAAACCTAAAATGATTTAGAGATAGAAAAGGTCACTACATACTTATTAGTGGAAAAATTCAAGAGGAAGAACTAAGAATTATAAATACATATGCACCAAATACAGGAGCACCCAACTATATAAGACAGATATTAATGGACATGAAAAACCAAATACAAAAGAACACAATTATAACAGGAGATCTTAACAACCCATTGTCACAAAGAGATAGATCAACTAGACAAAAAGTCAGCAAAGAAATACCAGAACTGAATCACATCTGTGTGCAATTGGACATAGTCGATGTTTACAGAGTGTTCCACCTAACCACATCAGAATAAAAATTCTTCTCAGCTGTGCATGAGACATTCTCCAAAATAGACAATATATTATCCCATAAAACATTCTTAAGTAAATGAAAAGGTATTGAAATCATACCATGCATAATATCTGACCACAGTGCACTGAAATTGGAAATTAATGGCAAAAGAAATTGTAAAACCTGCATAAATACATGGAAATTAAATAACAGCCTTTTGAACAACCAGTGGGCTACAGATGAAATTAAAGAAGAAATAAAACAATGCCTACAATTCAATGAAAATATAGAAACAAAATACTGTAATCTGTGGGATGCAATGAAAGTGGTTTTAAGAGTGAAATATATAGCAATAAGTTGTCATATCAAGAAAAAAGAATGAGCACAAACAAGCAAGCTTATGCTCCATCTCAAGCTTCTAGAAAAAGAAGAGCAAGCTAAACCCAAAGCTCATAAAAGAGAGGAAATTTTAAAGATTAGAGCAGAAATCAATGCAATTGAAACTAAAAAAAAATACAAAGAATTAATGAATAAAAAAGCTGGTTTTTTGAGAGAATAAACAAAATTGACAAACCACTAGCTAAACTTATCTACACAAAGAAAGAAAAAGCCAAAATTCATGCAATAAGAACTGAAATGGGAAAAATTACTACAGATCCCATGGAAATTCAAAAGATCATGAATAACTACCTTGAAAATCTCTATTCACATAAAGCAGAAAACACAGAGGAAATGGACAGATTTCTAGAAGCATATGAACTACCAAAGCCCAACCAACAAGATATAGCAATTTTGAACAACCCAATATCAGCTATTGAAATTGAAAATGTAATTAAAAATTTACCAACAAAGAAAAGCCCAGGTCCTGATGGATTCACAGCTGAATTCTACAAGAAATTTAGAGAAGATTTGATGCCAATACTCCTTAAACCCTTCAATGAAATTGAGAAGAAAACAATCCTCCCTAAATCATTCCTGGAGGCAAGTATTACTCTGATACCAAAACCAGAGAAAGATCCAACCAAAGAAGAGAACTATAGGCCAATCTCACTAATGAACATTGATGCAAAGATTCTCAACAAAATACTGGCAAATAGCATGCAGCAAGTCATCAAGAAGATTATACACCATGACCAAGTGAGGTTCATTCCAGGAATGCAGGGATGGTTTAACATATGCAAATCAATAAATGTAATACACCACATCAACAGAGCCAAAAACAAAAACCACATGGTCATCTCAATAGATGCAGAAAAAGTTTTCGACAAAGTCCAACACATGTTCATGATAAAAACCCTTCAGAAACTCTGAATACAAGGTGTCTACCTCAACCTTATAAAGGCCATCTATGCCAAACCAACAGCCAACATTGTACTAAATGGACAAAAACTGAAAGCTTTCACTGTAAAATCAGGAACAAGACAAAGATGTCCTATATCACCACTCCTTTTCAATATATTTCTGGAAACCATAGACAGGGCAATCAGACAAGAGAGAGAAATAAAACGAGTAAAGACAGGAAAGGAAGAAGTTAAATTATCACTATTTGCAGATGACATGATACTCTATATAGAAGACCCATTAAAAATACTACTAGAGGTAATAAACAAGTTCAGCAGTGTAGCTGGATACAAAGTCAATGCTTAAAAATCAATAGTATACCTGTACCCACCAAAAAACTCATTGAGAGAGAAATTATCAAAATATTGCCCTTTGCAATAACATGTAAAAAAATGAAATACTTAGGAATCAACCTAACTAAAAATGTAAAAGACCTATGTGCTGGAAATCATACTACACTGAAAAAGGAGATTGAAGGGGATATTAGAAAATGGAAGGCTATTCCTTGTTCTTGGTTAGGAAGAACCAAAATTGTGAAAATGGCTATACTTCCAAAATGGCTATACTGTTATACAGATTTAATGCAATCCCAATCAAAATACCATTGACATACCTCACAGATCTAGAGAAAACACTCCTACAATTCATTTGGAAACAGAAGAAACCTAGAATAGCAAAGGCAATTCTAGGCAATAAAAGCAAGGCAGGAGGCATCTCAATTCCTGACTGGAAACAGTACTGTAAAGCCACAGTGATAAAATCAGCATGGTACTGGCAAAGAAATAGACCTGAGGATCAATGGAACAGATTAGAAGATGTAAGCATGACTACAAATACACTCAGCCACCTGATATTTGACAAAGCAGGTAATTATGTCCACTGGAAGAAGGATAGTCTCTTTAATAAATGATGTTGGAAAAACTGGCTCTGCACATGTTGAAGACTGAAACTAGATCCAAGCCTATTACCATGCACAAAACTAAAGTCTAAATGGATCAAAGAACTCAGTATTAAAACAGAAATACTAAATCTACTGGAAGACAAGGTAGGTAGAAGTCTTGGAGACATAGGGATAGCAAGGAATTAATGAGCAAAACACAAACTGTATGGGAAACACTTCAAAGAATCAACAAATGGGATCTCATATTATTGAAAAGTTTCTGCACTTCAAAGGAAATCACCAACAGAGTGAAAAGAAAACCAACAGAGTGGGAAAGAATTTTAGCCAGCAACCCCTCAGACAAAGGACTTGTGTCCAGAACATATAAAGAATAGAAAAACATCAACCTCCCCAAATTCAAAGACTGTCTCCAAAATGGGCATCTGAGATGAACACACCATTCTCAGAGAAAGATATATAAATGGAAAATAAATACATGAAGAAATGTTCACCATCACTGGTCATTCGAGAAATGCAAATTAAAACAACATTGAGATTCCACCTTACTCGGGAAAGAATAGCAGCCATCAAGACAACTGATAACAAATGTTGGCGAGGCTGCGGGGAAAAAGGAACACTGCTCCACTGTTGGTGGGAATGTAGACTGGTGCAACCATTATGGAAATCCATATGGAGAATTCTCAGAAGACTAGGATTGGAAGCCCATTCAATCCAGCTATTCCCCTCCTGGGTATTTTCCTCAAAGAACTGAAAAGTTCATATCACAGTGATATATGTGCACCCATGTTCATAGCTGCACATTTTGTGATAGTTAAATCCTGGAAATAACCAAGATGCCCATCAACTGTAGAGTGGGTGAAAAAGATGTGGCATTTTTATACAATGGAATATTACTCAGCTATAAAAAGGATGATCTTGAGGCCTTCATAGATAAATGGAGACAACGTGAGACTATCCTTATTAGTGAAATAAATAAGAATCATATTTATAAATATCATATTGTGTCTCTACTGTAAAAAGTAAATAAGAACTACAAGAGTAATAAAACCAAAATGTGTAATTGCTATTGTAAAAAAGAAAGGAAAAGAAAGTGCTCTAAGGGATATAACTGCATGTATGTTTGAGTGTGTAAAATAGATGATCATATTGCTGAATCTCTGTTGGATCTTTGAGCAGAACTGTTTGTAGTCTGACTGTTTGAATGTTTACTATGTACTGTTTAACTTTGTAACTTGAACAACTACATCCAGGATGACAGTATGTAATTTATAAACTACTGATTTCTTAGTGGGGCTTTTTCTCATTTTCCTTTATTTTTCTTTCTTTTAGAATTCTGTATTGTTGCTACCCTTTTTTCTGTTTTGCTTTCTTTTTCTTCTCTTTAAATAAAATTTTAAAAATGTATAATTGCTATTGTAAAAAAAGAGGAAATAGGAAGCGCTATAAAAGATATAGCTGCATGTATGTTTAGGTGTGTGGGATTGATGACCATATTTCTAGGTTCTTGTTGGATTATTGCACAGATCCGTTTGCAGTCTCACTGAGTGTTCACTTTGTGTGCTTTAATTTTGTCACTTGAAAACTATTTCTAAAAGAACAATATGTAATTTATCAACTAGTGATTTCTTACTGTTTATCTTCTTTTCTTGAAATTCTGTAATATTTATATCTTTTTTCTGTTTTTTTCTCCTTAAATAAAAAAATTCTTAAAGCTTAAAGTCTTAAAGATTCAAATCCTGAAATTACAATTCTGGATTTAAAGAAAAATTAAAAGACACTTACTCAATGTTTTTAAAAAGGTGATTTATATAAAAACATGACTGAGCCCTTCACAGACCTTAGGACGCTGTTGACCCAGCTCAATTAAATCTGAAGAAGGCCAGAGAGCCAAGGAGTTTAATGCCCACAGGAAGCAGCTAATTTTCTCAGCCACTTTCAGAGGGACACTGATTCACGGTGCTCCCACCTGGTCAACTTGAACTTCCACAGTAACCTCCTCCAGAAGCAGCCTCACAGACCTGCAGCACAGCCAAAATTATGCTTCGCCAGTGTCCTAGGCATTCCTTCTTCCCAAAGCATGCAGGTATCCTGCATACAACCAAAATAGTGAGTCCCTTTCCCAAATTTGGCTCTCTACGTCTCAAATCCTTATTTTCTTTCATGAGGAATTGCACTTTTCAAGATTTTTAACATTTTAAGTTTTGAAACTGTCATTTGCAGGATTTTAGGATTTAGGAATTTTGACCTTTCAGCCTTTTCACCTGTAGGATTTATGACTCTTAGGATTGTCTCTTTCAAGACTGTGATCAACACTGGTGCCCCGAGAGATATCTACAGAAATGTTATAGGCTTTCATTTTTACTAGTGAGTAAGTGGGGAAAAAGAGAAAAAAATAAAATTAATATCTTCACATAATGAAATGAGCATGCATGGAAAGTAATTGAGTCAATCTGGCCATTAAAGACTTCCCTTATTGAAAAAAAGAACCAGTCTCATGTTTCCAGGTGATTAAGGGCAAAAGTATATTTTCTTCAAACCCTAATTTCTCTTACTGAACCAGCTTCAAACTTTCTGTTTGCCTTTACATGAATGTCTCATTCAGTTAAAAAACACAGAATGTTAGATGCTGACAGAGCGCTTAGTGACTTGACACCCACCACTCTGTCCCATTTGTACAGTGAAGAGAAGACAGGAAAGAAATGAATTCACTGTTTCTCTTTCCACACGCAGACCTTGTTTACTGGCTATGAAGTTATCTTTATTAGTAAAGGTAAAAAAAAATGCCCTTGTCCCTAAGGTTGCTATTGTAGTAAGACTTAGATAATAAATATTCAAATACTCTGTGTAAGCAAATACTCTAAAACCAAGCAAAGCATTACTGGGGTATTTGTTAATTCCTTTGAAAGTAGCATAAAAAGACAATTTTCTCCTTTTGCTCGATTCTCTATCAATGGATAAATGAATGTAAAACTCACTATCTTACTCTTGGCTACAGAAAGAGGCTGTTCTTTTCCTTTTTAAATATGATGTTATGAAGCTCAAAAATTGAGCATAATGATTAGGCGATAATGGATGATGTCATTGTTAATCTGGTCATACAGCAATCATTGCCATTTCATTAGATGACGTCTCTCTTCTCATTTCTTGTGGTGGGAGCCCCACATCTAACGTGTTGAGGGGTGCACATGTAGTACAAGCCAGCAAAAACATCCCCTCTCTTTTCTGATACTTCTTTAATTGATTCAAGTAAGGCAACAGTTGGAAAAATTGGATAGTGAGAAGCCGTCTGAAATATTCATGCCTGACACTGAGTTCCTAAAAGGCTTTCCTGACTGATCCCAAAGGTTTTCTGTGCATTCTCTGACATCTTGAATAACTTAAACTTATTATTTTAATTTTTAAAAATAATTTTTAATAATTTAAATTTAAAGTGAATATGTTTATGAGCTTCAAAGCAATGGTCATAAATTAGGACAAAATGAAATACAACAGAGATTGGTTAAAAATGAATGACCTAAAAAAAGAATGCCTAACGGAAAGATTCATTGAGATATGGGAAAGCAAGTAAACCACTTAGGCTAACTGTAGGTTTTCAAACCTGCAATGATTTTATTTTTGGTGTTGGTTACCAGGTCACTGAAAGATGTTTAAATGTTCAAATTTGGGTTTCAGTGGATGTGGAATACACACAATTTTCATGTTTTTCCATATAACTTTTTCTCCAGAGTAATTTATTTAAAATTTGATTCACAATGCTTAAGAAACCTGAAAGTTCATAGTGGTATAACTAATAAGCCACTCACTTTTCACACGTATTTATTCCTTGGACAGAATATCAAGCAGTGTATAGTTGTTTTGTAGGGATTTATCTTACTAAAGATGAAAGTTTATGCAACATTTCTAAAATTATAAATTTATGTGTCATTTTCTCTCTGCCAACATTTTTCCAGGTCTTACATCCAAAATTCAGTCCAAAATGACCTAGAAATGCTCCAAAAATGTTCATTAAAATTGATTTTTTGTCTAGTTCCAGTGCTACTGAAAATGTATGAAACATGTATTTCATTTATGGAGCAATTTTCTTCTTCTAGAATGGAATGTCCTTAATAATATGGTTTTTAATAAGAAGGTGTATCTAAAATGGAAAAAGGCAAGGGATTCTGATTTTTCATAGATAATTAAACCAAATCCATTTGCCCAAGAGAAAGAGTAATGCATGGAGTTTCTGGTTATGAATTGTATTTTGTCTAGGGAAATGAAACATATTCTTGTACTCACTGATTGTCTTTTCTAATTCTTAAGTCATCAAATACTGGAGGCCAAACTATAGTAGTAGAAGAAAAGATACAGAATAAATGATACTACACCTGCAAGCATATTAGAGTTAAATATAATAGAAAAATAAAAAGTGCTTAATAATAAAGGTAGTTATCAAATAACCCATACACAACTGGGCTTTGCAATTCTTATTTGTGAAAATCTCAGGAAGAGGGCTGTCATAAAATCTTTAGCGGGAAAGTTTCCTTAGCAATTATTTATACTTGATGTGTAAATTCTTAGAAGTTATTCTAGAGTGCTCTTAACTTCCTTATCTTTCCTCTGTTATCTACTTACTAAAACAAAACACGAACATTGCATATTAACTATGCTGCACAGTGTGTTGTTATACATAACATTTATGCTTATAAAATTGTTCCTACCTTGGGTTGAACTATTTCTATGTTTCAAATAATTGGTTCTCAGCCATGGAAAACCTACCTAGCTAAAGTGGACAGTAGGTGAAGGAGATAATATTCGATAGAAGGAAGCTGAGAGGGCGCCTTAGAGAATTTGCCTTATCTGATAAAAATTTTCAAGGAAACAAAAAACTTGAAGCATCTATCCTCAGTATGATAAAAAAGTATCTTCCAATTTATCCACTGTGAGCTTCAGAAGACAATGACATAATGCTACTGTCCTTTGGCCTCTCTCTGTTTGTTTACAAGCACAACAGAGTTTGTCCATTTTAGTTGCCCCATGAATGCCACTTTCAAAACTAAAAATAGCCAAGTGAAGCTTTAGCTTCCTTTCACAAGTTACTTATTCAAAGTTTTATTCTATGACAATTTGTTTTGGCAAAAAGCTTATAAGACTATGTGTTGGCCACAGAGCTTAATAGGAAAAGCCAATATGGTAGTTTACCAAATTAACAGGAACAGCAATCTTCCCTGACAGATTGCTGTGCTTAATTATAGCTGTTGGGGATAGAGTCAGCTGTCTGAGCAACAGGAAAAATCAGAGGGTCATTAAGATAGTCTATTAATTTTCTGTGGTAAGGAGAAGCATATCTGTGATCTGTACCTGCTGTGTGGCAGAATACTTTCCAAAAAACTGGTCTCTAATGCTCTTTTATTATTAAAAAAAAAAAGCCCAGTGTAAGTTAAAGGCTAAGAAATCAACGATGACTTGGGGATGAGAACTTACATGGCTAGTCATTAGGTAGAACATAGCCTCTTCTAAAATAAGTCTAAAAATATTGTAACAGAAAAAGAAATCTCACATCACCTAGCATACTATTATTTTCTCCTATAGTTAAAAGATGAAAGATACTTTGACATCAACTCCTTGGCCCATATCTTTTTTCCTCTTGAAAAAATAGATGTCTTTATAAATATTGGAATAAATGTTTGCAAAAATGTAAAAGGATCCATTTACTGTCTGTCTTTCAAAGGGACCAAAAAATTGCGGTACGTGGAGTTAATGCACTCTTAAGGAGCATTTTTAGGAAAAATAACTGAGACATCCATTGCATTTTAGGGAAACCACTGGAGCTGGAGTTGTGGTGATATTTATTTAGTGACACATAGGAATTTTTAAAAAGGCTGAAGCCACACTTTTTAACCTTTATGATCTATAATAACATTTCCTGCGCCATGTTAGAAAACTCAGAATGCTACAAATATTTCCCAATTCTTCATACCAACAGGGAAGTTAAACTAAAGCTCAAATTAGTGACTCATTATATCAGGTACATGGCAGAAGAGGAAGAGATGAAAAGCGATGTAGGTTCTGGAAACTGAATGTATTGCCGGAGTCCAGCTGCGGCAGGGCTAGGGTTTCCCAAAGGTGGACAGGGAGTCGGCGAGAGAGAGACAGAAGACACTGCACACCAGTCTGTGAGTGAATCTGAATCCACTTTATTTTTTAGAAGCTGGAATATATATTTGTTAACCTTGGCAGCAACCTCCAGCCCCAAGTAGGAAGCGCCCCAGGCCCAGGGCCAGGCAGAGACAATCCCAAGCAACAGGTATTAATTAACCTCAACCCCAAGCAGGGAGCGCCCCAGGCTCAGGGCAATAGGTATCAATTAACATCTCAATCTTGTTACTTAGTTAGCTTGGGAAATGTAAGCGATGCACTTGAATGCCTGCAGGAGGGAGAGATGTGTGAGGCTATTGTGCCGCTCCCTACATTGTTTCCCTTATCACTTATGGGAGTGTGGCAGTCCCTGTGAGGACAACGCCTGTCTTAGGTCAAGGACTCTTCATATGAACCCAACCAGGCCTTACCCGTCATGGGCCTACAGGACAGCAATTGGTCCTGTGCCTGTCTTAGGCGGCTGGTGGCATAACATATGTGTCCTAGTTGCCCGTCTTTGGCTGCCTGTAGGACAGTGCCTGTCTTGGGTCAAGGACTCTTCATATGAACCCAACCAGGCCTTACCCGTCATGGGCCTGCAGGACAGCAATAGGTCCTGTGCCTGTCTTAGGCGGCCGGTGGTGTAACATATGTGTCCTAGTTGTCCGTCTTTGGTTGCCTGTCCAGTGTCTCAGGGCAGTTGTCTCACAGGAACCCCACAAATCCTCCTCCATGAGCTCTCCCACCCGAAGCTCCCACATACTCTCTCACACTACTCACAGAAGGCAAAATCCCACAACCAGTCCTCACAAAGGGGTTATCTAGAGGGCCTCCAGCAACCCCCCTGGAGTCTCCACCCTCAACTCCATATTGAGCATTACATAAAAACATACACATGTGAACTACACAAATTACAATTATCAGTACAAAACATTCCAAGATCCCTGCGCCCAATTCCCACATGCGGTGTCCTTTTCCTGGAGAAGCGATTGTCACAAGGCATGGATGGACTAGGACGCAGCATGGACAGAAAAGGGTGCCGCAATGTATGAATTGAACAATATAATTTTCTATTAAGTGAAAGCATACTGAATATTGTTAAAGCTTCTTAAAGTGTAATATATATTTCATTAAATCTCACTGGAACCCTCTGAGTTTGAAAGTTCTCTTTCTCATTGAAAGTTCAATTTCAATGAGAAAATGTGTACTTCTTTCTTCACATTGATCTTATTTGTACCCCAAATTTAATGGATCAATTATTCTAATATTTCCAAAATGAAATTTACTTACATGTTCCATTTTGTTCTTTTTATTCAATCACAATGGAATTTTTAAAAAGTTGTAAGTTAACTAACCCTCAAATAACTCGTAACACCAAATAACCTTAATTCTAAACACATCCACCAAAAGAGGTATAGATGTTAAATATACATATTTACTTGTACTTATTTACTCACTATAACCATTAAAAAAATCATTGATAGGCCCAGGTCCTGCTGCTACATAAAACTGAATACTTTGACATCCACAGCCAACCTTTCCCATGAATGTAGATGGTTATTTTGGTGCCATATCTTTCAACCTCACCTGGCATTGTTGCTGATTTTGTTCTTGTCAGGTGTCATTGTTATTAATGTTAACTGGCTTTGACTGTATGCCATTATCTGGTTTTTCTTTGTGTCATCAATAGTACTGAGGTTGATTTCCAGAGAATTGGGTGCCGGGCCAATTACACTGCACCCTTACCCCACTAATTGACAGAGATGGCTGGATTTTGGGACAGAAGAAAATATCTGTAATTAGCAATGTAATTAGTACATCGCTGAAAAGCATTCTAAGGACTTTGTCAAAGGGAATTTATATTTTAGAAATGGATCTGTCCTCAGCCTGCTAACAAGGCTTGGAATAAGATGAACAATTGTGAAGTTATTCAGTCATTCTACCTGTAAAGATGTAACTAGACAGCCACAGATTCTTACCCTGGTGACTCTAGTCTCAATGTGAATGTCATATTTGATATTTCCAGGTAGTCACAAAAAAACATATTGTTGAAATTACTGATAAAACAGTTATTTATGGTGTAGATTCTCTGCTTTAATTGTAAGGAGTTTATAGGTGCTTCATCTTTATTCTTTGCCTCCTTGCCAAAATATTTTATAGGCATTCTGATTAAGTTGAATTTTTCTATTTCTCAAGGAAACATTTGGAGTTTGTTTCCTTTGTTAGAATCCAGTAAAATAATAAAATAAAACAAAATACATCCCCACTATGTATTACATAAATACATGTGGTTTGGGAGTTTTTACATTTGTATTTTAATAATACTGGGAGTCATGTCAACCTACCAAATATTTAATATTTACCATGTGTCAGACACAGAATTTAGTATTTTGCATGGATCAACATTAGTATTTTGCAGGGGAAAGTGCAGTAAGATTAAAAGTTTAGTACAGCATCTATAATTTTGATATTTCTAGGATTTTGACATTGAGAATTTACAGCCTATGGTGGTTATAATTTATGATATCGAAACCTAAAATAGAACACTTGAAGGTGGAAACAGTGAAAATCTATCTCCTAACTCTAATTAATGACAAAGGGTGCTCTGTGGTGCTGAGAGAGGGAAAGAAGGAGAAAAGTCTACAGTAAGTATCTTAGCAATAAGAAGAATACCATGTAGAAATCCTGTGAGTTTTTAGCAGGACCAAGAATTGCCACTGAGAGTTTTTTCTTTATTCCTTCCATTGATGTTACATTTACTGTATACGCAAGGTCTATATGCTGCTGTGCATTTCCTCCTTGTGTTTAAGGAAATTAAAACAGTAGATTAGAACTGTTAAGAAAGTATGCTTAGAATCTGCTTAAACCCAATTCCACATTCAGCCCTGAAATATAATCTCTGTGTTTGTGTTCAGGCAAGTCACTTAATAGGTGAAGTGATTTTTGTAGATTCATATTTATAAATTCTTTGATGCTCACCTTGACTATGAGAGGACCTCAGTGACTTATTTGTAATGACTGTGATGCCGTAGAAGTGATACTGAATAGCTTTTAAGGCAAGGTCATAAACAGCAATGCAGAATCTTCCCTTTTGTCTTCTCCTAGGAAAAGTCAGCCTTGGAAGTCACCGCTTGAGAAACAGAAGAAAAGAAAGTGCTCTAATGGATATAACGGCATGTATGTTTAAGTGTGTAGGATTGATAACCGTGTTGCTAAGTTTTTGCTGAATCATTGAGCAGAACTGTTTGCAGTCTCATGGTTTGAATGTCCACTTTGTGTGCTTTAGTTCTGTAACTTGAACAACTATTTCTAAGATGACAGTATGTAATTTGTCAACTACTGATTTCTTTGTGTTTATTTTATATTTTATTTCTTTTTTTGGTATTTTGTATTATTGCTTCTCTTTTTTTTTCTTTTTAAATTAAAAAAAGAGAGAAAAGTCTAGACTAAAGGAAAGTTTAGGTATGTGTCTCAGCACACACTTGTATCACTAGTGAGACCTAAAAAGTAAGGCTTTGGTGTGATTCCATCCCCAACGCCATGCACCTTAGTCACCTTCCGTCACGTGAGATGCTCCAACTAGGAGCACCCAGTTGAGCCAGCCAAAGCCCAGAACCTGGATAATGAACAAAAGTCATTTTCCCTGAGTGCCAGTGTGCAATGGTTTGTCACGTTTATAAAATAATTTATGAACCAAAAATGAAAATACTTCAAATTTTGCTTTGAAAATTAATCATTAGAATTTTTTGAGAAGAATTACCAGCCTATGGTGTATATTTGATATTGTTACAATGGTAATTTTGTTTAAAAGTGGTTTAACATTTCAAATAACATTGTAAATAATTTCTGTAAAAGATTTAACTCTTTAAATAATTTATGCTTCAGTATTTCACCTCTTTATTGATAATTTAAACTCATCAAAAGAGGTATTATGTTCTGTTCATCAGCTTTTCCTTAATTAAGGATCTCAGTTAGTCTTAAAAGATACCATTATTTCTGTAGATATTTGATCCATGCCATAGACTCAAGAGATGGAGTGTGTTAGAAGGGATTAAATTATATGGATTTAGGATACAGGGGCTGCATTAAACTAAGATATGCCCCTAATTTCTCTCTCCACCTTTCATAGATTTCTTCAATTCATAGCATTGCCTTAACTCATAGCATATAATAGATGTGGTCTAGCAAAGGTCTGGAAGCTGGCAAAAGCAGGTACAAACTTTATTGTTTTGTTCATGGTTTCTTCTCCTTCAAATGGATCTAATTGCATCTCTACAGCTTTCTAGAACTTAGGTAATCAAAATGTATTAGCCTATTGTATTAAACACAGATAAGATCACTGCCTTCCCCTGAGACAATACTGGGACTGACTTATTTCAGCCCCTTCATACCCATTTGTTAAGGTTAACTTGACCGTGTCAACTACGTTGGCTGGAGATCATCCCAAGGGAGTATAAGAATACTCCTGGGTATGTGTGTGGGTCAGCCATGGAGGCACTGTATCTGATCCCTAAACACTTTCTCTCCTGCATTGTTCCACTGCTCTACCTTCCAATTGCCAGGAACTAAGTATCTGTCCTCCTCCATAACCTTCTTTTATGTTCTCTCTGCTTTGGAGCTAGCCAATTATGGACTGAATACCCTGAAACCATAAATCATGTTAAGGCTCTTTTCCTTTAAATTGTGGGTGTCAGTTATTATATCGCAGTGATGAGAAAGGTGAGTGATGCACTATTGAAAGAGAATGCAATAAACCTTGGTTTGTGAGCACAATTTGTGCCAGAAACATGCTTATAATCCATAGCACTTAAACGGCAAAATGAATTTCCCTGTAAGAAATAATGGAAATTCAGACGACTGTTTCCACAGCCCAAGAATATTCATATAAAAATTATTATAATATTGTAATGTAAAACAAAATAATAAAGAAAATACAAAATATATAAAATAAAGAAATGAACCTGCACTTACCTTTCAAAACCTTCGTGGCTACTGTTAGAGAGACAAGGCAGCAAAGCATTAATGTGTAGGAGGAGTATCAATATCACTAACAAAATCACTGCTATTTATTGGCTCAATAGAAACTTTTTTCTTTTCCTGAATATTTAACAAGGAAGCTATCCAATGACACTTGTATTTGCTTGTTTTTAAGAATTTTGCCAAAATGTGACATTTCGTTGTTGTTAAACATATTCATGTCTCACAGTCTTATTTGGGCCATGCTTTTCCACACAATTTTGCACTGTTTCCCACATTTTATACATTTCCCTAATCTCATCTGAAGTGAGGGAGAGAATCATTGGTTCAGTTTGATCATGCAATAATATTCAGTGTCATGGGCAACATGTATTGCAAAACATTTCTTTTTATCAAGTTAAAATTTATAAGAAATGTTTGTTCATCTTGAGGAACACTTACAGAGCAAGCTACTTGCAATTTGAGGTTTTATTGTACTTTTTTTCTTTTTCTTTATCTTTTTCTTTTTCCACATGCTTGTGTGTGTGTGTGTGTGTGTGCGTGTGTATGTGTGTATGACTGAACCCCAAACCTCATGTATACTAAAAAAGATGTCTACCATTGAGATACACACACAGTACCAGAATTACTGATTTGAATATTTCCCCAGAGAGTTTATCATCACATCACATTTTGACGCACTCTGTATCATATGTAATAATACTGAGAGATTTTTAGACAAAAGTTTTGGAGAGAAATGCCATTTGATTTTTTTAACTTTCACTCTTGCTTCATTAAAGAAATTGTATGACTCCATAGTTAATGATTCCATCTTTAAGCTTCTCTCTGTGACAAAAATCTGAGCCTGTCTACCATAACGCTTTGAGAATAAATTTTTTGAAGAAAAAAATCTTTTCACAATACTTGCATCAAGGATTGTGATTCCTTTTGTAATAGAATTTATGTTCATACCATACAAATAAGTTGAGTTCATGAACCCTATGGCTAATTTAATGGTACCAGTTTTGTGCAAATCTTCAAGTAGCAGTACTGTAATGCAATTCTTTGCACATCATGCTGTCTTGCCTCAGTGGTCAGAATTACTGTCCTCATTGGTTAGGATGAAATCCTCCTCCTTATTTGTACTTCAAAGTTGAACATCAAATAGTCTCATAGACAGTTCAGAGTTAATTAAATCACAAAGTGAATACTCGGCAATTCTACCTGAAAGTTTGTATTTGCTATCCTAAACTTTGGAATACTCCTCAGTTTCTGTTTGAGAATATAACTGACATGATAGAAGATGGTCTGGCTTTATTCTAGGATGTTAGTAATCACTTCTTACTCATTTATGGAAAACAGAGCAATAAACTATATATACCTGTGATTTTTAAAAGACTTTTGAATAACTGAGAAAAAGTTCCATATATGAAAAGCCTGAAACCTCCAAATAGCTGTCACATATTTTAGAGTTCCACAAGAGATTCATAAAACAGCCACACACACATACACAAAAAAGAAAAACGTCAAAGGGATACACAAGGCAATGGCAATCTGAAAATGTCACTGTGAATTCCCCAGGAATTAAACACAAGGTCTTATTCCCTGTAATTCATTTAATTTAATCATAATGCAATACATTGTCTTTGTGATCTGTAAAACTGAATAGACCTTTCTAATCTTAAAAAAACCAAAACATTTCCCTTTGAATTTGCTGCCCCTTTAGCTATCACAAGATTTCTGTCATCTCATTGGTAACTTGGCATTGACTCTTTAAACCCTGATTTCTTAAGCAACTTAGTTGTCCTATTAGGCGTCTCTCTTTAGAAAGGTATTCCCTAAATCACCTGAGCACTATATGCTAAAATGATTATTTACTTTTTATCTTTGACATTCTGTACTATTTGACTCTATCTTCTCATCAATAGTTCTTAAAATTTAATGCTCTGCAGTCTTTAAAGAGACTGGACTTCTGTGGAACCCATTATTTTTTTCTAGTTTTTTTTTCAGAGCTATTACTATTTATATTACTTTTATTCACTACCTGTCTTGCTCTTCCCAGGTTCTACACAGTACTTCACATAATTTTGTTCTTGGTTCTTTCTCTCTCTCTCTCTCTCTGTTTTATGAGTTCCTGTGATTTCAATTACACTCTTTAATATAGACACTGAAAGCTTTATTTCCAATACAAGGCCCCTATGAAAAAACTGGGTCATTTTTTCTAGCTAACTGCTGCATACTCAACCTCTATCATAACATTTTATCCACCAAAATATTAACCTTTCTTCAAATCCCTGCACAAATTTTAGCTCCTACATGTAGCCATTCTTAATCAGTTCATTTATAATTTGAACAATCTCTAGAATGTGAGTTACTATTGGAAATTTTGTTTCAAATTTTCTCTTCCCTTGCCACTAGAAAAGGACATGATATACCATGCTAGAGTCTTTGCAATTTTGAAATCAATATTCATTTATCTTCTCCAGCAATCACTTTACAAGAGGATCTTTTTATTTGCAGATACAGAAATTCAAGCTTAGGGTCATTAATCAATACCTGCAGAAGACAATCTATAAATGTTATGAACAGTTTAAATCAAAGTTCACATTTGAGGCTCAATGTAATGTTTCCAAGTAATATAATCTGAGCAGCAGCTCAAAAAATTAGATCAAGTTAGTTGATATTTCCCTAGTAAGAGAATCAATTTGATGTAGAGGAATATGCCCCATTTTATGGTACAATCACAATGTGTTTGATATTGCTGTAACATGAGGAAGCACAAAGATCAAGCCACTGAAATGTGGGCAGTAATTTTCTGTAAAACAATATGCCATGACACATACCTTATTTTGAAGAGAAGATTTTCTGTTGAGGGATTTTAATTTTCAGCAATTTAGGTTTGGGATATCAGTTAGCATCTAGATAGAAGATACATTTACATGACTATTTCGATGGTCGATTTTGCATATCAACTTGACTTAGTGGACATTGAGCTTCCTCAGTGCTTTGGTAGACTCTGAACTTCCAACCTCCTTCTGCTCAAAAAGAAATCTACTTGGTTTGCTTTCAGTTCAGTCCCTGTCTGACTGTAAGAGAGAATTTCTGAAGATGTCAGGTGAGGCAATGCATTGTATGGGGAAAGTTCTTTGCCCGCGTGCACAGGAATATTTAATCACCTGAAGGCCTAGATAGTACAAAAAGCTGGTGGGATCCTACTGTCTCTTTCAGAGCTAGAATGACCTTCTATTACTCTTGAATATCAAAATTTTAGTTTCTTGGACTTTGGCTTCCAGGACCTCTATCAGTAACTACTCAGGCTCTCAGAAGTCACCCCTCTTCATCTTCCACGCCTGGACAGAAAAAAATGCTGAAAGTTTATGAGTGTATGAGTCTATGAGAGGCAGGTTAGGTTAAGTAACAATGAATGGGCAAACCCACAAATGCCTAAAATTAAAGTACACACATGATGGAAAGATAAATGGACAACTTATATCAAAGTAATGATCTGTATGAATTGTATGAAAAATTCCAAGAAGAAATAAGATTTTTCCATGTTTCAATTTTGAGTAGCTGTTCTTTCAGCAATATGAAAGCAGAAAAGAAAAAGACGAAGGATAAATTAAATAAAGGGTCAGAGATAGTTTGAGACAATTAAAAAAAGTGTATTCAAAGATCTTTAAGTATGGAACTGAGATGCTTAACTAGGTTGGAAATATAGGTTTTTAAAATTGTGTACAGAAAGGTGACATTGAGCTGAAAAATATTCCCTCCCTTCATAGTTTTTTTCCTGTATTACAAAACTTCTATCCTCCAGCTATACTGTGATTTCTAGGGTCACTGATATGGCACATACATGTGTTACGGAACCCCCGGCTAGCTACTCTTAGCTCTTTTACCTTTCCATATATATTTGATCAAGGAGGTGGAGATTTCTTTTAAAAAGTCCTGCTAGGATTTTAGTTGGAATTGCATTAAATCTGTACATATGATCCTGGGGACGCTTGACCTGTAAGAATCCAGTGCTCCCTTCTAGAAATACGGTATGTATTTCTCCACTGTTTTCCTAGCTTCATTGAGTCAGGTGATGTCATTACCTTGGTCCTGATTTTAAGGCAGGCATTTTGTTTTCTTTTTTGCATAAAATACATTACAAGCATAGCTTTCTCTATTTCTTCTTCTTGTCTTTCTTAGTTTTCTCTTTTCTCCATTCATCCTCCTCTCTGTTCCTCCTTCCTTTTACATTTAGCTGAAGTAGATAGCTTTTATCTGATGGAATATAGCCCGTATCCTCAATGGTAAACATAATTGCTCAGAAAGCTAAATTTATTCCTTATTATTTGCTGTATTTTTTAGAATACTTTGTGTCTAAGACAATGAAAGATGTTGAAATATAGTTTTCTTTGGCTTTAATTTTTTGATTTTGTAATAAAACCACCATTCCCCAAGGAATTTTGTAGAATTTCATTTCCTTCTTTAATTTACTACACCTTCACCAATGAAAGCATAACTTGATTAAAAGATGGCACTGTTTAAATTTAAGAAGCAATCATTACAGAAGGAAATATTACCATTTCCTCAGTTATTCTTCCTGGATTTGAATACACTTAGGCCCTCATTCTTGCACATTCTGAAGCAGTTACACATGTCCTTTGGTCGCAGTATTGCGACTGTCTCTGTGCACTGAACTGATTCAAATTGTTCACCTTTCATGATCATTTTAACTTTGGGGAGGAGTCATGAGACACACAGTGCCAGATCTGGTGAGTAAGGTGGATGTGGGCATCCTAAAATGTTTAGAAGGTCACCTTGCCATTGGAAGACACTTAGCACCAATATTCACCATATGTTTTTTAATCACTCCCCTAAAGACACTAATGACAGAACTTCTAGAACTGCCTTAGAAAGTGACAAAAAAGATTAGACAAATAGGCTTGAAGCAAGGCTATTACTTTGATGAGGAATAATAGCAATATGTCTTCTACTAGAGCAAATATTTTAAACATTCATTATAGTTTTTGATTGTTACTCTGGACTAGCAATTTTCTTTTCTGAAACATTTTTTAATGACAAATTTATTCTCATTAATAGAGAGGACTATTCAGATAGCTATTGATCCTGGAATGAGCTTTAGTAGTCTATCTTTCAAGGAGTTTGTGCAACATTTAGCATGGCATCATCAGCCGTTTTCCCTGATTTCATTAAAGCTTGAATATCAGTAGTGAATCTCCTTGTTCCTGCCTCAGATTGGCAGTTTTTGTGTTTTGGCCTATTCATCCTAGCTAGAGACTTGTTGACTTTAATAAATTTTTGAGTGAACTGGGGCTTAGTTTTATTGACATTTACTGTATTTTTTTTCAAATTTATTGGTTCTTCTCTTAAATTTAAAATACTGTTTTCCACAAAACTGTCTTCCAAAGTGATTATATCATTGTACATCCTTATGAACAATGAATAAAAATGTCTATTGCTCTCTGTCCCCAGCAGCATTTTGTGTAATCTATTTCCAGGATTTTGGTAATTCTAAAAGGTGTGTGATTGCATTGCCTTGTTGTTTTGATGTTAATTTCTCCAGTGACACATGATATACAGTATTATTTCAAATGTTATTATTTTGTCTTGTGAATGGTATTATTTTCAAACTGCATATCTTCTTTGGTCAGGCATCAATGGAGGTTATGGTGCTATTTATAAGCTGGGTTGTTTTCTTACTGCTAAGAGTTCTTTGCATGTTTTGGGTAATAACTTATTGCCAGATGTATATCAGTTGCAAACATCTTCCCTAGCAATTACATTTTGTTGACTGAAATTTATTGTCCATGCCTACCTTATTTGTGGCCAAAATGATTTCATTTTATACACAATTTCCAAAGATTTTTTTTCACAAGAAAAAATGGGTAGAAATAGACCTTCATGCCTGTGTGTTGTGTATCAACAGTTTGATTGTCTTTGCTTTAATTTCTATGCATTCTTAAGTGAAATTCATTTTTGTAATTACAAGCTTTCTAAACTAGTATTCTAATATAGTAGTTCAGTTGGTATCTTTTAGCTTCAATAACAAATTTCGTATATATACCTACTAAAGATCATGTTAGCAAACTTAGTTAAGTTTTTGAGGCTAAAACAATAATTTTACTACTTTGTTACTTCTTGAGATTCAACATGATTCAAGGTGTAAGCCTTGTTAAAAGCCCAGTGTTAAAAGTAGTGAAACCATCCTCTTCTGGATTTGTTTCTAACTAGCTTTGTCTCTGTATTTTTTATGGATTCCCCTTATTCTCCCCAACTTTTTATAAACTTGGAGTTTGCTGAGGTTTAATCCTGTTCTTTAGATCTACTCATTCTCATCATGCAGTAAGTCATTTTCATACTCTAAACTACCATTCACAACTATTATACCTGTTAGTTTCCAACTTACGCTTCATTACTGTATTCTGACTTCATCAATCCAATTTCTTTCAAAACACCTCTGTCTGGATAATTATTAAGATAATTTAATACTGTATTATCATACACACAAAAAAGTTTGAAATTCCTGGTAAAAACCTGCTCTTCTAGGAATGTTCATTTATCTCATGTGCATCTTCATTTGCAGGACAAAAATATGAATTGCTCTTGATTTCTTCTTGCCTTTCACACCTGTAACCAATGCATCAAGAAGTTATCCTGCCTCAAAATCCTGTATAGAGAGGGAACAATTGCTGACCTACTCTCTGGCTACCTCTCTTCCTCTGAGCTGTTGTCCCCACTTGCTTAGATTACTGAGCTGGTCTCCAGAGAAGCTCAACTTTTGTCCTTCCTTTTGTACTTTCTAAGCACACAGCAGCTAGAATAGTAATTCTTAGATGGAGATCAGTCTATCTCATGCTTTTGTTCAAATTTTTACAACATTGTTCCTGAGCATTTATGTCAAATTTCTAAACACTGGCTTGCAATGTGCCCTTCCAATTACTCCTTGACCTCCTATGTCATCGTCCTCCTTAATTGCTTTGCTTCACCTAAAATGGCATTGCTGTGTGGCTTTTACTGTATCAGGAATGCAGCAACCTTGGAGGGGTCAGCTTCGATTCCCTTTGACTGAATTCATACATACTCTGCTACCTACTGGCCAACCTTTCTAATTTCCATTAATTTTTAGCTCAAATTCTACATTTCTTCTGAGGCTTATCCTGACCACCTTGGTTTAAAAAAAACCCTGAAAACTGTAAACTGCACCCCGCTGCACATATTTACAAATGCTACCTAACCTCCCCCACTCTTTCCTTTTCCTTTAACACTTTTCTTAACATATGTACTAATAATTTTTATTTTGCATTCTTATTCTTTAATATTTATATCCTTCCACAGGAAGGTAAAATATAAGCACAAGGATATGTTTAGTATTTTATTTATTTTCTATCTTAGATATCTAGCTGAGTGTAATTATTAGCTGTTTAATAAATATTGGCCACATGAGCAGGATATGAAGAGTTTAAAAGTAATTATATCCTTGGATCAGATTTACAGCTGCAAAGAAAAATGCTTTAAACTGTACTTTATTAACGCATCTTCACGTGAACATTTCGAGTGTACAATTACTCACCTGTTATGGGATGTTCAGTAACCATCCAACTGAGTTTAGACTGGTTCTGTGGGTAGTATCCCACTGCATACACAAGTCATAATTTTATCTACTTGTTCTTTGATGAACATTTCTGCTGTTTCTAATACACTACTGTTAATGAGAGATCAATGAAAATAGAAAGGCAAATATGTCCTAGCAATCCTGATTTAATTTTTCTGTATAGCTAGATCAGATATTCAT
This sequence comes from Hydrochoerus hydrochaeris, assembly GCA_004027455.1. NCBI lineage: Eukaryota > Metazoa > Chordata > Mammalia > Rodentia > Hydrochaeridae > Hydrochoerus > Hydrochoerus hydrochaeris. Next base: position 307,155 of record PVLA01001504.1, read on the forward strand.
TCTATTTGTGTTTGAGGAGTCTCCACGGTTTTCTATAAGAGTAGCACCGTATTACATTTTTACTAATAGTACACTGTGTTGTTATTTTTCCACAAGGACTTACCTTTTGTCTTTTTGTAATAGACTTCCTAATGAGATGATCGTATCTCTTTGTGGTTTTGACTGGTTTTTCTCTGATACCATTTTTTAGCATCTTTCTATATACTTATTAGCTACTTGTATGAAAAAATGCCTGCTCAAGTCCCGTGCCCATTTTTTAATCATTTTTTGTTATTGAGTAGTAGGAGTTCCTCACATATTTTGGAAGTTAATCTGAAATATCAATCCAAATATTCTCTCCCATTCCATAGGTTGCATTTGCACTCAATATTTTCCTTTCCAGAAGTGTTTGTTTGTTTGTTTGTTTGAATAAAAATTTGGTTGATGATCATAGGCAAGGTCTCTTTCCAACATGTAGCTAATGATTTCTGTCATGAGAGCAAATCTATACATCTATTATAAAACTGAACATGGAAGGATAAGGAATTTTGTTTCCTTGACAGTATTTAAAAAACTAAGTTTTTTCTTTGATAGCAGAATCTTCATATTCCTTATGTATATCTAGCTGTATGATTTATAGAATGATTTGTAACTAGTTCAAACAAATCTTGATAAATCTTATCTCTTGACCAGGAGAATGATATTCATTAAAATCTCTGGATAGGCTCCTTACCCTCCTCCTGGAACTGCAGTACTCAGCCAGAAGCTGAGGGAGGAGGATAACAAGCTTAAACTCCACCTGAATTCCTAGCAAGGCCTGTCTTACAATTAAAAAAAAATTAAAAGAAAAAAAGATCTGAGTTCAGAGCTCAGTGGTAGAGTCCCTGGGTTCAATCCTCCAGTATTATCAGAAACAAAAACAAAGCGAAACACACTTTTTTACCAGGGCATGGTGCAGTGTGCCTGTAATCTCAGCATTCTGGCAGGGGAAACAAAGTCAAGTTCAAAGCCTGTTTGAGAAATTTAGTAACTCAGCTAGACCCTGTCTCAAAATAAAATCAAAATGCTAAGGATGTAGTTCAGTGTTAAGGCTCTGGATTCAATCACCAGCATATTAAATAAATAAATAAACAAACAAATAAATAAATATGAAATAAAAGCAAACAAAGAATTATTCTGACCAATTAAAGACTAGGGACCAGGGATATAGCTCAGCAGCACAACACCCGCCTGGCAAGCACGAGGTCCTGAGTTTGATTCCTGGTACAAAATCAAAAAACAAAAAGGAGACTAATTCTATTGTAATCTGCAATAAACTTGCCTGACTCTAAAAGTTTCTCTGGACATTTTGCAATAATATTTTAATATTAATAAAATTGGATTAAAGCATATACACAAAAATATACAGACGTATGAATACAGTAGCTTACTTTTCATAAGAGCATAACCAATATGAATATATGAATAGTTAGATTAATGAAACCCTGAAAGTTATCCTTTGCTTCTCCCTAGTTGCTACCACATAGGAACTAGACTTCTAGAGCGCTGATTTAACCTTGACTGTGTTTGAACTTCATATGAAAGATACATATCCAGTACTCTTGTTCAGCATTATGTTAGTGAGATTTAGTCACACTGTTGAAATATACAGTTTTTTTCTCAATTCTTATAGTTGTAGGCTATTATGTTGACATATCACACTTCATCTAGTCTGCTTTCGTTAGGCTCCTAGGTATGTAACTAATGACATTACCCAATCACACTGAAATAGAATTAATAAACTCTATGTTGAAGTGAAATGATTTGCTATTCAACAATATTTAGTGTATAGACTTTTAACAAGAATGCATTGAACCCAGCATTCTGGCATGTGACTGTAGTCCCACCTGCTTGGGAAGCTGAGACAGGAAAACTTCTTGGTAACAGTAGTTTGAGGCAAATATGGGTAACATAACAGGACTGGGGCCCCTTGCATCATGGCTGTAGAACATCTTGGTGCCTAGATGGTAAAGTATTATGAACCAAAATTTAGGAAATAAATTCTCAGATGACTCTTCTCAAGCATGGTATCCTGGGGCTCTCTACTCAAAGCAAAGCCTTTCAAAGTCTTTCAGTTTACTTTTAATCTTTCACATCTATTGGCTAGTGAAGGGTGGGAGGCATCTTCCTGGCTCCTGAGATTCCTAAAATTAAGGCCTCATTTTAAAATATTAAAATGTTAATATTTTTCACAACTAAGTTGTTTTTAGTGAAAAGTTCATGGGCTTCAACTTTAAAAGCTATTATTTTCTGTGAAATTCATAATTATAGAGTGAAAGGCAAAAGGAGGAACCAGGGTGGGAGACATAGCTTTACAGGTCCAGCCCAGAGAAACCCACTTCTGCTGACCAGATCACCACCCAGCACCTTCAGGTGCAGTGGCCCCATGATCCCGTCACCTCCAGGATCCTCATCTCTGAATACATGGCAGTTTGAAGGGATGCATTTCTGTTCCAAGTAATATGATATGAATTTCAGAATTTGCATTATAATAACTGTATCATTCTCTCTCATCACCTCCCTATATTAATTTCGTCTCTGACCCTCAAACAATGACTGTCTCTTTTTGGCATTGATCTTATACTCTTACAAACACATTCTTTTATATCTTACATACATTAAGGTCTTGGTCCCTGTACCATTCCAATTATATTAATGACCCTTTCTCTGCTCATAGTTATGAAACTATTTCTCCTTTTTATTTCTGTCATTTTCTTGATTCCTTGGCATTTCTCATTGTTTAAAAACTGCAAGCCCTAGATCACATCTCTTTTCATTTTACTACAAATTTTTGCCATCTTCCTTGATGTCTTCATATTCTGCAATGATACTCTGTTCATTTCTAACCTCCCCCCTTCCTTGGGCACTTTATCCCACATGAAGTTATTTTTTCTTACACCTGCACATCTGTCAGTATTCAAATCATGTCACCTAACATGCCAATAATTCAAACATCCCACTCTTTGAACATGACCCCTAACTCATCAAACTCTTTAGTGGGGAAATTTATTTGTCATTCTTCATGACGCCTTGCACTCTCTTCCTGCCCATCTTAAATTTCACTTTTAATGTATGCACTTCTCTGTAGCTAATCTCAAAATCTTTGCTATTTGCCCTCACATCCATCAGCACAGATGTATTTATTGACACCTTCAAACTTGCGAATTATAACCTTTCCTACATACCACATACTGCTGTATTTATGTCCTTAAAATCATCAATTGATTCTGATTTTTCTAATTTCCTGAGTGCTATAAGTCCCCTTAAATTGTCATTAAGTCTGAACTTTTATTAAATTTAACTTATTTGCCCATTTTCTCCTTATGGAGAGTTGAGGTTTAAATTGTTTTCTCTCTGTCATTTATGTTATTTTTATTTAGTCTCCTTTCTGGATGTATTTTAAAATGTAGCAATTCTTCCATATTTCAGTCTATATTTTATTGCCCATTGATTGTTATATTCTATCTTTAGACATACTCTATTTTGCCTTTGTTGACCAAATATTAGCCTATAGAACATGCTTAAATAAATGCAAAGGAACTGAAATTATTCCATGCATGTTATCTGTCCATATTGCACTGAAATTGGAAATCAGTGGTAAAAGAAACTGCAAAAACTACATAAATGAATGAAAATTAAATAACACCATCCTGAAAACTAATGGGTCACAGATGAAATTAAACAAGAAATTAAACAACATTTAAAATTTAATAAAAGTACAGATACAATGTAACAGAACCCATGGGATGTCATGAAAACAGTCCTGAGAGAGAAATATATAGCAATTAATTCTCACATCAAGAAAACAGGATGAGCATAACTAAATGCTACACCTCAAGCTTCCACAGAAAGAACAATGCAGGACCAAAACTCATAGGAGGGAAGCAATTATAAAGATCAGATCAGAAATTAATGAAATCGACACTAAAAAAACAACACAAAGAAATAATGAATCAACTAGTTGGTTATTTGAAAGAATAACAAAATTGATAAAACCCTAGCCATCCTTATCAAGAAAAGGAAAGAAAAAACTCAGATTCATGCAGCAAGGAATTAAGAAGTGTGAAATTACTACAGATGCTGTGAAAATTGAGAAGATCATCAATACCTATTTCGAAATGCTTTACTTACATGGACTGGAAAACACAGAAGAATGTACATATTCCTACAAATGTATGAACCACAAAAGCTGAATGAAGAAGATATAGAAATTTTGAATAATCCAGTATTAGTCACTGAAGTTGAAAGCATACTTAAAAACCACCAACGAAGAAAACCTCAGGTCCTGATAGATTCATGGCTGAATTCTACAAGAAATTTAGAGAAGATTTAACACCAATACTCCTCAAACTGTACAATGCAATTGAAAGGGAAGCAAGTTTCTCTAACTCATTTCTGGAGGCTAGTATTATTCTGATACCAAAACCAAAGAGGAAAACCACAGGCCAATCTCTCTAATGAACATAGGTGTAAAAGTTCTCAATAAAATATTAGCAAACAGAATGCAGCAAATCATCAAGATTATACATCATGACTAAGTGGAATTCATCCTAGAAATGCAGGGATGGTTCAACATACACAAATCAATAAATGTAATACACCAGATAAACACAGCCAAAGTAAAAAATCACATGATCATCTTAGTAGTTTCAGAAAAAAGTTTGTGATAAATTACAGCACCCATTCATGAAAAAACTCTACAGAAAATCAAAATAGATGGTCTTTACCACAATCTAATAAAACCTAATAAAAGCCAATTTCATACTAAATGGATAAAAATTGAAAGCTTTCACTCTAAATTAAGAATAAGACAAGGATGTCTATTATCACCACTCCTATTCAACATAATTCTGGAAACATTAGTCATAGAAATTAGACAATAAAGAGAAATAAAAGGAATAATGATAGCAAGTGAAGAAGTTACATTATCATTATTTGCAGATAACATGATACTCTATAAAGAAGACCCAAAAACTCCAACAAAAGGACACTAAAGTTAAGTTTAAATTATTAGGATGGTTACTCCAGAAAGTTGAAAGGAAAGAGGAGAGAGAAATCAGAGAAATAGTTAAAGGCTGATAGTGCATTACTGAGGTTTCACCAGGAGCAGCAGGATCCTAATTCACCACAGCTCCTCTGAGGTGTTCAGAACGCTTCCCAGAAGCATTTCCCTGCAGGTGGGAAAATGAAATATTTATCCACAGCTCCCATGACCCTGTAGATGAGTTTTACCTGGAGGAGGTGTTATTTCTTTTGCTTTCTGGTCTGCACTTTCATGTTGACTGAAGCATCAAGGAAAGTCTGGAGGAGAAAAAGAAAATATATGAATTATCTGTACACTGTGAACAGATTCTCAGGGCAAAGTGAGTCTGAGTTTCAAAGCAACAGGATACTTTACAGGAAGCTGAAATAAAAAGTTATTTAATGTATTTGAATCTGAGCTTTTGCACAACAGTATATTATAGAAAAAGTTTATAATACAACAACAATAACTCAATCAAGAGAATACTGTTATCTTCAGTTCTTTGTGAAGAATATTTTATTGATGAATCTGATCCAACTAAGACAACTGGAGAAACTTCAGCAAAAAGTCTTAATTAGATTCAATTAAAGATTCAAGACTAACAAGTTAAGAACAAAAGTGAAATCACACATAAATACTGTGTAATTCTGAAGGTAAAAGGAGCTGATAGAAGGAGCCAAGGAATGTTTATTAGTATGGAAAATCAAATTGTAGGGGACAAAGAAAGATAGGAGAACAAGTACTATATAAACACCCTAAGTATGCGGGCTAACAACTGGAACAAAAATACCACAGAAATCTTTAAAGCGTGCATTAAAAATATGAACTACACAGAAAGAGAATCAGCTAATATGATGATTTTTTTTGACAAGGTCTTGCTATGTAATTCAGACTAGCTTTGAATTCACAATGTAACCCAGGCTGGCCTTGAACTCACGGCAAGTCTCCTGCCTCAGCCTCCTGTGTGCTGGGATTACAGGCATGTGCCACCACATTCAGCTTCTATGATAAAATTTTGAGCAAACAATTTATTCTTCATTAATGTAACTGATGTTTGCTAACATGTTGGAGATTGCCGAAAATGACTAAAAGGTGGAGGAGGGGTCCAACTCTGTATGCAACAGACACATGAAGAAAATGGTTCATTAAGGCTTCTTTCTTTCTCTGTCGGTATCTCTGTCTTTCTGTCTCTCTCACATACACATATGCATTCAATAAAACCTAGTTTAGAACCTCAAAACTTAGAAACAAACATACTACAATAGCAACAGCGATAACTAGCATACAGCTTTCCTCTTCAATATAATTGTGCACCAAAAAGAAACAGAGGTCCTTGAAGATATGCCTGAGATCGGACCTGAGATGCACAGGACAGGTGACCTTGATATCTCACCTTAGAGGAACCACACATGTGCTCTGAAACTGACTGCGGGGTGGGCTGTGTCAGAAGTAAAAAGAAGCCACCCTGACGGGCCTACCCCTGCCAAATTTGTGCAAGTAGAATATCAAATGAATAAATGAGAAAAAATGGGTTCATAGCACTTCAAAAATAACTTTTAGCCATACTCAAAATAAGAGTTACCAGAAATATATGTACAAGTATGAGGGAGTTAGAAAATTACCACTAGAAATCCACCAATATAGTAATTGTTACTGGTTAAGGATCCAGGAAAGAATAATCATCAAATCCAATTCTATGGCACTCTACAAAATAATTCAACTAGCTTCTTTAAAAGTATCAGTGCTATTGTGTTATGTTTGGTTTTTTTTAAAGGTACTGGTGAGATACTTACAATTCAAAAATTTAAAGTGGGTTTTAAAAACCAAATGTTAGGCATGACCAGTGATTAAATTCTGGATGTAAAAAAGAAGGAAATGATACAAAGGATATATTTAGGGAAACTGAGAAATTTATGTTGTCTATATATTAGAGGCTATTATATTGTTGTTAAAGATTTGGTTTTGATTTATTTATACAGAATATGTATTATAATCAAGTAGAATATTCTCATGTTCTTAGAAAATACACATTGAAACATCAAAGGGTAGAAGTGCCATGGCATTTGCAGGTTAATTCAAGTGATTCAGCCAAAAAGTATATACATGCATGGGAGGTATAAAAGTATCGTGCATTTTTACATAGAGGTAAGAAAAGGAAGAATGTGTAAAATTCTATGAAAAGAATTTCATGAATAAATAAATCTACAGGATGAATTCTAAGAAAATGAATCTAAGTAAAATTGTTAATTATATCCATTCATATGTTCAGAAACTTTGAAATTATTAAAAATAGTAGAGAGGTTTTTCAGTACAAAGTAACACATCAGTGAGATATTTGATTTATTCTCCTACCTTGAAATGACAATGAATATATTGATATCCTTAAGGCCTAGTGTAGTCATTTTACAGCGTGGAATACATTCTTATTTTTGAAGGAAGAAGTAATTGCAAGCAGTAATTGCAAACATCAGGTTTTAAACACTTACAAATGTTTGACCTAATGACCTAAAAATACAGTAGTAGTGATAATATTAATAATAAGGTAAAAGGAATACCTTCTTTAAACTTTTTGTATTATTTTCAAACATTTAAAATTTTATGAATTAAGCATGATTTTATTGTGTGTTTTATGCAACAAATTGAGATTTTATGGTTATTTTATGGTTTTTAAAAATAGATTATGAGCCTTCTAATTTCATAAAGTTACTGTAAGTGTGAATTTACTATTAGATATGAGTCCTTTGTGATTTCTTTGCCATTTATAGCCTCACTGATTTCTCACAGTCTTCTTTTCAAAAGTGTAAAGAAAGTAGTATTACCCATACAATACATAATTTAATTATTCAATGCTCATGTAAAAATATAGTGCAGCATTTAGCACATTGTAATCACTCAGTAATCATTTATTGCAATTATCTTCATTTACCTAGAAGTTATTTATCCTATATGTAGCTCAGATTTAACAGTTTCATATATATATATTCTCTGTATTCTGCTTTTGTTACTCACAATACGGTGTCATAGACAGGGAAGGTTATTCATTAGGAGAGGCTCACAATTCTACCCCGTCATGGTGGCTTTGCTCAGATGAATTTATCTAACCCTGATCACCCTTTAGATGGCTCACCTCTAAGTGCTATAGTCATATTGTCTCCACCTTCTTAACATCTTTCAATGGGAACTCAACTTCAACATAAATTTGGGGGACAAATCATAGTATCCTCACTTCTTCATTGTTTCAAGATGTTAGGGTATCTGATAAATCCCACATATTTCTCCTTACATGCTCCTCTCTAAGTCAATACCTGGTACCCCGAGTTCAACACAGTTTAATTTCAAGGCTCCCTATAAATCTTTCAGCTGTTCTTTTGATGTCTTTTCTGGTTATCGAATAGGTCACAATTGAAATCCTTTGATTCAATATTGACACTAGAAAGAAGTTTGTTGAAATTGTTCAGATATAAGTAATTAAGGCAAAAATGTACCAAACAGAGCAGAAAGCAACTTCATTGCTTGGCCAGAGGCTGAGTATAGTAGTTTACGTTCAGGAACAAAAGAGCTTTCCAGTGCCTTCTTTGTCTTTCTCTGATAAATTGAGTCCACCCTCAAGCCTCAGAACAATTACTGACCAGGTAGCACAAGCAAGCCCATTGGGGTAAAGCATTGCTTATTGTCAACTATTTTCTTCTAGTACTGTCCTGGACCTGTTACTCACATGCATTTTTTTTTATCTTTCATATATTTTATCACTTTTAGCCTCTTATCATGGATAATTGATTCATGCCTACTTCAAAATTTCTAATTTAAAAATTTTCTCAATTTAGAAATTTCTAGCCTTCTTTCCAAATAATGAAGACTTGAAACTACCAAAGCTAATCTATAAATTGTATTATATACAATATACTAACATATTATATGCTCCTGTGTGTTTTGGTGTGTGCGATAAAACGGACCTCCCAAGGATAAAGAAATTGCTCAAATAGATAAAATTGATGGTGAAGCATAAAGTAAGGATATCGGGCCGATACCCATGTCTACTTCTCATGGCCGAGCACTACATTTCTAGGTACAGTCTACCATGACACACACATTACCCACATAACCTTGAAATAACAAGTGAAAAATACCATGGAGAAATTTTCCTGAAGGACTGAGGCCGGAACTCACAAGAGGTCATTTACAGCAGGAGAAAAACAAAATGTTTCTGTTAGGGAACTATGAATACCACTTGCAGATCACACTGATGAGCAAAAAGTGAACAGGCAGATACAACATCCCAAAGAATTTCAAAACAATAGGAAAAGCAAAAAGACATCAACTGTACTCTGAAAAAAAGTACAGGAAAACAAAACATACATATTATCAGGGTAAACAATATTCATATATGGAACATGCAATTTTCACGTGTGAAGACAGCCTTGGGTGTGACCACTGAAGCAAAGATTATTTTCACTGTAGAGTTCTATTGGAATGTTCATTGTAATTCACGTAAGTTTTTCTTTCTGATACTGTTTCTTAGGTTTTGTAAGCAAGTATAGAGCTGATGTGAAAATGTTGATGTCTATTCTATACACTCATTGAACATTTGATATTTTATTTTATCGATATCTTATCTCCCTGCTCAGTGCATGTTGTACAACATAGTAAGAAGCTCCTGCCACAAACAGAAAAAGGAGAGAGGTGACAGGAATGGCCTGCCACATAGGAAACAAACAGGAAGCACATGTGCTGCCAGCATAGTGATGTGTGTGCATGGAATGTGCTGTTATGTGTGAAGACTTCCTCAGGTGTGATAATTCAAGTTAGGATTTTTTTTGTGTGTAGAATGCTACTGGTATTTTCCTTGCAGTTCATATAGGAATTTATTTCTTTTGTTCTGTTTTTTACTTTGTTTACCCAAAACTTATCAATGTTGAAAATTTTCATGCTTTTTCAGCATTCAATAAATACTAAACACTCAATATATACTAAAAATGCAATATTTTATTTTTGTGGGCTTTCTCTTGCTCTGTCAAAATAACCTGGACTGTCAAGCTAAAATGACAAAACATTTATTTTGGCTCCGAGGTTTCAGCAGTTTATATCCACATTCCGGTGATCATTCGGCCCTATTGCTTGGGACTCTGTTGAGACAGGACACTATAGTGTTGTGTGTGTGGTGAAGCAAAGATATTATCCTCATGGTGGTCAGCAAAAAATGGGAGAGAAGCAGGCCTGGGGTCTCAGCCACTTCAATAACCACCGAAGGGGTTTCCAGGGTACTCTCCCAGTGACATAACATCCTTCCATATGGCCACATTTCCCAGTTGTCTCTCTAACTGCCAACAGTGCTGCATAGTTACGACTAAGCCTTCAACATCTGGCCTTTGTGTGACATTTAAGATCCAAACCATACCATTCATTCACTCCAATTATGGACTTATTTTGATGATACTGTTCATACTTTCTTCTTTGAAGATTAGGGAAGTTTCATTCGTGGTGTGTTTTACTTTTACTCTCATTGCATTGCTAAATCAAACATATAAGAGTGTCCCTGATATTGCTGGATGTACAAGGGTTTGTACCTTCTAAGAGTATCCTAGGACAAGCAGCTGTCATACACTAAGGGCTCTGCTCCCTCAGTTTTCTCTAAGATAAGAAGTAGTCACGGTCATTTTATTTGGCACTTCCTCAGATATTTTGTTCAAGAAACAAAATCATTCACATGGCTTTTGCCTATCATTTTAAATACAGTGACTGGCAAAATGCCTAGCACATTATATGCAAGCATTTAAATATATGTTAAACACTGAAGATAAGGAGAATAAAAAGTTTCTCATTCTAAGGCTATTCTAAGCTAGGAACAAAATAGTTCAGAAGACATATCCTTTATTGAAGAAGCATGACTAGAATAGTCCTTTACTTCCTTGAAGTTATTGTCTCTTTCACAGTTAACTTACTATGACAAAAGGTAGAAAAAGATCAATATCATGAGTTTCCCCACTAAAATGACAGATATGCTACAAATATAGCTCTTTAAGAGTCACTAGAAGTCTCAATTACTTTCTCTGAACTTCAGAAGCTCCATAGAGAGAACCTCAAAGGATATGCCACACACGTTACGAGTGGATATAATAAAGATGTCTGACGCACTGCAAAGGAGGCCGCAGGCACGGGACAACTACTTCAGCAGGGAGCCGCAGAGGGTCCCTTCCCCTCCCTTGAGTTCAAGTTTGAATAATGCTACCTCAATTTTAACTCATTTTTATCAATAAATAATAGATAAATGTAAATTCTTTAAGTATAGTTTTTCTGTATACTTTTGGATGGTAGAAAAACAGGTTTAGACTATTTTATCATCTGTACTGTGAACCAAATGTTGGTGACTCCCCTTCATGCAACAAAATCAGAATCCCCATTGAGCTGTACTTTTTGGAGAACAGCCCTTCCAGAAGTCATAGGTCATGAAGGCAAAATGCTCCTGCTAGGATTAGTGCCCTTTTAGGAAGAGGTAAGAGATCTTGGAGTTGTTTTGGGGTATGTGTTTTAAAACAGTCAGTATTGCCAGTAATGTGATTTTAAGGAATGCTCAGAAAAAAAAGAGAAAGATTAAATAAGGCCTCCATCTTCTTAGAAAACATTTAAGCAGTCATGAAGAAAATAGCCATGAAATATCTATAGCAAAGTTCATTTAAATAAAGATTTAGATTAAAATAATAAAAAATGGGGCATAGTGGTACATGTTTGTAATCCCAGCACTTGGGAGGCTAAGGCAGGTGGATTGCCAAGAGTTCAAGACCAGTCTAGGGTGCAGAGTGAGTTCAAGGCCAGCCTGAGCTACATAGCAAGACTTGTCTCAAAAACCGAAACCAAACCAAACCAAACCAGACCAGACAAAACAAACAAACAAACAAACAAACAAAACCCCAAAAACCCCTAATGAAATAAAAATAAATAAAATAAAGTGGTAAATATGTTATTGGACAAGGAAAGAAATAATCCCTGTTATAAACTAAAAACGAACCTGATTGAATTGTGTTCATTTTCTAATGTTTTGTAGAAAATAGAATTTAGCTGATGAAATTGTACATTTAGCTGGGGAGATTGTTACGCCAAGTATGAACCAGCAGTTTGTTTTGTCTTTATGGCTCACAGCAAAATTCAAGAAGAGAAGAATAATTTCAAACCATATGTTAGGTCAAAGGAAACACAATTTAAACATTTAGAAAAAATGTAAACAGAGTATAGAAAATATCAAGTGTGGTCCAACAGATGTTTGTTAAAAGTCATTTGCAGAAGTGTGAACAAGAACATTGACAGTTTGTACTAAAGGAAACTGAAAATTCTGGGGAGGTTGAGGGAAGGGTGTGGACTGAATATTGGAGTTTCTCTAAATCTCCTAGGTTGACGCTATAGTCACCCGTACGATGGCATTTGGAAGGTATTAGGTTATGAAAGTCAAATCCTCACAATAGAATTGATGCCCGAAGAAGATGAGACATGAGAAAGTTGCTGGGCTCTTTTTCCTTTTCATTTATAAGGAAGCGGCACAAAGGCAGATTCCTCTGAACCAACAGGGTCTGCACCAGCAACACAAGTCTCAGTTATCCAATCTAAAGTAATTTTCTACAGAAGCCAGAAATAATCAAGATAATCATATAAAAGTCATCTTGAAGACAGTTACCATATTTGAATCTGACTGGACTGACACTGAGGATAGCCATTTCAAGAACAAAATAGATATTAAGTTTTAATATTTACGTTCATGGCATGAACTCAAGTTTTCCATTAATATGAATTACATGTTACTTTCTTAAGAAGTTTTAATATACAGAAAATAAAGTGAATATTTTAATCCAGTGTACATGTAGACAATTCTTGCAGTTTATTCTAAGACTATGTATTTTTAGTAACTTTTTCTGTGTGCCATAATGAATAAAACTTTGGAAAATACTCATATGGGATCTGAAAAATTCATTTGTCATACAAAAGATGTTATAAATTTATGCATAACTAACTTATTTTAGGTGCATAATGGTTTATGTTTAGGATTTGAAACACATAAGGCCTGCCTCAGGACTTGCTTAATATGCAAGTTGTAAAAGTAAGTTGTTTTTATGTGTGGTAAATACATTAATAAGCTGTATTTTCTTCCAAGTTTCACAACTTACTAAAATATTATGGTATTTATTATTCTTGTCAAAATAAAATTTTTCAAAAATCCTTTGATGATTACTAGATAAATTTTAGTGATGACACTCAAAATTACATATATACATGTATACATATATATGCATGTGTATCATTTATTAAACTTTAAAAAGGAGATTCCTATGAGACTATCTAGGGACATAAAAATATTACCAAGATTATATTTTAAAATAACTTTAAAAGAGCAAACCTTAAGCATTGCTTAAGGGCAATAACACTCATCTTACAAACAACATAGAAATGAATTCTTAACTATTGTTAATGAAGGGCGATGAATGATTCACTGATTCAGGGTTGCTAATGCATAGCTTAGAGAGAGGGCATGCAGAACAATTTAGGGGAAAATATTGACCTATTTCACCTCAGTCATCAATGAAAGATTTGAAACACATAAGGCCTGCCTCAGGACTTGCTTAACATGCAAGTTATAAAAGTAAGGTGTTTTTTATGTCTGGTAAATACATTAATAAGCTATATTTTCTTCCAAGTTTCACAACTTACTAAAATATTTTGGTATTTATTATTCTTGTCAAAATAAATGGTAATTAAAATAGTGATCCACATGACTCTGAAAAAGGTATGTATGTGTGTCTGTAAGAGGGAAAGAATAGCACAAGGAGGTCTGGAACCCAAGTGTCTGGTTCTCTAGAGCCAGCTGGTTTTCTCACCACAGTGGGGCTCCTTTCCAAGGTTACAACGGTGTAGTAACAATCCCTTCCACTGCTATGACTCATTCTATTTGTAGAAGCAGGCATGAGTCGCAGGAGTAAAAGTAAAGTCATACAGCTGTAAAAATGACAACTGTATGTATGGGGACCATGACGGGCCGAAGAGAGGATCGTAGGTGGAGCTACTTAATTTCAAACTGGCACCTTGTTAGTAGTAAAAAGTACATTTGACTTGTGGCTTATGACTGAGCATTTAAAGAACAGGATTTTAAGGACAGTGGTTCTTCTCAAGAAGTATTCTGAGACCTGAAGCATTTATCAAGGCTGAGAACTTGTGTCAAGATTACTAATGAATAACTTTACTTCTGAGCCTTGTAAGGCTGGTACCATACATTTTCACTTACTTTTGTCATCACCAAAGCCTAAACTTCCCAAGCCATTCACTATCACACAGACACTTACTGCCATACTATTTTTAATAAAGCTAAAACAAACAGACTAACAAAGGATAGAAATGATAATGAATTCCAAAACAAAATGATAAGGAATTAGCACTAGTTAATATATTGCATATTGTCATCTTCAAAGTAGGTCTTCAGATTATAAAATTCAGGCATGAAAAAAATGATCATACAATCAAACAATGAAAACCCAAATTATTCTTTTTGAAGAGCTGATGGAGACTAGTGGTATAGTTATCTATCTTGTGTATATGTGAGTGCATATATATATGTATATATATAAATATATATATATACATATATATATGTAAAAACATATATACACAATCTTTTCCCCCCTTTCTTTTCCCCTTTCCCCTACCCCAGTTTTTCTGTCCTTTTGAGCATTTTCTTACCCTTTAGTTTTTGCAGTATCTATTATATATTTTGGATCTTATTTACTCTCAGATTTTTTTACACTAGGAAGACAATATGATATTTGCACATGCAAGTCTGATTTATTTCACTTATGAGTATGGTCTCAAGTTGCACTTGTTTACCTATCAAATCCTCAAGTTTATTCTTCTTTGTAGCTGAGTAATACTCCATTGATGGGCATTTGGGTTGTTTCAAAGATTTAGCTATTACAAATTATGCCACTGAAAACATGGTGCACAGATATTGCTATAGCATGATGTCTTCAATTCTTCTGAGAAAATACCCAGAAGGGGGGACTAGTTGGATGCACTAGGCCCTCTAATTCTAGTTTTTTGAGGAATCTCCACACTGATTTCCACAGTGGTTACACCTGTCTATGCTCTTACCAACAATGGAGAAGGGTTCCTTTTTCCCCACAACCCCACCAACATTTGTTACCGGTTGATTCCTTGATGTTAGCCATTCTTTCTGGAGTGAGATGAAGTCTCAGTGATAGTTTAATTTACATTTCTCAAATAAAGTGATGCTGAACATTTCTTCATGTATTCAAAACCTTGGTGAGGTTTTCTTTGTTAGTGAGTATTTAAGTATGCGTTTCAATTTCAGTGACTGATACTGGATTATTCAAAATTTCTATATCTTCTTCACTCAGGTTTGTGATTCATACATTTCTAGGAATATGTCCATTTCTTCTGTGTTTTCCAGTCCATGTGGGTAAAGTATTCAAAATATGTATTTATTTTCCATTTGTATTTCTCCATCTGAGAATTGTGTGTTCATCCTAGATACCTACTTTTGGATTGAGTCTTTGAACTTGAGGGATCTGATGTTTTCCAGTTCTTTATGTGTTCTAGATATAAGTCCTTTGTCTGAGGACAATTGGCTAAAAACTTTTCCCATTCTGTGGATTTTCTTTTCACTCTGTTGGTGATTTCTTTTGATGTGCAAAAGCTTTTTTAATAAGATGCGATCTCAGTTGTTAATTATTTTAAGTACATCCCATGCAGTTTGCATTTTGCTCAAGAATTCTTGGTCTACCCCTATGATTTCAAGATTTCTACCCTCCTTGTCTTCCAGTAGATTTAGTGTTTCTGTTTTAATATTTAGATCTTTGATCCATTTTGACATTAGTTTGGTGTATGAAGATAGACTTGGGTCTAGCTTTAGTCTTCAGCACGTAGAAAGACAGTTTTCCAGCACCATTTGTTAAAGGGGCTATCGTTCTCCCTGTGAACATGTTGGGCCTCTTTGTCAAAGATAAAGCAGCTGAGTGTCTTTGTACTTGTGTCTGCATTTTCTAATCTGTTCCAATGATCCTTGAGTGTGGTATTTTTTTTTCTGTCCCATGCTGATTTTATCACTGTAGATTTATAGTATCATTTCAAGTCAGGAACTGAGATGCCTCCTGCCTTACCTTTGTTGAGAGGATTGCCTTTGCTATTCTAGGTCTCTTCTGTTTCCAAATGAATTTTAGGAATGTTTTCTCTCCATCTGTGAGGTATGTTAATGAAATTTGATTGGGATTGCATTAAATCTGTATAACAGTTTTAGGAGTACATATGTTTTCACTATATTGGTTGTTCCCAACCAAGAATAAGTGATATTTTTCCATTTTCTTGTAGTCTCTTTAATCTCCTTTTTCAGAGTACTTTAGTTTTCAATGCATCTTTTACAATCGTTTTTACGTTTATTCCTAAGTATTTCATTTTTTAGTTGCTATTGTGATAGGTGGCATGTCCATAATTTCCCTCTCAATGAGTATGTTGTTTGTGTACAAGAATGCTATTGATGTTTTAGTGTTGAGTTATTTGAAACTGATCTCAACAACTTCACCTGAGTTATAGAACTGTGGAATAGAAAAGTGAAGGCATTTTCAAAATTTAATGTCCAAAGCAAGGATCTATAATTACTATTGTAAGTAGCAAGGTCAGAATGGAAAGAAGAAACCTATTAATAAGCATAGAACAACATAGTTGGATAACCAAAATCAGGTAACTTTATAGAAAAAGAACAAAATCAGAACTAGCATGTGATAGTTCCATTTACTTTCCAACTGCAGGCTATTTATGAGTCAGAGGTCATCAACTAAAATGGAAATTGATTCTCTTAAAAAGGAGCCCTGTACACACCATCGCAAGTAAATATCCTTCCAGTTCTTCTTCAAACAATCCTGATTCCATTTATCAAAATAATTGTGCATCCTAGGGAAAAAGAACACCCAGATCTTTTGAAGGTCAAACAATCATGACCCTGAGTTAGCTTGGCAAACTGTGAAGTACAGTTGATAAATGAACTCTTGCAGTATCTGTCACACAGAAAGGTCAATGAATCTGTAGCTCCAAGATAGGATTACTTGCCTGTTTTGAGTACAGAATTGGTATGAATATACTTTGAAGTTAACTGAACTCGCTTTGATTCCATGCCCTGCAAAATAAAAGAATCATTAGGAAAATGCTTTGTTCTTCCTGGGGCACACAATACACACAACATGCAGGGCATGCATGCAGGGATTTAGAACCACATTTAAAACTGCAAATATTAAATGATGATGCCTTACATATTCTGTTCATTTTGCCTTTATGGCCTCTGCAAAAGTAGATATACAGTACTAGATTAAAATGTTCCAATATGACATCAGGTAGTAACAGTTTCAACAGCAGATGTTATGCTGGTTATTGTTTCTTTATTTGAACAGATAAACACAACTTCTTGTGCTTTTATGTGACTATATAATTGGAGAAATAATCCCTCACTCCCACCCTAGCTGACTCATACTTAAAAATACTCATCCGAGAGCCCACAGAATTTCTTAAGTCCTTGGAATGAAGACCAATACTTCATCTATTTGGGTTGTTATAAAGGAAAGCAGATAGGGAGAGAAGCAAGGACAAAGGCCTTGCACTTGACATGTGTGGGGTGGAGGACACTATCTTTGAACATCCAACCCAACTGAGAAATCTATGGAGCACAAAAGTCTCTGTAGAACCTACCTGGCTTATTTGCAAGATTCAAAAAAGTAGTTTGAAATCTATGTGAATAACTAAAAACATTATACCAAAACACAAATTAAAGCTATGAAAAGAAATATGAGACCACAAACACATAAAGACAATCAAAGGTAACAAAGCAATGCTGTTGGTTGAAAAGCAACCTACTTTTGAGTATCTATTAAAACCTCATATGCTAATGATACTGAGCACAACCCTCAGGAAACTGTAACATGCAGAATAAATTGAGAAATTTGTTTTTATGTTGAGCATGGATGCAGCCTTTTGTTCAGCAACCATTATTCATGAAAAAGCAGAGGACATCACCCTTTCCAGGAAAGGCAGAGCTTTTCAAGTAGGATTCCCAAACCGTGCGAACTGTCATGGTACAGGTAACCTGCTAGTGAGGGAGCCCACTTACATCATCTGCTTGTCTGATCAGTCCGGATGCTTGGAGAGTAAGTTTCATACCTACCCAGAATCTTAAGATGGTCTTCTGAACCTCAGACAAAAAAATATAACTGCTATCTGCCAGAGAGTAACATCTTGGTTGTCTCGTAGCGCAATCCCCATAGCAGGGAAAGTGAGTCTGGCATCCAGGTTACATCTGTTACACGCGCCAGTTCTGCAGATATACGTGGCCTCATTTGCCACTTCAGACAAAAGCACCAGAGCGTGAGTTCAGGTCCCACTTCCGGCCGAGCTGACTGTGCTTCTTGGAGTCAGATTTTTTTTTTTAATTTTTCAAAGAAATAGAAATTCTGCTCCTTTTCTATCATCAGAATACAAAGATTTCATCTTTCTAAAAACTTTTGTCATAGAAATTCCTTCCACAGAATCCTTCAATACTGGTCAAAGTGATATTTTAATTAGAACAAATATATAAACATGCTTTGTGAAATCTTTTCATCTGAATGAACTTGAGAAACTGCAGTTTCCTTCCATGTTTCTTAATTTCGTGTTTTTCTTTTTTACTGTCCCTAGGCTTTCCTGACTCTCAGGTTTGTTTTTTTTTTCAAATAAAATCTTATTTACTAGTTTTTTTTTTCAGCTTAATTGAGTTATAGTTGGTGAATAGAAATTTCCACCTCCCTATTACCCAGTCCTACTTTGGTAACCATCATGTTCTACTTCTATAAATTTGACTACTTTAGATTCCATATATGAGTGAAGCATATAGAATTAGTTTCTCTTTGACAGGCCTATTTCACTTAGAGTCTGGGCTGTTTCATTCAGCAAATTCCTCCAAGTTCAGTCTTGTTGCAAAAGGCAGAATCTCTTTTCCAGTTATCAAGTAATATTCCACTGGGTATACTTAAATAAATAAATAAATAAATAAATAAATGTCTTTACCACATATTATTCACACACCCATTGATGGATTGTTTGTAAATCTTTACTATCATGAATAAAACTGCAATGAACATGGGGGTTGAAATATATCTTTATTTCCTAATGGCACTGGTGGAGAATATGGTTTGGTTTGGTTTGGTTTTTTAAAAGAATTCCCAAACATTTTTTCCTCCAACATTTTTATTTTACCAATTTAAATTCCCAAAAGGAGTTGAAGTTCCTCCAGATCCCTTTAAACTACCTTATTTTGTATCTGGATGACACAGAAAGAACAGGGGAAACAATAAAAACTAGGTTAAGTTGGATTGAATCAAACTCAAAACCTTCTGCATGAAGAGTCAAGAGAATGAAAAAGCAACCTACAGAAGAGAACTGGTAAACGATCTGTGTGATAAAAGGTTGATATCCAAAATATGCAAGAAACTCGTATAACTCAATGGTAAAATTCTCTCACACACACACACGCACATGCACACACACACACACACACACACACACACGCACATACCCTGATGAGAAAATCAGCAGAACACCAGTTACAATAGCCAAGATATGGAACCAGCCTTGATGCCCCACCCCAGTCCATGATATATGGAAAAGGACAATGTTTATGTGTTTATGAAGAATATGTACAACAGATTTATTCTGCCATAAGGAGAAACAGAATTCTGTCACTTACAGGACCATGGACAGAATGGACGTGGAAATCTTCACGTTGCACAAAATAAGCCAAACAGAAAGACAAATTTTGAAAGTTCTCCTTAATTTGTGGAGTCTAAAAAGTATGAAAAAAATGAGAGGGATATTGCGATTAGAAAAGAAGCATAGGAGAAGTTGTAGCTGCAAGTAATGGGGTTATGGGTATGAGGATAATTTTGAAAAACCTCCTTGAAAACATAAAACTAGCATTACAGGTAGGCCCAGAGGGACAATGAAGACATTAAAATGATCAGAGTATATTGTGTGCATGTCTGAATCTGCCAAAAGGAAACACAGTAGTCTGCACAACTGATAGTGAAAAATCATGGCAAATCCAAATAGTATTTCCCCAAAAAAGAAACATGGCCAATCGCTATAAAAATAGATTGTCAACATCACTAATGACACAGGAAATACAAATCGAAACCTCAACATCACCTACCAGTTGTTAAAATCATACCTAATCTTCATGCCTCCTTCTCAGTAAACTGTATCACAAATTAAGTCTCAATACTAACAAAACATATTGAACCTACTTCATTGATATTTGTACCTGTTGAATTAACTTGTTTCTATTATCATAAATAATACTATGGCACTGTGATTAAAGCCATCCATCCAAGTTCCTCAGCCTGTAAACTGTTGGCCATTCTCATAGCAATGATCTTTTTTCTATGATATCTTTGTTACTTATCAGGTGACATCATACACAATGTAACACCTCAGAATCACTTAAGGTGGTTCCCATAATTCAGAAATAATTTTGAGTTCAATTCATTTTATAATCCCCAATTTTGTCACATTGAACCTTGAATACTTTTTGAACTTGAGAAAAATGTATGGCCATTTTTATGAGACAAAGATCATAAAATGTCCAAATATAGATTATTAGTGATCATTAATTGATCCTTCTAGTATAGCTCTTTTATCAAATTGAGGGACTTTAAAATTTTTTTTTTATCTTGACCCTCATAGATTTCACTAGAACCACCATTTTCTAATTTTACTTACGGGGTCTGTGTTCCTTCTCATTCACTTCAATGTGGCTGTATGATTTATTTATCATAAGAGTTAGACAAATTTGTCACATTCTATATTCCACCTTTCCCCTTTCTGCTTTCGTTATTTTGTGTGTGCCTCTGTATGGATTCCACGTACTAAATGTCATCATCCATTGTATAGTTCTGTGGGTTTTGACAAACACATAAAACATTGCATCAGCAACACATAATCAAATTTTTCAAAGCCAGTTTACTTAAATGACATAATCAAACAGTTTTCTTCATACATCTTCTGCCTGGGGTTATGGAGATTTTGGTTTACATGAGTTATAATCACCATTATGTGTGGAAAAATAATAAGTACTATTTGTTCATTTTTTTCTCTATCCTGTCTTTATTCATTTAGATTCCATAATTAAACATAATGTAGGCTGATTGAAGTCAGATGCTTTTCCTTAATTTTTTCTCTCTGCATTTCATTTTAATAAGGTCTGTTAGTTTGTGTTTATAATCATTAATATTTTGTTTTGCAATATCAAATATAGCATCATTCCACTCAGAACTCACTGTTTCAGGTATGATAATTTTCCTTTTTATAATTTTGATATGTCCATATGTCTACTTTTTCATTGTAACTTTGATAACAATACTAACGCCACTCATAATTCCAATACTTGTATCAGTTCTGGGGTTTATTTGACTTTTCTCCTCATTATAGGTTGTCTTTTCTTTCCTCTTTGAGTGCATGTAAGAGTTGAAAGATTCCTGACATCATGAATTATACCTGTTCTTTGCTGGATAATTTTCTACTCTTAAAAGTCTAGTGCTTTGTGCTGAGGTTCAGTAAAATTACATAGACATTTTTATCTTGGATTTTATTCTTATTACATCCTCCATGGGTCTGGAGCAGTCCAAAGCCTACGACCTATAATTTATCCCTAGTGAATTAAGACTGTCCCAAACACTCCGCTTCAAATTACAACATAAATTGTGCATTTTTCAGTTTAGCTGTTAGGAAAAGATAGTGGCTTTGTTCAAGTATTATGACCACAGTGTTTGGTTTTATTGAATGGTGTGTTTATTTGCCTGACCCCAGCTGCTGCCTGCCCATGCCTTGTTAATGTCCTTTGCTGAATTCTCCAGGGGGTCTCTGCAAGTTTTCTAGATTCTCTCTCTCCTCTCTGATGATCTCTCCTGTGAACTGCAGCTGCTTCAAGCTTTCCAAACACTGAGAGCTCTGGCATCTTAGTTTAGGGAATACACAGGACATCAGGTCAGGGTTCACAGTCTGCATGGTGGTCTGGAAACTCCTGCAAGGTAGGAAGTTAGGCATCTGTAGGGCTCACCTTGACGTTCATATCTCTGTCTCCTTCCTTACCCAGTGTTTTGAGTGTTGAATAAAGAAGATTGAACTCCTGTCATTTGCAGCAAAATGGATGGAACTGGAGGAGAACTTGTTAAGTGAAATAACCAGACACAGAAAGAGAACAATCTCATGCTCTCTCTAATATGAAGAAACAACAAAAGTCAACCTGAAAGCAGAGCTGAAAGCAGGGTAATGATTACTGAAGACGAGGGAGGGTGCCAGAGAGAGAGATGGAAAGGTTGATCAATGTGATCAGTGAGCACGGCATGTGTGGGGCTGTCACTGTGAAACCCATTAGGGCACAGCATTCATACACGTATGTTAATCAAAATGAATAGAAAGAAGGAAAACTCTTCTCAAATTTGGCATTTCCACCATTTTTAGTCTGTGAGAGTCAGAAGACTTTTCTGGTAATATATTCAGATGGAAAACAAAGAAGGAATCCGGTTTGGGCCAGAATCCGAAGACACCCTAATATCTTAATCTCTGGGCCATCTGGCACCTCCCAAGGGGCAATTCCAAGCTGTCTCCTGTTGTTTCTTGCATGATATTTACAGGAAGCTGCTTGGCCTCATAAAGGAACAGATCACATGAAGCAGTAGCATATATCCGGGTCATCATCGTTTTCACGGCTGAGTTCTAATAGATTAAGAACAAAAACATACTTATCATTTCTACTTCATCCAGTTTTACAAGTGGGAAGCACTCCATCAATCCAGCACTCCTTACCTTCTCTCCTGCTTCACCATGTCAAAGGGGTCATCTATTTGAGTCCGGAATTTAGATTCAGGCACTGGAGCCACTTGTCTCCTGATCTTTTTCCTTTAGCTTCTCTTCAGAGCTTAACTACACTCTTGTATCACAAGCTTTAGCAAGAGTGTCTCTCTGGCCTGGTGTTTTACCTGAGTCTTCATTATATAAAGTATTAAAGAAATCCAAGGAAATGCTCCTTAAGAGTAAACCACGTTACCAACCAAATCTCTACCTAATTCCCTATTTTTTTCTTGCCTTGTCTAGTTGGCCTTTAGTTCAATGCACTAGTAATTCACATAATTACAGAAATAATATTCTAGGAATAAAAAATTGTGAATGATAAAGTTGCATGAAAAATAAATTTTACTGGAAAATTAGATCCAAGTTTTTGCTTCTTCAGTGTCTATTGCTAGAGGATTTCAAACTCTTTCAAAGGACTCTAAAACAGAAACAAGAGGCAGTAGTTGGTAATACAAATCTTCCTAAATTTTGAATAAGCTCACATTTTACAGTTATATTTTAATATCTTTACTGGTTTTTCCATTTTTTATTTTATTTTTTAACTGTTTCTTTTTTTACTTAGAGAAAACAAGCAAAACAGAAAAAAGGGTAGAAGAGTAATACAGAATTTCAAAAAAATAGTAAGAAATCACTAGTTGATAAATTACATATTTTTATCTTAGAAGTATTTGTTCAAGTTACAAAATCAAAACCTAAAAAAACATAAAAACATAAAAACATAAAAACATAAAAAGTGGACAATCAAACACTGACAATATAAACAATCCTGTTCCATGAACTAACAAACCATAGTAGTATGATAATCTATCCTGCACACTCAAACATACATATGGTTATATCTTTTAGAGCACTTTTTTCTCTTTCATTATTACAATATCTATGTACTAAATTAAAGTCAAAATGAATCAAAGATCTAAATATTAAAGCAGAAACACTAACTCTACTGGAAGATAAGATAGGCAGAAATCATGGAGACATAGAGGCAGGCAAAGAATTCATGAACAAAACACAAACCACAAGAGAAATACTTCATAGAATCAACTGGGATCTCATCTTATTAAAGTTTCTGCACTTCAGAAGAAATCACCAACAAAGTGAAAAAAAACCCCACAGAATGGGAAAGAATTTTAGCCAGCAGTTTCCATATTTTAGAGATCTGGGGGACACTTAATAAGGATAGTCAGGTTTTTTTAAGCTTTTTTGACCCCAGGAATTGAATTCACAACCTCACACTTGCCAGGCAGGCACTGTGCCACTGAGCTGTATCCCTGGCCCTAATACAGTTAGTTTTTATGAAAGGCAGTGAGAAATTCTCACATTCAACAGAGTATCCCAAAAGCTGAGGAAACCCAAACAAGAATAGGGGAATGAGGGTCCATTTCCAAGACACTGTGCTTATTTTCAGACACAAAATTTCAGTTGTTGCAAAAATAAAGAAGGGCATCCTGACAGAGGGGTGTTCACCAGAATTATTATTTCCTCTCATATCTGTCACTTCCCTGGCAGCTGAAATGAAGATGTCTCTATAAGTCTGACCAATGAAAGAAGTGAGAGAGATGTGATGTGTCCTGGCTAATGCACTGAAAACATCTGTGCATGAATCTGCTGGTTTGTCTTTCTATCCTGAAAGGATAGGGGAATTATCTTTAAATAATGTAGATACAAAGTAAAGTGATTCTGAGTCTCTAGAATCTACATAACTGTGTGGACTCAAGAAGCCCCTGGCCCACTGTGTGGACTCAAGAAGCCCCTGGAAACTGTGGTACACAGTACAATAAGCTCTTGTGGTCTTCAGCTGCTGGTACTTTGGATATCTTCCTTGCAATACCATAAATTAATCTATTTTGACATATCTTGAACCTAAAGAGACAGAGGGTTCTAAAATGATAGCAAGAAAGAAATATGAACTGGAAACAAGACAAAAATAAAGCTAACAAAACGCATTTGTAAGAAAGAATTGAATATCATATTCTAGAATCCTGGATGTTTGCATAGGTCTTGCCTATGCTTCATACAGTTTTAATGAAAGTATTAAATTAAGGTTTAAGAAACCTAACTATGAAGGTAGAAATATTATACAAATTTAGTAGCAAAAAGTAGTTATGAAGAATGTTATATTTAACAATATATTAATAACCAGAGCTTATGTTTTTAGGATGTGCAATGAATAAATGCATTTTTAGAACAAATTTTTAAATTAAACTTGCTTTGTTTTTCTGAAACTTCAGTGTGCATATTTTTGCAAATTGAGAATATTAAGTCTTACTTCTGCTGGAACTCACTTAAATTAATCTTCTGCTCAATTTATGTCCGTTATCTTTTTGCAAAAAGCCCTGTACTGCTTCCAACCCCAACTGTCCTAGAAAACCAAGGATGAAGCACTATTTTTACTTGCTTTTTAAAACTTTAGTACCATAGAATACTAAACTTGTCAGTGTTCATTTCTCTCTGAGAGAAAAAGTGGGTTGAATCCTGAGAGTTTAATGAACTTACTCTGATTAGGAATAGCTTTGAATAGTTACATTTCAGTAATATTTAGGCAATATGTAAATTTCCCTTTCAGATTTGTTCATTATAAAATTATCCATCAATCAATGGAAAATGTGATAAGGATACTGGAACTCCTTACAATAATAAATCTCACAAAATAGACAGCAGTAAGGCACTAATGCGCATCTGTTAATTGCCTTGAAGAATACTGTAGCTATTACATCTGAAGGGTAATTATCACAGAATTAAAGTAGCCAAGAGAAACAAAACTATCTCTGGAAGTACATTTAAAAAATATGAAGACTCAAATAGTATTTAATCTTCTCCATCCCCGTGTTCACTTGGGCATTCTCATCTCTTCCTAACTTCTGAAGTAATGAACCGAGTCTGATGGGAGTTCAATAATCTAAAGCAACACGTGTAGGGTTCACTTTCTTTTTTCCCGTCCTGGCTCACTGAAATCAGATCAGCAGGCGTGGCTAATCTTCAGGCAGTTCTATTCCTGGTATGGCTGCTTCAGACAACTATGTAGAGTATGTCGATTCTCAGGTACGAGAGACAAGCCAAGACCGTAAGTGTCCCTTGCCAAAGTTTTGAAAATGCAGTGTAGTAATGTCACCTTACACTGCATCCTACTGACATTGTAGTGCAGTGACAAATCAACCAAGCAGGTGTCCTACATGCTTTTTGGTTTGTTCTTAACATTTCGTAAAATTATGGATGAGTTTTTAGCTCATTCCATAAATGCCTTAGTTAGTTTAGATATTGTTAGTATGATTTGCTTTCACTATACCACGTGCTTGTGGGTATAGTGAATTCAATGAAAAATAATTTGAAAAATAAACATTAGTAATGTGATACCCAAATTATTCTTTCCAGCAAATACACCCTGATTCCAACATGTGCACTCCAAATCTTTCCTTTTAATCTGTTCATTCACGGAAGTTCATTGATTCCTTTGTAACCTAACTACATAGTTGATTGTATTAGCCAAATAGTCTTCCATGAACATTAGTAAAAGAATTTCCACACAAACTTAAGTTGCGGATCTCAAACAAAAATATTGAAATTTATAAAATGTAGTGTTGCACCATTTTAAATTTTAGGTACAAATAAACCTCTGAGTGATGACATTTGTCAATTAAGCTGAAGTTCAATTTCTTTGAGTTCTTTGTAATGAAAACTACTACACACACGTATAACATTACCCATATACATCCATATGCATATCTGTCAATATATATTCATGCAGAGATATGTAGCATCAGAAGATTTGGTGATAGAAGCTGTCAGAATCAAGTAGAAAGAATTCTAAATCATTACAAAAGTTCTCTGGAAATTAATGAAGATAGCTGAATCTGAGCATATCAGAGATCCAATAGCATTCTTCATGTTAACTTCCATATATGATACATTGATTCTTAATTGTTAACAAATGAAAATAAGTATAAAAATTAAAAGTATTAAGCAAATCTAAATAACTTTATGATTGATAACAAAATCAAGTTTTAGAAATTTAAAAATCTAATAGTAACTTCAGAGCGTTTCTTTAGAAATTTTTATTTAAATTAATTTCAGTAGATGCATAGAAAAATTGTAAAGTGTACCTATCAATTGCGTAATGCAGTCTTAATGTATGAAAATACTGTGTAATGATTAATTCAGATCAGACAAATCTATTTCCTCAAATATTTATCATTTCTTCAGTATGAAAATTTTCAAAACTTTTTCATCTAGCTTTTTTATATATACAATGCATTACCTTCTTTATAGTTACCCTATGAGCAATAACACACAAGAATTCTTTGCTTTCATCTATTATAACCCATTACTCAAATTTCCTCAATTCTCCCCACACCCTAGATTCTTCATACACCACCTTACTCTCAGCTTCTGAGCTCCATGCTTTTTGGTTTCACATATGAGATTATGCAACACTTATGTTTTGCCTCATGACTTATTTAATTTATCATAATGTCTGCTATATTCATGTTGGAACAAAGGAAAGGATTTCACTCTTCTTTGTTGACTGAATAATATTCCACTGTACATGCCAGTTTCATCGATTGATGGATATATAAGTTATTTCCATTTCTTGAGTATTGTGAGTCTTGCTCCAGGGAACATAGAAGTGCAAATGTCTTTTAGACATACTGCTTTAATTTCCTTTATACATATCCAGTAGTGGGATTGCTGACTCATATGGCATTTACATTTTTAAATTTTGAGGACTTTCCACACTGTTTTCTATAATGGTTGTATAAATTTATATTCCCACCCACACCATGAAAGTCTTCTTTTCTCCATATCCTCACTGGCACTTACTATCTTTAATCTTTTTTGTAACAGCCGTTTTACCTGAGAGAGGTGGTGTCGTACTATGGATTCACTGTCGTACTCTGAATTACACTGGCAATTAATAATGTCGAGCATTTTCACATATGCTTTGTATTTGTAGGTCTTCTTTGCAAAAATATATGTTTACATCAACAAATAATAGTTTTAAGGGAGGAGTCATTTCTCATAGATATTTAGAATGTCCAAGGGTGTCATAAAAAAATCAAACTATTTTATAGTTTTGCCACCTGCAAATTCTCTAAAAAAATTTGAACCAAATTTAATATGTAAGTTAAAGACATTTATGTGAACTATAAGGTAGTTATAATTGTCAATACTAAGTGACCTTTAAAAGATACCATAACTAATCACCAAATAACTCAGATTTGTCACATGTACTGTATAGTTAGTCACCCGTTCAAAATTCATTAGCAGCATGAGAGTTGAAAATCTATCTTTATTGATACAGCCGAAAGCTAATCTGGAAGAGAAGTGATGAAAGTGAACAGTGGAAAGTAGAGGTTGGAAAACTGAATCAAATGGAAGTTATATATAATTATTTCCACCTATTTCCAGGAGGAAAAACCTGTCATTAAATCTGCAATCATCACTTGGTTAGGTTATTTTTTTTAAGTTTTTGATAAACTTTCCAGCTCTACTGTTGATAAAATGGGATCAACAAGAAGAGGTGAATATGCTGAAGTAAGATTTAAAATGAAGAGAAATCCAGTTTAGGGATATTTGAACATATAGTTTGAGCACAAACAGAAGCAAAGCTTGCTCATGTCCAGGGAATCGTCAAGCTTTGTAGGCAATAATATGAATTGCCATCTAAACCTTTAAATCCTCTGCCTGTAGGACTCAGGCCTAAAATGATGATACCAGACACATGGTACCATGCAAACACAGTTCAGTCTGTCAGTCACTTCTGGCTTAGTGTACTAATTACCTGGTCATCTCATGAATTGCTCAACTCATAGTCTGTGATTCGAGACTACTTGTCAATCGTTGTGCTAGATAGGAAAGAACTACCAGCTATATCTCAGAACACCTGCAAGGTCTAGGAGACAACTGTATACTTTTTCAGCAATTATTTCACAGGAGTAAGAAACCACCTGGGGCACATTTGTGTTCTATGGACCAACTGCTATAAAATCAGCCTCTTTTACAAAGTCACCTTTATACTCATTGAGAACATCTTTGACCTAAACAAAATCAGAATGTTTATTCTGTCTTCAAGACGCTTAAATTGTGCAACAATTATGTATTTTCCATTACTGATGCATAGAATTCTTTTGAAAAATTGTGGCTCAATATCTTTATCTGTTCCATTGCTGATCAGTACATATATAGTTTCCAGATTGTGCCAATTATCACCGATATTAAAAAAAATTTGCATTCTGATAAACTATAGTATCTAATATTGAAACTATACCATCTAATATTGAAATTGCTAAGTTGTAGAGTGTTTACATTTTTAATCTTGTGTATACATGCTGCAATCAAGAACATTTAGAAAGACAATTAAAAACATAATATTTTATAATTTAAAACACAACAAGAAATTTATGTCAAGATCAATGTGTTTGAAATTTAATAATAATTAAGAAAATGGAGCTAAGGTTCATCACTAGCAACTATTAAAAATAAGGTTCTGTCTTTATTTCACGTGTAGTGATTAAATTGGATGTAGTCTAATTTTTCTTTAAACAATAAATTATTCAAATGAGTGAATCAGTGCCAAGATACAATGAAAACTAAATTTTACCCTTAATTTCAGTATGGTTGAGCCAGTTATAATTTGTTTATGTGGACTTTGAACTAAGATATAAAGATGTGCTGCTTTGAAAAATAATATTTAAAATATCAAATTAGTTACTTTATCTTCATAATCATAATTCCTAGGGTTGTATCACATTTAAAAACCACAAAACAATGTGTTTTCAAATTGCAGAAAGCATTTTCTTTCAATTATTTCCCACTGAGTTTTTTTAAAAAGGCAACCATAGAATTATAAACGTTGGTTCATTTTGACAATTTCTATTTAAGCTATAAAGCTTATAAAAATCATAGGGGAATTATGGATATTCTATTTGTGACTGAATTACTAAATAACAGAACACTACAGAGAAATAAAGCCACATTTTAGGTAGGTAAATCAATAAAATATAGACTTCTTTATCAGAGTACATCACTGCAGTAATATAATTTTTGGTTATTCATGTAAGATTGAATTTAAGAATTTCAGAGTAATGCATTTTAATGTAAGATTAGAAAATAAAGTACTTTGAATTTTTGCCCAGGAGAAATACGCCACTAGCTTTTACATTTTAGTTCTTACTTTTTGTCATATTTTATCTTTGGAAATGAAGGGCTTTCTAGAGAGCTGAAATACTAACATCAGTTACATTGTTCAGTAAGGGTAAGGTCTAACAGTGCTTCCTCAGTCCTTATTAACTCATGGTGGCCATTTGTTCAAGACCCTGAAGGCTAAATATTTGTAAATATTTCTATAAAAGCATGAAATTTTAGTTTTTGTGTTGTCTTGGAAAATACTGTATTTGGGAATGTTATCTAATTCTACCATGGATACCTCACCACCAAATAGCCTACCAAATGCTCTACATTTTTAGTGTCAATTTTTGAATTTCTAAACACTCTCTATAACTCATACTATATTAAACACTCATGAAACATTATCAAACTTTGTGTTTTGAGAGAGAGAGAGAGAGAGAGCTAGGTGTAAAGTTTAGTAAATTTAGGCATTTGAATCAGATTTTTTCTGGTGTCTCAGCAACATTCTGAATATTTGCAAATTCTCATTAATAGTTTTCCTCAGTTTGTGCTCCCAATTAACATTTATGATTTCTTCACTCCAAAACATTGCACTTTCTGCCATTTGAATTTTTATCTTACTAATAAACATCTTTCATCTCCATCTTCTGATGTCATCTCTAATTATTCTTAGATTACTATATCTAGTTGTAAAACTACTACTATAGACAACTTCTTTTCATTAAAAAATAAAACTTACCCTATGATTGTTCATTACTCAAGATCAGGTGTATGGCATGACCTTGATTCTCTGAGTAACCTCACCTGTTCTTTCCAACTCCCTAGCCCATGGCTCTCTACGTATGTCTTCAGGTCACTGGGTGATTGTTTGATTTAGTCAAATGGAAGAGTTTTAGATCTAGTCATATGAAAATGTAATTTACTTCTTGTATAAATGGGTCTATTAATATACATAGCAAAATAGTAGTAGTACTCTTGTATGTGTACATATGCATGTATAAATGAATATATGTGCACACATATATGTGGATATATATATATATATATATATATATATATATAAATGTTACTAGCAAACGTTAAAAATAATAAGAACTACATCTAGTTAACTGTCAAGAATGGAGACATTTGAAATAAATATGATTAATGCCTCATTTAATTTCACCATGCCTTAGGCACTTTGATGTTGTTCCATTTTACAAACAAAAGGACTCTCCATTGTCTAGGTTCACCACACCCACCCAGCAGAGTTACTGCTCTGAAACACCCCCTGCTCATCTTCTCTCCCCCTGCCCTCACCTCACTTCTCTGTGTTCCCCAGTTCCCACGGACCCAGTGCTCAGCAAAGAATTCTCCAAGTCTCCCTGGCAAATTCCTGCCCCACGGTCTTTTCACGTTTTCTCTCATTTCAAAACTTCAAAATCCAGAAGAAAATATTTTCACAAATGTCTCTTTTATTGACTTCGTATGTTTATGAGTTTATCATTTCAAAGAGATATACAACTATTAAAGTACTATTTTTACAATGCAATAAATGAAATCTCAAGTTTATTTCCCTTCCATAACAATAAGGTCTCTTCAGCATATTATCCATGAGGGCTAAATTTCAACCCCCAGCACTACAAAATAACAATAATCTTATCTAAATAATCTAGTAATCTTATTTAAATAAGATTTAATTTAAATCTAGTAATCTAGTAATCTTATTTAGTAAGTAATCTTATTTAAGTAAGATTTAATTTAAATCTAGTATTCATATTTAAATAAGATTTAATTTAATTAAAATAAATTGCTAGGTTTTGAAATGCTAAAGCCAAGTTTAACTTTTCTACCTAGATAATGAGCTTTTTTATTTTAAAAATGTTGATAATTTTGAAAAATCAATTATTGAGATGATTTACCTGTGAAAAACCTGAAATTATTATATAAATGTAACAATCATTAATCATAGATCATTTGTAAACTGTTTGAGTTAATATATTAACATTATACATTTTAGACATAGTTATCATTTATATAATTTGTACATTATTTTTATATGAAAAACTAGACATTTATATAATTTGTTCATTGTTTTTATAGGAAGAAACAACTTTACCAAAGTAGTAGAAGATTTTCTTTGCCCGACATTCCACTGTTTCTTTCAAGGGAGTTGAATAAAGCAAATTGGATTAACCAGTGTCTACTTCAGAAAACTTTTTCCTTTTCTGAATTTCTCCATTGATTGCACAGCCAACAGAGTTTAATTTATTGGTTACTGCAAAGTCTGGTAGAGAACAGAACATGGCTTTCCTTCGTGAGGCAACATATAGTAAAGAATAATACCATCTGCTGTTACAACCACATGAATTGATTCTTCTTCTAAAGGTTGTGCATCTGATTGTATATACAAATATTTTAGTGTAAAAATGTATCAAATTTGTTTCTAATGCTCTGCAAATAATTTAAAATTTAGCATTTATATTTTGACTCAAAATCAAGGTAGTCGGATCTTTCATCCTCAATCATAAATACATTTTCATATGTTGATATTTTAATGAAATAATCCGGTCATTTTTATGATATGACTTTTCTTTGTGAAGTAAAAGAATGGTAAATATTGTGGCAAGGTTTCTTTTGTAGTAATAATAGTATATTACTATGTTCATCTCTTTCATAATTTTACTTTGTATAATTACACAGAAGGTGAGAATCACAAAACAATACTACTGAGAAGACATTTCAGAGATGGAAATTAGTACCAGATCTATAAAGTTAAACACATGGAACAAGTCAGATCTTCTATTTTACAAAAAAATACAATTTCTGTAGTTCTTTTCATTTTTTCCTTCTTTCCATTGTTTATTTTAGCTTGATTCTGTCCAGCTCTTGAAATTTCGTCCAATTCTTTACAGCCTTAGATTTAAAATAGGACATATTATGGAGTTATATGAACTAAATAAAGTAGAATAACTCAATAAAGTTAATAAATATACAGCAATCTTGGGATAAATGTGGTGAGTCAACAATGTGTTGTAAACAAGAAGTAATATAATTAAATTTCCAGAAGTTATGGTCTGCTTTTATAGTTAATACAAGGGACAGTACAATGCAGTAAATTAATTGCTGCATTTATCTAAAATTGGTTCTAATAACATCCAAAAATTTTTGAGTCAAAATTTTAAAATATATCAAAGCATTATGTAAATTACAACAGACTATGATTATTACCAGCAACAGCAATAAAAAATTGTTACTGAAAGTTAAAACTACAAATAGAAGTTGTAGTCTGACTTCATGAAATAATTTTGAAGTCAGTAAATCTACCTTTAAAACTAAAACAACATGCACACAGGAAAATTAATGCAAAAACATAGAAATGAAGACTATGGTGATACAAGTTTAGATTTGAAAGACAAGTAACAAAACAGACTGTTCTCAATACACACTGTCTTCTGTATAAGTAATGAGAGCAGAGAACCAAAATTGGTTTGACCCCCAAAGCATGAGACATTTTTGCATCGATTGGTTCAATTTCTTCAAGCAATGAAATTTTAAAATATTTATTTTAAATTCATTAGTCTCAATTTATTTCATCATTTCTTCATTTTGAAAATTCTTTTTCTGTACAAAAACTATTATTCTACTCTGTTCTATTTATCTTAAATTTACTGATTATCATGCTATTTCTTCCTGTATTTCTGGCCAACTCTAACACTTCATATATTTATATGAAACTGACTCTGATCTAAATACTACAGAAAAATTTAAGAAGGCACAAAATTTTGACTATGAGTTGTTGAAATGATAATTTAATCACTCATTTCCTGTTCTCCTGTCAGGCAGATTCAAATTGATTCTGATTTAACAATGGAGCAAAAAGTTTTTAAAAACCAAACATAAACATTTTAACATTAGATTTGACACCATGAAGAATTTGTTTTTGACTGCTTTAGAATTTTCTCAGGCTTCTCTGTGATTCTGTCACGTTTTTCTGAGATTGCTGTAATTCCTCTAGTGATTTAGAATATTTTATTATTCTCAGTCACACAAGTAGAATGTGAGCTCCTCTCCTCAAACTGTTTGACCCATCTTCGTATCACAGAGTTGAGCTGCTTCATGATGCATACGTTTCATCACTAAGGCCTAATGAGTATTTAGTAAATCAAAAATTGAATTTTCTGAAATGTGTTCTATATTTCTGTTTTAAATCATATTGCTACTAGCAACTGAACTGTTGAGACCTCAGGTGATATTTATACCTTTTTAATTGTAGTGATTTGCAAATTCTGCCAACAGTGTGTTTTCTCATTATCTGTCACATGCTTTTTCTCACAGGATGTGCATGTACCAATATGCCAGTCTGTACAGCCCATTTTATTAGTCTATAAATCTTATCTTTAGATAAATAGGTCATCACTACTGAGAATAGCTACAGAAACTAAACGGATATCTTTTTAGGAATACTGTCTTAGTAAAGGACACTTTACTAAGTTTAATGTAACATTTAGAAAAATCCTTCAGTGTTTTGCATGAGAAACTTGTTTCAATTCTCTCCTCCCAAAAAACTCCAAAACTCCATACAAAGCTTTTATAAAAGTAGTGTAAAGTACTTTCTGCAACCTCACAGTGCCAATCTTTTAAAAACTGACACAACATATCTTGTGGCTGCAAAATATTTTAAAGTTACATAGTAGACTGATGAAAGTTTTGTGATAAGAACAAACATAATTCTTTTATCTACCTTCCTAAATATAATTATTCACTGAACTATACATAGGAAATCACCCAGGGTAATGCAGTCCATGAATGAGTAGATTTCAAAACAAAAATAAAGAAATTATTATTAGAATAAGACAGGAGGAAGGCTCAGTGTATTTTCCAAATACTGCTATGTAATAGATTGAAATATGATTCAGAAAATGATCCTCTTGAATTATCAAACTTCTATGAAATATTTGTGAGATACTGCTATGTCCTGCAAAGGTGCAAATAGATATGGACCAGCTCCTACCACTAAATCGCTTTGTTTGTACTGGATGAGAAGAATGCAAGCAAAGGAAAATGCTACATTCAATATAAAAGAGTAAGGCATGTTTGATATTATGGAAACACATGAAAGTACCACTCCAAATGCCCTTCCCCGCCTGTGTTCCTGATGGTTAACAGGCTTTGCCATAAATTCCAACTAATGAAAGCCACCATTATATCCCAAAATCACTGCTATGTGGAAACAGCGGAAGGATTTCACCTGATGCTAGTGGATTTTCAGAGAGACACAAGAGTTAGTTTGGTCAATTTGAACTAAAGGAAAGAGACTGGAAAGAGGTATTTTTTTCTCTCTTGCCAGATGTGAATGAGGTAACCTTTAACTCCATGCAAAAAGACAGCCTTTCTACAACCAGGCATACTAATGCAATATGGGCAGCAGAGGAACTGAATGAATATGGACCCTTAATACAGTATTTGAGGGAAGTTGTCCTCTACCTTTTTAGTAAAGGATTTGAATTACAGTGTTTACCTTCATTCAGACATCCTAATGGCTAATACAACTGGGTCAGGTGACATCTTATTGTATGGCAGCTGTTCATGTCTCCCAAGTAGTATATAGTGGTCCCAATATCCTAAATCTAAATCAGTATAAAGTAACATTAAAAAATGCTGTAAACTCATGAAAACTTTGAAATGAGATGCCCCACTGATTTCACTGTGCCACAGAAAATGTGAGAAGTTAATGGCAAAATGAATTATGAAGTGAAATAGACAAAGGTACTCTGAGAGTGCGCTCAAGTCCCATTGGAAAATAAAACTAAGTTGGCACTGTCTCTGTAGAGTCCTAAGGGCAATATTAAAGTAAGGGAAATGTTACCATGTGATATGCAGCAACAGTAGATGTAAAAGGGAAAAATATATTCTGCAGGAGAAATAATATTTCAAAGTCATTTTCAAATCTGGTATGCAACTGTCTATGTTTTCTAGTACAATGATAAAGAAAAATTATTTTGGAAATGTATTTGCTGGGAGGAATACCAGGAAGAGTTTTATGTTTAGTTTCTTTTGTCTGAAAAATGACTAAAATAAATACTATTTCTTATCTCTCATTTGAGGAAAATTTCATTAAGTCCAAAGCCAATGATAGTGAAGAAAAATCTCAATTTTAGAACAGATGCGCTATAAGAGAGAACATAACACAGTTGAAACCAAACCTATTTATTCCCTGCCTCAGTACCTCTCAGGATAGATACTGAAGGCTTGAAACATCCAGAAGAAAGATGAGTCGCCCTATGTTCTGGGTACCATTTTGTGCAAGCCCAAATCAGAAAGCAGGATACCAGGTGGATCAGTACATTAGGAAGTCAATCCAGCCACAAAGTAATTAGTAAGATTTGCATAGCAAAATTAGATGAAGACTAACAGACAATTGATAGATATGTGGGAAATGTATTTTTTACAAAATAGGTTTGCATTTATGATTTAAACAAATAAAAATAGGAGAAACATTTTTAAATAGTGAATTTAAAAAATCAACACTATTAAAAGGGAATAAAATTGTGCATTCTACTCAGAAGTATAAAATAGTATCATAAGAAATGTGACCCAGTATGACAAGAATCAGTAATAAAATGAATACAGAGAAGAGCCTGAATTATTTTACTGTAATGTAATATAATTATATTTTGAAATTGAAGAGTCCGCTATAAATGAGAGAAAATATTAATTTCCCAATCAGTAGGCATACTTAGAAAAGTTAATTCTTTTCAAATATATCCCTAAAAATAATAAGAAATTATAATTACTATTTGTTAAAATGACAAATGATACGTTACATACAATCAGACATAGGTGAAATCCAAGGGTTGAAGTTTTTTAAATGAAACTTTACAGAAAGATGTTATAAAAGAGTACAATAAGTGCAAAGAAGTTTTTTGGATGACAGAAATAAAACTGCCAAAATATGAATTATGATCAATATACACTGTATTTGAAATTCATTTGTGAAGAAAAGATGGCCGATTGATAGGTAGGGTGATAGAGAGCCTCTCTGAGAAAAACAACTCAGATGCTAGAATTTAGTACCATGGAGAAGACCAGACTAAAGGAGAGGAATTCTCATGACCCAGGAAGAAACTGAGTAAAAAAGAAAAAGAAAAAAAAAAAGTAAAAAGAAGAAGCATGGATGGAGGGCTGGAGCTGAGCACACTCCCATCATTGCACTGGGTGAGTCTTAGGTGACTCACGATCCAGCTGAGGTCGTGGCCCTGCTGAGAGTGGGGGGTTGGTGAGCCGGAGACCCTTGGTGGGAGGAGGTGCTGCAACAGGGAGTGGAACGGGTGAACCAAGCTGCACGGACTTTGGTGAGTGCTGAGAATTGGGTTCCCCAGAGTGGGGTGACTGGCTAGATGACGTATTGGAGTTGGGCAGGACAGGCTTGAATCAATAACTGAAGTGGCATCAGTTGGCAGCTCCTGGCCCAAGCGGATTGGTGGGGTCTCTTTGGGCTGGGCCACGCCCCTGGACAGGACCCCAATAACCAGGTAAGAAGCTGTCCTGAACCTGTGACATCTGCAGGACACAGACTAACATGCTGAAGACACTCACTGATTGACTGTCTTAGAGGGGAGGGGCCGGCCCACATTGCCACTGTTCACCTCACAGATCAACAGCAAACTGGAGAGGGCAGCAAGCCCCTAGCCAGTACACTTCAGAAAAACTGTAAGCAATATGAAAAGGTCCTGAGACCTCCACCATTCACCTGTCTGAAAGAAACCAGAAATATGACAAGACAAAGAAGTAACAAAAAACCTCCAATTGCTGACCCAGGGAAAATAAGTTGAGAGGTAAATACAGAGGAGATCGAGAGCAGCAAACATGTAATATCAGACACAGCCTCAATGGAAATAAATAAATACTTCCGTGACCTCATCGATGAATTTAAATCTGAAATTCTAACTCAGGTGAAGCAAAATATAAGATTAATAAAAGAAATGCTGGGCACTCCTCAAGAAGACACAAATGGAAGAATGGAGGAACCCAGAGAAAGGAGAGAAGCCTTTGATGAAGAATACAAACAAAAGCTAGAATAAATGAAACAGATTCAAAGAAAATATCAAGAAATTAAAAACTCCATTGAAACTTGGCAAAACTTCTTGACAGAAACTAAAAACAGACTTTCAAAACTTGAAGATAGATTTGCAATGTATGATCATGAAAGGATGGATCTCTTAAAAATAACAAGGAACCAGGGAGTAATGATACAAAGGCTAGAAGATGACAAGAGGATTTATAACTTAAGAATAAAAAAACATCTGCTGGGCCTGCCCTTCTATTGGGAGCATTGCAGAAGCCAGCCCTGGGCCTGGGCTGCCCCAGACTGCTTCTGCTGGGCCCTCCCTTCCAACAAGAACATCAGGTAAGTGTGCCCCAAGCCTAAACCACTCAACTGTTTCTGGTGGGCCTGCCCTTTCACTGGGGACATCAAAACCTTGGACTACAGTGGATTACTGTGCTGGCTGGATGAGAGACTCAGAAATCCCTCACCCGAACAGAAGACATCAGCAGGCTCCAGTCAGTGTGGAGCCTGCTGCATCTCAGTGTAAAAAGTACATAAGACAGCCATGGGCCTTGACCATGCACTCTGGTGGAATACCAGTGCATGGAAAGGGACTCTGAGCCTGCTCCCAGGCAGTAAGACCACACCCTCCATTAGAGACCACACCAAGGTGGCACACAGGGACAGGAGCATAAATGGGCCATGCCCAGCAAACTCCAAGCAGGACCCAGAATCCAGGTTTGGGCCCTGACTGCACACTCTGGCGGAATCCCAGCACACACACACAAAAATTAGAATTTCGCTCCCAGGCAGCAAACCTTGGACTACAGCATATTAACTGTGTCAGTGTGGTGAGTATGCCCCCAAAATAGAGGTGTACAATGAGTAAATAGGTCCACTAGTAAAGCACCCTCCAACTAACTGTAAGACCTTGGTGAATCTGAAGAGTATGGGTGACCAACTCCTACACACTGAAAACACCAAGTGAAAATGGCAAAACAAAAAAGCAAAATGCAGTCTCAAACATCTAGTCCACCAGGAGCAAGTACAGGAGACATTGAAATAAAGGACCCCAAAAGTAACATACCAGAAATCTCTGAAAAGATAGTGAGTGAAATAAAAAATTAACTCCATGAGGCTATAGAGGAAATCAAATTAGAAGTACTCTCCCATGTAAAAACAGAAATAACAATCTTAGTAAAGGAGTTGCTGAGCGCAGCTAAAGAAAAATTGAGAAAAAGTACAGGAGCATGGGAAACTGATTGAAACTATGACTGACCAACATAGAAAACATGCAGAATTCGTGAAACAAACTCAAAGAGACATTCAAGAAACAAAAAATTCTATTCAAAGCATGCAAAACTGTTTAAATGAAGCTGAGGATAGGATTTCAGACCTTGAGGACAGGATCCCAATTAGCGATCATGAAAGGATAGAACTTTTAAAAACAAAAAAGCAGCATGAAGTGACAATCTAACAGCTTCAAGATGATGCCAAGAGAAAAAATATAAGATTAATAGCATCAGAGAAGAGGCAGGAGTCAATACAAATGACATAGAAAAAATATTCAAAGAAATAATAGAAGAAAATTTCCCAAACATGGGGAAAAAAGCTGATATGCAGATAAGTGAGGCATATAGGACACCAAATAGTCACAATCAACATAAATCCACACCCAGACAAATAATAATTAAGATCTCAGAGATACAGAATAAAAACAGAAAACTAAAAGCTGTTAGAGAAAAGACACAACTCATCTATCAAGGAAAGCCCATTAGATTCACTTCAGACTTTTCAGCACAAACCCTCAAAATCAGGAAGAGTTTGGAGTGAGGTATTTCAAGCCCTGAAAGAAAACAACTTTCAACCCAGACTGATGTACCCAGCAAAATTTCATTCAAATTTATTGGAGAAATAAGATGCTTCTATGACAAAAAAACAACTGAAGAAACTCACGTCCACCAAACCAAACCTAGAAAGAGTAATGAAAGACATACTACACAGAGATAAAAATGACCACAATCCCCAGAACAACAACAGAAAAAAAACACCAGGTAGGACAAGCAATTAAACAAGGGGAAATGCAGAAAGCAAACAACTGGAACATAACATGGCAAAGAGCCAGTACATATCAGTGATATCCAGAAGTATAAATTACCGTCATTCACCTATAAAAAGAAATAGATTGACAGAATGGATCAAGAAACATGATCCTACAATATATTGTAGGAAAAAAAACATATCTGACACAAAAGGAAACTCATATATTAAAAGTCAAAGGATGGAAAACAGTATTCCATGCAACAGGAACCCAGAAAAAAGCAGGGATACATATTCTATTTGCAGACAATGTGAATTTCAAACCTAAAATGATTAAAAGAGATACAGAAGCTCACTACATACTCATTAGTGGAAAAATTCAAGAGGAAGAACTAACAATTATAAATATATATGCACCAAATATAGGAGCACCCAAATATATAAGACAGATACTAATGGACATGAAAAACCAAATACACAAAAACACAATTATAACAGGGGATCTTAAAAGCCCCTTGTCACAAAGAGATAGATCAACTAGACAAAAAGTCAGGAAAGAAATAACATAACTGAATTATACCTGTGAGAAATTGGACTTAGTAGATTTTTACAGAGTGTTCCACCCAATCACATCAGAATACAAATTCTTCTCATCTGTGTGTGGGACATTCTCCAAAATAGATCATATATTATCCCATAAAACAGTCTTTAGTAAATGCAAAGATATGGAAATCATCCCATGCATAATATCCGACATAGTGCACTGAAATTGGAAATTAATGGCAAAAGAAATTGCAAAACCTGCATAAATACATGGAAATTAAATAACAACCTTTTCAACAACCAGTAGGCTACAGATGAAATTAAAGAAGAAAAAAGCAATACCTACAATTCAATAAAAATACAGAAACAACATACTGTAATCTGTGGGATGCAATGAAAGCAGTCTTAAGAGTGAAATATATAGTAATAAATTGTCATATCAAGAAAACAGAATCAGCACAAATAAACAACCTAATGCTCCATCTCAAGCTTCTAGAAAAAGAAGAGCAAGCTAAACCCAAAGCTCATAGAAGAGGGGAAATTGTAAAGACTAGACAAGAAATCAAAGCAATTGAAACTAAAAAGAAATACAGAGAATAAATGAATCAAAAAGCTGATTTTTTGAGAGAATAAACAAAATTGACACATTCCTGGTTAACCTTATCAAGGAAAAGAAAGAACCCAAATTCATGCAATAAGAACTGAAAAGGGGGAAATTACTACAGATCCCATGGAAATTCAAAAGATCATGAATAACTACCTTGAAAATCTCTACTCACAGAGAGTGGAAAATACAGAGGAAATGGACAGATTTCTAGAAATGTATTAACCAACCAAGAAGATATAGCAATTTTGGAAAACTCAATAACAGTTATTGAAATTGAAAATGTAATTAAAATGTTACCAACAAAGAAAAGCCCAGGTCCAGATGAATTCACAGCTGAATTCTACAAGAAACTTGGAGAAGATTTAATGCCAATACTCCTTAAACTCATCAATGAGATTGAGAAGAAAGCAATCCTCCCTACATCATTCCTAGAGGCAAGTATTACTCTGATACCAAAACCAGAGAAAGACTCAACAAAAAAGGAGAACTATAGGCCAATCTCACTAATGAACAATGATGCAAAGATTCTCAGTAAAATGCTGGAAAATAGAATGCAGCAAATCATCAAGAAGATTATACATCATGACCATGTGGGGTTCATTCCAGGAATGCAGGGATGGTTTAACATACACAAATCAATAAATGTAATATACCCCATCAACAGAGCCAAAACAAAAACCACATGGTCTTCTCAATGGATGGAGAAAAAGCTTTCAATAAAGGCCAACACATGGTCATGATAAAAACTCTTCAGAAACTCAGAATACACGGGGTTTACCTCAACCTTATAAAGGCCATCTATGACAAACCACAGCCAACATGATACTAAACAGACAAAAACTGAAAGCTTTCACTTTAAAATCAGGAACACGACAAGGATGCCTACTATCACCACTCCTTTTCAATATAGTTCTGGAAACACTAGCCAGGGAAATCAGACAAGAGAGAGAAATAAAAGGAATAAAGATAGGAAAGGAAGAAGTTAAATTATCACTATTTGCAGATGACATGATACTCTACATAGAAGACCCAAAAATCTCCATTAAAAGACTACTAGAGTTAATAAACAAGTTCAGCAGTGTAGCTGGATACAAAGTCAATGCTCAAATATCAATAGCATTCCTGTACACAAATGAAAAACTCATTGAGAGAGAAATAATGGAAATATTGCCCTTTACAATAACATGTAAAAAAATGAAATACTTAAGAATCATCCTAACTAAAAATGTAAAAGACCTATATTCTGAAAATTATACTATGCTGAAAATGGAGATTGAAGAGCATATTAGAAAATGGAAGGATGTTCCTTGCTCTTGGCTAGGAAGAACCAACATTCTGAAAATATTCATGCTCCCAAAACTGTTATACAGATTTAATGCAATCCCAATCAAAATACCATTGACATACCTCACAGATCTAGAGGAAACACATCTAAAATTTATTTGGAAATAGCAAAGGCAATTCTGGGCAACAAAGGCAAGGCAGGAGGCATCTCAATTCCTGACTTGAATCTATACTACAAAGCCATAGTGATAAAATCAGAATGATACTGGCAAAGAAATAGACCTGAGGATCATTGGAACAGATTAGAAGATGCAAGCACAACTACGGAGTCACTCAGCCAAATTTGACAAAGCAGCTAAATATGTCCACTGGAAGAAGGATAGTCTCTTTAATAAATGATGTTGGAAAAATTGGCTCTCCACATGTTGAAGACTGAAACTAGATCCATGCCTATCACTATGCACAAAACTAAAGTATAAATGGATCAAAGACCTAAATATTAAACAGAAACACTATATATACTGGAAGACAAGGTAGGTAGAAGTCTTGGAGACACAGGGGTAGTCAAGGAATTCATGAACAAAACACAAACTGCACAGGAAACACTTCAAAGAATCAACAACTGGGATCTCATATTATTAAAAAGTTTTTGCACTTCAAAAGAAATCACCAACAGGGTGAAAAGAAAACCCACAGATTGGGAAAGAATTTTAGCCAGCAACTCCTCAGACAAAGGACTTATGTCCAGAGCATATAAAGAATTGAAAAACATCAAGCATCCCCAAATTCAAAGACCCTCTCCAAAAATGGGTATCTGAGATGAACACACAGTTCTCCAAGAGAGATATACAAATGGCAAACAAATACATAAAAAAAGTTCACCATCATTGGTCATTTGAGAAATGCAAATTAAGACAACTTTGACATTTCACCTCACTCCAGAAAGAATAGCTGCCATCAAGAAATCAACTGATAACAAATGTTGGTGAGGCTAGAGGGAAAAAGGAACACTGCTCCACTGTTGGTGGCAGTGTAGACTGGTGCAACCATTACGGAAATCCATATGGAGAATTCTCAGAGGACTAGGATTTGAAGCTAGATTCAATCCAGCTATTCCCCTCCTGAGTATTTTCCCAGAAGAACTGAAAAATTCATACTACAGTGATATATGTGCACCCATGTACATAGCAGCACAATTTTGGCTAAATCTTGGAAACAACCAAGATGCCCATCAACTGCAGAGTGAATGAAAAAGATGTGGTATTTTTATACAATGGAATATTACTCAGCTATAAAAAAGGATGATCTTGAGGCCTTCATAGGTAGATGAAGACAACTTGACACTATCTTCATTAGTGAAATAAATAAGAATCATATTTATAAATATCACATTGTGTCTTTAGTGTAAAAAAGTAATAAGAACTATAAGAGTAATAAAACCCAAAATGTGTAAATGATATTGTAAACAAGAGAGGAAAAGAAAGGGCTCTAAGGGATATAACTGCATGTATGCTTGAGTGTGTAAAGTAGATGACCATGTTGCTGAGTCTTTGTTGGAT